>QNUK01000142.1:290000-345000 GCA_013621035.1 Clarias magur | reverse complement strand
AGCCATATTCAAAACACAGGTCCATGTATAGACCCCTATATTTAGCCATGTCATTTCCAAACGAACAGTTTGACAGCAAAATCCGACAAATCCCTCATTGCAGTTTTTAGACAACAAATATTATTGTTGTTGTTTTTGTTTTGTTTGTTTGTTCTTGATGTATTACAATCTTTAAGTCACAAAGGGTTTTAAAATCACAAATCCAAATATTTTATGTCAAAATTACTTTGGCTACTGTATATCAAAGTGAATTGTGTGTGCCTTTTTCCTTTTTCCTTTTTTTTTTATTTTTTTTTTTATTTTTTGCAAAACACTAGAACTTTTTACCTCCCACAGTTTTGTAATATTGTTGAATTGAATTTAAATTTTTAAAAAGATTAACAGACTCATGCTTTGGTCATGTTTTTATAGTGACTCACTGATAGCAACTTGGGACAATAAAAAAAAATGTGGAATGTTTTGTTTCGTATAAAACCTTTTTTTTAATCACAAAGTTTGTTAAAGATCATGAGCAACATTAAAATAAATACAAACCCTTCACCTACCAGGCATAGTTTCACTTCAGTGCAATGATGCCCTGTATAATGTCTGTCTGCCTTCCCGAATTCTTTCGATTGTCTAAAGCTGACAATCGTTAAAAGCGCTATACAAATAAAATTGACTTTAATTGCATTGGTTGGGCATCAACCACCCACATACAGTACTGTATACGTCTGTCGTCCCATAAAGTCCTAACGGTGCTCTGAAATTCCACTTGGACAAAACCAGACATACCAAATGCAACAGCTTCCCACACACACCGTGTGATTTGTTATAGACAACGACGTGAGTCCATGGACACTAATTTGCCAAATGTATGAAAGTCCAAAAATGGTGTTTATCTTGTTCTGCTGTTTAACTGCTCATATATAAAACACAATAATTAGGCTTGTCACTTTTATACATTTAAACTAGTAGGTGTGTTTGTGTGTGTGTGTGTGTGTGTGTCATATCCATATATGGAACCTAAAAAGTAGACATGTCATGTCCATGTATGGAAGCCAATATTTAAATGTGTCTTGTCCATATATATATATATATATATATATATATATATATATATAAAACCGAACATGTAGGCATGACCATATATGGAAGACGGGGCTTCCGAGTGGCGCAGTGGTTAAAGCACTAGTTCGAATCCCGGGTGGTGCTGTAACCTCTCGCAGCCGGAGGTCTAGAGAGAGCTGATTGGCCGAGCTCTCTCAGAGGGGAGGGATGAGAGGTACATAGTGCTCCGACATTAATCACGGCTCTACAGCCAGTCAGGGGCGTCTGTGAGCTCGCGCAGCGGAGGGAGCGGATAGCGCCGTCCTCCGAGTGTGTGACTCCGCCCCCAACGGTGCGCGAGCGAGCAGTTCGAAAAGATGCGGTCGGCTGGCGTCACGTGGTTCGGAGGAAACACGTGATAGTCTTCGGCCCTCCCGGCTGAGTGGTAGTAGTAGCCTTAATGTGGAGCCCCCTAGTGACGGGGAGGAATTGGACACGACTAAATTAGGGGAGAAAATTGGGGAAAAATCCAAAAAAAAAAAAAAACATTTTTAAAATAAAAAATATATGGAAGACGACACTTGTATACTGTATGTCATTTCCTTATTAGGAACACTAAAAAATAGTCCATATGTCCATATGTATTGACCCAAATAAGGTAAAAATGCCATACTGTAATTTGTCTGGGTTGTCTGAGTGGGCACATAAAAAGGGGACGCGGGCGTGAATCCATATATGGTAATGACAACAAAGTGCTGTAAATATCTGGCCAATGTTTAGACACTGCAAGGAAAAAAATCAATCTAAAGTAAATAGATAGCATTTATGACAAAGTATTTGAATACTATTTGTATTTGATGTCTCGTGTTTCTTGTGATCTGTAGATATCGGCCGAGAGAGAAGCTGAAGGTGAACTTCGGGACTCCTGAATTTTTGGCACCCGAAGTGGTGAATTACGACTTCGTGTCATTCCCTACAGACATGTGGAGTGTCGGCGTCATCACTTACATGCTGTAGGTTCAAATCCAGAGACCAATGACATCAAATCCCACAGAGTGCAATTTGATTATTCCCTAAAGCTAAACATGACACTTCCTTTCAAAATATAAAGATCTTGCTGATATGCACGCTGAAAAAGAAACAAAAGCACGACTACATTCAAAAGCAATTTGAGAATGCTGTTGGGCGCACGAAACAAAATGTTACAATAGCAGAAAAAGCCTGTTTGGCGCTGAGTATCAAACTAAACTGGATTTTATATTTCTTGTGCTCTTTCTGACTCTTAATGTCAGGAGGATCAAAAAGAAAATGCAAATGCCAGCGGAATGAAAGCCAGACATCAGAGCCCGAGGCCTGAGTGCATCCACTAATCCTCTAATGAAAGGATCTGGGTCCTGGGAGATGGTTAAGAGGTCCTGAAAGCACAATATCTACTCAACCCCAATCACAATTCAACAACAAAGCCCTTCTCAGATAGGTCGTGGCCTGGGTACTCATATGAAGATGCAAAAAAAAAAAAAAAAAAAATCAAAATTTGTTTACAACTCCTGGTCTGGGATTTGCAGAAATGGTGAACCAGAGCAGGGCAGTAGGAAGCAGTTGATTTTTAATACAATTTTTTTCAATACTCTTTTAAGTGTATTGAGTGTGTAATGTGAAGGTTGCTGTAAAGCGCTGGATCTGAGACAGTATGGATTCTGACCTTGACACTTTATTAGTGTAACGAGCGCCGGTTCATCTTCCATTCATCCGCACTGAATTAATTAACTGAATATTGCTATTATTTATTTATTTAATCATAATAATCATCATAATAAACCCATAATAGTGAATCAAAATAGTAATAAAATCATCCTACATCCCATATTTCATATAGGGTTTCTTGATCAGAGACGAGCAAAGTACATAAAAACTGTCCTTGACTAAAAGTAGAGATTCCCGAGGGCAAAAAGTACTCAAGATCAAAGTAGACGTCCAACATTTACTCGTGTAACTGAGTAAAAGTTCTCACCTTCAAAAGTACTTAAGTATCCAAAATACGCAGCGTTTTTATTAACCTTTTCCGCTCCCGATTACAGACTCTTCTTACATTATCAGGTGTGTCCTGAAGGAAGGACAAGTCACGCAGGTGCACATACAGTAATAGTCAGCAGGTGTTTGGAAAACGTCACGTTATTGTTGTCAGGTGCAGAAATGCAGTGAAGTAAAAGTACAGATATTTGCTGTACTTTGGAATGGAGTAAAAAAATAATCCTCTAATAAAACTGTTCAAGGAAAATACAGGCATCTGAAATGTGTCCAGAAGTAGAGTAACAGAGGACAGTACATGCACTTCCACCTCTGATCTTTATGAAGTATCTCATGACAAGTTGGATGGAGAATTAAGTGCAGAATCCAAGACGCAGTTTAAAGAAAATGTTTTTAGACACAATTTAATAAGCGTGTAATGTGGGTCTGAGTAGGTCTTCACAGAAGTTTTATTTTGCATACGGTTGTAGTTCGCCACACTAGAAATACTTTCAATTCATTTCCTGAATCAAAATGTTTTCACCTCGAAACTACAGGATGACCCACTTTAACTTTACTGTGTGCCCTAGATTTATTATTCAAGTATCATTCCACTCTATTTAAAGGTGTGTGTGTAAGTGTGTGTGTGTGATGTGTCCATTCTAAACATAAATAACCTTTAATAAGTGATGGCCTCGTTCTGTAGTGTTATACAGAGCTACATGTGCTCACAGTTGCCTCAGCATGTGAGGAAGGTGACACGCCAATAGCACACACACACACACACACAAACACATACACACACACACACACACACACACACACACACACACACACACACACACACACACACTCCAAACACACAGCGATCTCCCAGTGTGCTGAAACGATCATGCTGACTTGATTTCTTTATCCAACAACATTGGGGATGGTTTTTATTATTACTATTATTCTTTTTTTCCCATCCGCTCTTGAGCTGCGCTATTTCCGTGACATTTCAACCTCACTTTTTTAATATAAAATAATTTTGAAAAATTCAACAGCACAGAGTGCGCACTTTTGAAAGCACTTAAGCATCAAATTAGTCCTTCATGTGCAGATAAACTGAGACAGTTTGTCGGCGTCCTAGCAACAGATTTAGCAACGAGGTTGGACGAGGTTGTTTGTTCAGTTTTGCCAAATGGTTGTAAAAAAAGGGCTTTTTATTAGTCATCTGTCAGGCGGTGTATTACATAACAGTCCTAATGTTTTTCTCTCTCTGTGTCTGTGTGTGTGTGTGTGCGTGTGTGGTCCTTATTTCAGTTTAAGTGGATTGTCACCTTTCCTGGGTGATAATGACGCCGAGACGATGAACAACATCCTTCATGCCAACTGGGACTTTGACTCTGAGGCGTTTGAGAACGTGTCTGAAGAAGCGAAAGACTTCATCTCCAAGTTACTCATCCCTGCAAAATGGTATCTATCTCTCCATCCATCCAACAGCCATCCATTGACCTACTGATCCGCCCATTCAATGCTCCATCCAACCATACACCCTCTCAAACTGTCTGTCTGTCTGTCAGTCCATTTACAGGATTCATACAACATGCTATCTATTAATCTACGCATCCACTCTTTTAATAATCCAACCAACCATCCAGACATACCTGCCTTTTATTTGTTCATCCTTTTAGTAACATTTATCCATTCATATATATTCATCAAACCATACATCCATCCACGCACCAGCAATTCATTTATAACAGGAAAGTATTAGTTTCTCTGTGTGTCGTTCATTCATCCATTGATCTGGTCGTCAATTTGTTTATCCATTATTCCATCCTTCGACTTTTCATCTCAGATTAATTATATCCAATTTTTTTCTTCGCAGTCTTTTCTAACCCAACCTCTTTCATCAACCAAGTTTCCATCTGCTCATCCAATTATAATGGCACCCAACCATACATACATTACATCTATTCATGCATTCATTCATCCACCCACCAACTAACCATTTATCTTTTATTTGTGTGTGTGTGTGTGTGTGTGTGTGTGTGTTGGTGTGTGTGTGTGTGTGTGTGTGGAATTAGCCCCTTCCCTCGCCTCGTCTTACACAGTAAAACTCCTCCTCCCTCCCCCCACCCCGCATTTTAAGTTTCACAACAAACACACACACAATGGCAACACGGGAAAGAAAGAAATCTAACTCTCTAATGACACTCGCGTGAGCGCACACTAATGGAATCACTGCTGTAAAAAAACAAAAAAAACAATGAACCAGCACCTTTGAAAAGAATCGCGACAGAGCAGAGTTTCTGTGTAGAGCAGAGTGTGTGTGTCTGTGCAGGGGCGCAAAAATGGGGTATGCAATATATGCAGTGCATGGGAGTGCCACACGGAGGGGGGCGCCATTGTGAAAAAAAATCTTTGAAAATCGTCTTTAATAAAGCTTTCAAAATATATGAAAAATTATATTTGTTAAGTATATATATATATATATATATATATATATATATATATATATATATCAATTGATCCCCATCAATCTATAGTTGCCAGACAGTCACATATGCAAAATGGACAGAAGAGGGAAATTTTCTGGCACACAGAACAGAAAAAGAAAAAAAGAAAATGAACAACAGTGTCTTAAAATGAGGACAGCAATGTCAAAGTGGATAAAAAGTGATTGGTAAGCTTGACCTCTCATTTTGTATTACTGTAAGTCTTTAAGTTCATCAACATTTAACGTTACTGCCAGCGAGGCTGGGCATAGTTACCATCCGTTAATATCAAATCATTATTCCTGACAAAAATAGCCGTTTGGTTTAAAAAATTTAAACTTATTGTTAAAAATGTTAACTGAGGTTCTCACCACCAAGCACAACCCAGTTATTGGGCCTTTGCCTTATCCTCTCAGTTCGTTATGTTCAGTCCAGGGCCGCAATAAATGCACAATTTATTTTCTTTAGGAAAGCTCTGCTGTGTAAACAGAACGAGACTAGCGTATGGATCCCTCTACACCTTCATTCATACAGTATTGAGACCCTATTGTAAGCTTTTTGTAAACAGGATTCTCAAAAACAGCTTTAAAAAACACAAAGTTTCTAACAATTATGCAGATTACATGTATTAATGCATGAGCTTTTTTCTGTTTCTGTTGTAATAACAGTGTTAATGAAATTACATCACTGTTGACAAATGACAAAGCAAGTGAAGAGAACAGGTAGGAATGGGCCAAGAAATATAGCAGATTGGAGTACTGCAGAATTAAAGTATAAGTAGTGTGAAATATCTGGTCCATTTACTCAGCCATGAAGATGAAGGTCACATTTTAAAAAATGGCCTTTGATGTGGAAAAGTGCTTTGCACCACGTCAGGGTCTAAGCATACGTAGTGTACTCACTTTTCCTTGTCAGAGTACTGCAGGTTATTTGAAAATTTAAGTTATTTTTGCAGCTTGCCATTCTAAGGATTTGGACATTGACTGATGTTTTTTTATATGTAAATTACATTAAATGGGGAGGGGGGGGGGCGCAACCCATGATCTTGCATACCCCTCAGCAAATGTGCAGTTGCGCCCCTGTGTCTGTGTGAAGCCGGGGAGGGGGGGGTGTAAAGGTGAGAGAGTGTGTGTGTGTGTGTGTCGGTGTCAAAAAAACTCAGCACTCGTAAACCAAGACGTAAACCGAGTTACTCGCAATCCGAGGTTCCACATATATTCCATCCATCCATCCATCCATCCATCAGTTTAATTAGTTATCCATCAATTCAACGTTCACCCATTCACCCATCCACCCAACCATCCATCACCAATTCATCATCAATTCATTTATCACTTTATTTCCCATGTTTAATCCATATATCCACCCATCCAAGCAACATTCAACTCCATTCTAATCCATTTTAATACATTTAATCCATCTATATGTTCACTGATCCTTACATCCGTTGGTGCAGCCAGTCAACCTTATAATCCATTAATTAATCCATCCATCTATTCATTTGTGCAGCTATCAGTGTTAATATATTGTATATCTAGCATAGCATTCATATTCATTTTAATGAGATCCTAAAATGCATATTAAACATTTTAATACTGTTGTTAGTCTATTTTTGAAATTATTTTAAGAATCTCGGACTTCACAAAAAAGGAAGATTAAAGTGTATCCGCTTAAGGAAGGTCTTGCTTCTATATTTGTGGATTTTTGCAGTAGCTGGATGTGAGGCTGTCAGTTCATCCTTTCATCCCTACATTTCCTCCCTTCGGAACTGAACATTTAACTCAGCAAACATCCTGATGCCTTTATCAAAAGCCTGAAATTAACAGCATGGATGAGGCTGAGCTGCAAGGCGGAGGCTTTTTTGGTGCCACGCGAGCGTCACTGCTCATCTGGCGTGAGACAATAGGCGAGTGGCGCAGCAGGGGCCAGCGAGGGCCTCCACTGCCTGCTAATGATCCGCTACAGATCTGCGACAGGGTGCACTTAGTGACGCAACACACACCCACATTTATCTTTCTTCACATTCGCACCCGCTCTCTGGTGACTGAAAACATAAATGCAGATGGGCCGCCCTTCAACGAGACATGCCTGAGAAAATGTGCTTTTGATTGTGCACGAGCCGCGCGTAATTGCTGTGTTTTGTCTGACGAAAATGGCTTTTGTACAGCAGACGGTTCAAAATAATTTCTGCTGGCACGTCGCCCTCGTCACTGTGTGGAAGACCGCATGAATCGCTCTTAATGAGGGAGAGACTCAGCACTTTGCTGGCCTGTATCAAAGGTCAAGGGTCACTAAATAATTAGATAGTCAGGGGTAATTATAGAGTACTGGTGTTAAAGTAGTCATCCAAAAAAACCAGTGTAGAGCATTTGCTGCATCTAAAAGGTGAAACGTGCAACACGCACCCACACGCCTTTCGCTTAGTATCCTTATGAGGACTTTCCTGTGACGTTATTATTAGTAATCCAACTACGTAACGCTACACGGCATGTAAATCTAACGCTAACGTTAAAAAACTGTTCGTCTCTATTGGTTTATTTATTTATTTATTTTAAATTTTTTTTTTGTTTATTTTTTGGGAAGAAATAAAACCTGCTCATTTTTGTAAAAACAAGGCGAATAACAGAAATGAGGCAGCACTGTGGCTTAGTTCAGGGTTTAGTTACTTGAATCTCACGTCCGTGCGGAGCCATTTGTGTGTGACCCATTTGCATTTCAAATGGCCCATGGTGTGTGACATGGTTTACAAGTGTGTGGGCCTGTGCCCCATCCAGTGGGTAAGCGCCCCATCCAGTGTGTACCCTAGGAGAGGCTCCAGGCCCCCCAGTGACCCGAAACAGGATAAGTGCTATAGATAATGGGTGAATGGACAATTATAATGTATCAATGCATGGATGAAACGATGATGGGGTGTTTGGATGGAGGGAGGGATGGATGGATTGATGGATGGATGGATGCATGGATGGATGGATGGATGGATGCATGGATGGATGGATGGATGGATGGATGGATGGATGAGTAGATAATAGATGGTAGGATGGATGCATGAACAATCATACATGGATTAATGCATGAACGGGTGGATGACTTGATGATGGATGGATGGGTGGATGGATGGATAGATTAATTAAATGGATGGATGGAAAAATGGATGGATGGACAAATTAATGTATTTGCAGGAATGGATGGAGAAATTGATTAAATAATGGATGGATGAATGGATGCATGGAGAAATGGAAGATATAAGGAATGGATGGATGGATGGATGGATGGATGGATGAATTGATGGATGGATGGGTAGATAATGGATGATGGGATGGATGCATGGACAATCATACATGGATTAATGCATGAACGGATGGATGAATTGATGATGGATGGTTGCATGGATGGATGGAGAAATTGATGAAATAATGGATGGATGGATGGATGGATGGAGAATTGACTGAAATAATGGATGGATGGAGGATTGGAAGATATAAGAGATGGATGGATGAATTAATGGATGAATTGATGGATGAGTGGAAGAATGGATGAAATAATGGATGGATGGATGGATGGATGGATGAACACCAAGATATGTAAACAAGTCCCAATGTCCCAATACTCACACTCATGTTTAGTAGTGTGTGATTTAAAAAAAAATATGTTAATGTGTTCCCCCCCTCTCTCTCTCTCTTTCACACGCGTTTTTCAGGTTATCAGGTCGCACATGCTTTTAGCTAATGTCTGCTAATGGCACATCTATAGTCAGCAGCTCGAACCTTCACACACACACACACACACACACACACACACACACACAGATGACATGGCAAATTAAGCTGAGCTGCCATTCAAATGACAATTATCATCATTTAATTGTCACAACAGGAAGAACATTTCCTGATAGTCTGGTGGTCTAATTAGTGCTGGCACATTGTTTTACTCTCTCAATTTACACTTTAGAATTCTCTACTATTATGTAGAACGCACACAAAGCGATGTGTGTGTGAGAAATGTGCCGTTATAGGGGAAACTTATTTTTATATTCCATACAGCCTGAAGTCTTTTATTTATTTAGTTACAGTTATAGCAGCAGTAAACAGTGGCTTCCTCAACAGACTTTCTCTAGAGGGTAATGAGACAAAAATAATTAATCAGATTGTCACATGACTGAGAAAATAGAACGCGAACCACTGGAGACTCTGTCCTTATGTTAAACAGAAAATGATTACACTCACAAATGAGCCGTTACTATAGAAACGGTATAAAAAATTAACCTAAAGAATAAAACATTCACAAGCGCCGCTGTACTTATAAACAGTTTGACAGCAAAACCAGATAAACACCATGTTGTCTGATGTTAAATCGTTTCTTGGCCAATTATTCCCTGCAGACACACGAGGTTGGATATAACAAAACTATTTAACTATCGCTAACTTTAGTCTTGCTGCGTTTGGGAGCCATGGTGCACTTTAACATTCCTGAAAATAATATTTACTTAAGAAAATTAAGTGAAGAGATAATGCTCCAACAGTCAGGAGATGCTTTGGATCGCTTTGTGCGCGTAAAAGAAACGTGTGATATGTGAGTTCATTTCTGCTATGTTTCGTTCTACAATCAGTGCGCGCGTGTTGGATAGGCCCCAGGCCTCCCGCGACCCTTTAACAGTGGTATAGAAGATGAATGAACAAATGATTTTTTTCATGTGTTTGCTAATTAAAAAGGTTTTCTGCACGACAGAACTCTACAATTTCTTTCTTTGTTCCAAATTCGAGCGCCAGAGACTCACCACAAAAACTAAATCCAAACATGACTTTCATTGTGCCTTCTTATTAAACCTCCACCCATATATTATTGATTATAAATTGCACTGACACAAACACAGCTGCAGGCTGATTTATTCATTGGGGCGAAACTGTGGGAGGTGGAATTATAGAGCTTTGCAAAATCACATGTTTCCTCAACTAGAACAGTTTTGACATAAACGTTTGGCCTTTGTGCTTTTTACCACCCCCTTTGACTCAGAGAAACAACTGCACAAAATATTTTTATATACTTTTTAATACTTAAAAAAAAAAAAAAAAATGCAAAAACAAACGTAACTTGCTTTTCACAATCCTTCCAAAATGCAGATATCTCATGCTGAAATCACATGGTTCATATACTGTACGTTTGCGTGCATTGTAAGCATTAAGGAGGTGATGTCGTATGTGAAAGTATAAAAATGATTGTGTACATCAGCTTCCCTACTTTTAAGGTGCATCATTATAACACTTTGTGTGTGTGTGTGTGTGTGTGTGTGTGTGTGTGTGTGTGTGTGTGTGTGTTTGTGCTTGGCAGCAGTCGACTGAGCGCCTCAGGCTGTATGAAACACAGCTGGCTGAATAATCTGGAGGAAAAAGCGAAGCGGCACCGAGTCCGCCTCAAATCCCAGATGAGGCTACAGCGTTACCTGGCAGCTCATCGGCAGTGGAAGGTACGAGCACTTCAGGATGTGACACGAGGAGCTCCGGTGCCTCTGTGATGGAATGAATATTTAGATGGGAAATCTAATCCCTCACCCAGGCCCCCCTAGGATTCCTCAGGCTCTGTAAAAAAAAATCAGGACTTTACAACACTTGTAAACACAAACAAACAAACAAACAAACAGAAAACCTTGCACTTGTTTGGTTAAAGATTAAAAAGCAAGAAAAGATGACCCGGCTTCGTTATATTTACATAATTATGCGTAAAAGCCCACACCAGCAGGTACTCTGCACCCGCGGTGTCTAATTAGAGGCCTGAGATTGTGAGCGACGCTGCAGGAGACTGAAAGCAAACATTTCAACTACAGCCTACAGTAGTTCGTTAGTTTTTATTTGATTCACACCGAAACATCCGTCCAGTAAATAAGTGCTAGAAAATGAGTCCGAGTCACATAGTGCGATGTTTGCGGAATATTTTCCTCGGCACCAGAAGCATCGACACACTCACATCAGGGTCGGAGCATTTACTGATATATCTCGACTTTTTTTTATTTTCACAAGTTTAATAAAAATACTAGGGGAAAAAAATTGTAATTTCATAAGGGTAAAATTATTGTTTGCATCAAGGAAAGAAAAAAAACGAAGACGATCAGAAATTGTTGGAATTGGGACTGATTCATTATTAAAAACCGGAAAGATAGAAATCAGTCAGAAAACACATGAAAGAGGTATGATAAAGAGAGCGCTTGAACACACCTGATCTGGGGTTGCTTTAAGGGCGTCTTTAACAGAGTCAGCTGACGACCCGAATGACCTGGCGTTTTCTTCCCTGATAGCATGAACATATTCCAGGACTCTCCACAGCGTTCGCGATAATCCAAGCTTAAGGCATTCGAATGAAACCTTTTACTTTTGGCCAGGTGGCATTTAACCAGCAATAATTATTCTGTATATTAGATGTATGCTTTGTGCATATTGTCCGTTAATCCAATGCAATTTTCAGTGCTCTATATATAAATACAGTATATATAAGTTTGGGATTTAACCCACTCATGATAATGTTCTGCTACAGACAGATCATGATAGTAGTGATTCATGCCTGAAGTTTCCTGGAGTTTCCTAAAGTCGGCTCCAGGTCCCCCATGACCCTGTAGTGAATAAACGTTATAGAGTTCAGGTGATTGATGCTTTTGAAATAGTGCTTTTTCTAAATAACAGCAGCGCAACTCTAGATTCTGTACTTTATTGATCACAAATTGATCAGAGGCAACTATTTTATTGTATTGCATCATAGTAGTGTCAAATAATAGTCTGTCAGGTTCACTGCAATTCACCACCCTGCCACCAGAGGGCAGTGCTCCCTGAAAGCTTCCCAGTAACTGTGTGCACCTGTTTCACATCCAGGCTCATTAGCAGGTGTATATAAGCAGCTTTTAGGATGCTGAGCTCCTGCAGTGCTTTGCTACTTACTTGGTTGATGGTCAACCCTCCATTTAATTGTTGCTGTGATTTCCATTTTACATTTAGGCATTTGGCAGACGCTCTTACCCAGAAATGTTGCTAAATGAGTGCGGCTCAGAAACTTTTGCCAAACAAACCCTTATCCTCCCCTCTATACAGGACATGAAGATCCACATCTTCAACCTCTGCTCACGTCCGTTTGTTATAAATTCCTGACCGTAAGAATGAAAACGCTACCTTGTTGTCTCGCACCTTGGCACTCTGGTTAACCCTGGCAGCGTCTTGATGCGGCACTGCTGCAGTCTGGTGTTGAATTATTAAGGGATTAAGAGAATTAAATTTTAATCAGCTTTAATTCTTCTCACTTCAGGTTTGTTCCCACACTGAGGCTCTACCTCATAAATAAATAAATAAATAAATAAAATATATATGAAGGAAAATCTCCCACACCTCCCCAGGAGACTCCTGAGAAAGGTTATTAAATCTCAGAGACGTCCAGGGTTCAGTCCACATCTCATGGCGTGTGTTGGCCTCTGTCTCACTCCTCTGTACAGAAACACTTCTACGCGGTGGCGGCGGCCAACCGGCTCAAGAGGTTCAGGCAGAGCAGATCCACCAACACGCTGTGATTCTCCCAGAGACCCAGGAGGAAAAGAGGGACATTCCTTTCTTCTTCACGCTCGTAATCGTCTTCGTGTGTGTGTGTGTGTGTGTGTGCGTGAAGATGATACGGCACAGACCATAGCGAGTGTTTATTTGATTTTACCTTAATTTCATTATAGTTATTTAAAGGAACAGCAGCAGATTGAAGATGAGATGCTGCAGTAGTGAATATGTTTCAGTGCTCACCTTATATCAGTATTGATAGATGTACTGTTTTAAACACGACCCAGAATTACCCCACATCATTTGATTTTTTCCTCTGCCATGAGTGTGAAGTCAAACCGCTGCTGTGCACGTCACACACTCACATGGGAAACTAATTCTCCCTTCTGTGAAGGTGGTTTTTTTTTCTTTCTTCTCAAATTCAAAATTACCCTGTTTTTTTGGTTTAGAACTCATTTACAAGTCGAGATGGGTTTTTTTTTCTCTTGCATTTTGCCTCTTGTGATACACTTGTTCAGTTATGCAATAAACTCATGTAGACACGTCTGGTGCTTGGAGTTGTTCTGGGAAATTTGTGTCTGAAGTCAACGATCTCGACGCAGGCGAAGCAATCAGACAAACCGGAGCGCTCAGGTCCGTTTTATTAGTTATTTTGGTCAGAAGTCTTGATGGTTCACAATCATAATTCCATATGATTTTTATCTGACTCTAATGTGCTCGTGTTATTGAGGTTAAAACAGGCCGTATCTGTGCGAGCGCTCGTTCATTTCACGCGGCACGTGCAATTTTAGCAATAGATCTGCTCGTGGTTTTGCTCTGGACGACGCCGATCAGTTAGTCAGCTGGATTTACTGAGGTCCAGAAGAAGGAAGAAAGTGAGATGCCGATCACGTTCGCTTTTTTAGCGGCTAATGCTAGCGCTAGTATAAAATCCCTGCGCTGATCGGTTTGACGGCTGACATCAGCGAGAAACAAAAGAGACAAATGAGAAGAGACAAAAAGTTGAGCGAACTCCGATCTGCCCTTTCTCATTCAAGTCGCACGACCACGTATCAGATGGCCTGTACAGTAAATCTGATCGAAGACCACATATGAAAGTGACTCAGGTCTAATCTGAAAAAAAAAAAATAATAATAATCAGATGTGTGCTTTCAGACAGCCCTAAAAATCAGATCTGTGTCAGAATAGAAAAATAATAAATGTGAACGTAGCCTTATAAACACACTGCAAATGATGTTCACTTAGTGTCACTTACTGTACATTCAGACATGCTCCTCCTAGTGGCTGATACGTGTCATTACACTGATTCTATTACAAGTCTAGCTGAAGATTTCCTGTACGTACTGTATATTAGAGCTGGGGAAGTTAACGTGCTGACGGAGATTGTTTGACTTTTTTTTTTTGTCTTTAACTTTTCCTTTCCTGAGTTTCCACACTGTTCATTCATCTGCTTTATGTCCCTTTGTTTTTTAAAACTCTTAAAAAACAACTTAACTCTAAGTTTGGCCTTTGTCCAGGTGTTATGTCAGTAAAAGTTAAAAATGCAACAAAATCGAAGCATCATAAGAAATAAATAAAATTTAATTACATAACGATGTTTTTTTTTTTTTAACAATTAATTTGTTCTTGAGTACCTAGGTCATGTGATATGGCACATCTGAAGTCACGTCACACACCTCAACAATTAACATATGTACTTCTTCTGGTGCAGTCACGTTGCATGTGTGAAAAAAAGAAAAAAATATGTATTTTAAATACTAAGTAAGGAATAAAACACTTTGGCTCGGACTATTTTAGGGAAATGATCTAGAACAGGAGGGTGTGATCAAATCTCATTCACTGTTCTACAACAGCAGGTCAACAAGTGTTTCATTCCTCTCACGCCGTCACACATTTATTATTTTTTACACGGTTTAATAACTTAAAAATTTCAACAACAACAAAAAAAATTATTTTCATTTCATGAAGATCCTCCAGGGAGCCGAGTGAAAGCTGACTGTTATTAAAAAAACAAACAAACACACAGACACTGGAGACTCCTTCCCTTAAATTAGTTTGCATGGAGTAACCCTGCTGTAAACGACCTGTTACTATGGCAACAGTAACAAGTCAGATCATACACATTCTTATGACCAATCAGAATGCAGAATTCGGAAGTTCTTCTCTACGGACACACAATCATTTCATCATTTAGTTTTATTTAAAAAAACAGCAGTGAGCTACAGGATGTGAAGATCATATTGCAGGGCACACACACACACACGCGCGCGCGACTGTGGCTATAAACGCTCACACGGAGCTCTTCACACCGCTGCACGAGACGTTTGATGTAATGAAGGAGTTGATTAAAAAGCAAATGAACAATGAATGAACATTAAACGGCGCAGACAGAAAGGATTCCAAACCAGTGCACGGACACGCGGCTCACTCGACACAATCAGGTGGAGAGGGAATATCTGTACACACACACACACACACACACACACACACGTGTGGGGAAATGAAATCAACTTCAAATAAAAAGGAGGGCCAATGTGAAAGAAAACTAAAAACGTGACATAAATAATAATGATGATGATAAAAAGGGAACAGGTGCGGCTCTCAGTCTGCCGCTTTGGCTTTCAGAGCGTTTTCCAGAATCTTTCTCTTCCACTCCTCGTAATTCTGTTTTGTTTCATCCTCACACTCGTCTTCCCTTAGTGCCGGTTCCCGCTGTTGCTTAGGAGACGTTGGCAAGCCATCATCTGTGTGAGAGAGAGAGAGAGAGAGAGAGAGAGGGGGGGGGGTTATGAAATGCAGAAAGGTTTTCAGTACAGAATCTTTTATTCTAACCACAATTAAGTCCATTTCTGAAACTTTATAATGATGAATGCTGCTTTAGATACAGAGGTCTTTCATGAAAAAGCTTTTCCTGAACTACAAAGATGTCCAGGGGCGAGAGAGAGACAGGATAGAATGAGGGAGTGTGAGACAGGAAGTGAGGGAGAGAGAATGGGATGGAGTGAGAGGGACAGAGAGCAAGATAGAGTGTGAGACAGAGAGAAGAGAATGAGAGGGAGAGAGAGAGAGCGGGGGGGCTGAGTGAGAGAGGGGGACAAAATAAGTGGTGTGTGAGGGATAGCGAAAGAGAGGAGGATGGAATAACCGAGTGTGTGAGTGATAGAGATGGAGGAAGGGAACACATTGGGAAGGTGCGACAGCTGAGAAAGAAAGAAAGAGTACGAGAGTGAATTTGGGAGTGAATGAGTAAGTGAGAACAAACATTTAAATAGAAAGGGAGAACAAGAGAGTGAAAGAAACTGCAGTCTGATTTCATTTCATGTATTTTTCGGACAAAACCTCGGTCGCACGAGCGTCAGGGACGTGATGATGGAATAGTTGCAGGACTGGACGCAATATCCATTCAGGCAAAGATGTTCGTCTGCATGAAGCAAAGAAAACAACTAAAGAGATCGCTGAAACTGGGTTAAAGACTGTAGTGTAAGGAGAGAGTTGAAGCATCATCAGAGAACTTGTGCTCAGAAAAACATCCTGAATGAGCTGATGGATCGTTTAGACTCCAGCTGAACTCAGGGATATGTTTCAGTACTGAACAGCACCACGTTTGGGACGGGGTAGTCTTAAGAAAAGCACTCAGTCAGACTAATACGGAAAAAAAAAAAAAAAAAAAAAAAGGTCGGGAAAAAAATGTTAGGGAGCATAAAGACTGGACTTTGGAGTGATGGCAAAAGGTCATGTGACCTGATGAGTCCAGACTGAGTCTATTTCAGAGTGATGGGCGTGTCAGGGTGAGAAGGGAAGCGCGTGAAGCGATGCTCCCATCATGCATAGTGTCCACTGTACTGATGATCTGGGGTCGCTTCAGTCGCTCAGGTCGAGACTTTAATGCGAGATTAATGAGAAAGTAATGCGAGCCCGGTGGAAATCAATTTTGTGACGTTGCGTAAGCCGAAACGATGCCAAAGCACAAGTTTGTCTCATGAAATATTAAAGTGCGACTTTTTGACCTTGCAGGGCATATTTACAGAAAGTTTCGGACTTTTAGATTCACGGCCGTGTTGGAACGCTGAACCACAGACACTGGTTTAAAATGTGCTGCGGTATTAAATCTGCACTGATAAGCGTTGCTGTGACTCAGCAGCATCGTATCAGGACACGCCAGACTTCATCTCATCGTCCTCGCTCACCCTCCTCTGCTTCCTGCAGCGTCTCCGTTAGAGTCTTCTGTCTCTTCTGTGTTGCCTTCATCTGTCGCTTCTGAGAAGAAACATCAGCTGAGCGAGAGAGAAAGAGATCAAGTGTCAGGGTAATACGTCAATGTTTTTCTCCAGTCACAATCACGGCTTCCCAAAACGCGCTTATTAAACCCAGACATGCACGTTAATAAAACTGAGTCAGAGCTAAATCTATCATCTAATGTTGGAAATTTTTAATCTGCAACACTTGCTAAAGAAAAGAAAAGAAAAAAAAAAAAAAGAGAGACAATAAATTGACTCATCACTTCATCACAAAGTGACAAAAATGGACAGCAAGGTCACATTATAATCAGAGATCTTTAATTTTTAATCATGAAGGCTTTTGCTCGGTATCCATGGCAACTGCAGAAAAGAAACCCATGACTGATGCAACTGACTTTGAACGACATCATGTGACACTTATTTATTTATTTATTTTGGGTCTGAAGGATTCTGCAAAAATAAAAACAAAAACAACCACAACAAATAAACAAAAACAAACTGAACTCACTGCAGATCTCTTGGCCGATCTTGAGAAGCTGAGCACACAGCCTGTCGAACACCGCCTTCTTCGTTCCCGAGGACGACGCCAGCTTCTTATCAACTCTGATTTTCATGCACCTTCAAAGTAAATGTCAGACACCGTGTTAGTCTCATTTCTTTTCCCCCCTCTCTACACGGTCCCCAAATCGCAGGTATTATGGGATGCCGAACACCAGAGACACGTCCTCGCTTGTTAAACGGAGCGGAGACACGACTCGAACCCGAGCGCGCTGCTGAATTCTAATAGGTCAGAGGGTGTAGGTCTTGTTTTGTTTATCAGAGTAGTCCGTGTGTGTGTGTGTGTGTGTGTGTGTGTGTATACTTGATTCTTATATACAAGCATTCTGTAAAATCTTATCCATCAATACATTATATATGCTGTGGATAAATAGAACTGAAAGCTTACATCCGATAAATATGATTCAATTTCCCAGCAGAATTTCCTTTTATGACATTTACACAATTTACTTTATTATATTAATAATGGTAAAGATGTGATATTTGTCAGTAACACGACAAATTCGACACACAACATGTTAGCCGTATACAAGGGGTGTTCGAGTCAAACCGGGACTTATGAAATTTCTAGTGAATCCCTTCATTAAAGAAGACTTCAGACACAGTACAGTGATGAGACTCGTAGCTGTGTGAATTCAAACAATCCGTCCGATCAGGTCTCATTCGCTCTGAGAAAACTTTCTCCCTTGATGGTGTCCAAGCACTAGTGAAACACTGGGATAAGTGCATTAGTGTAGCAGGGGATTATATAGAGACATAAAGGGAGCTTTTACTCTCATAATTGTGCTGTTATTCAAAAGTCCCAGTTTGACTTGAACACCCCCTCACAGCATCAGATAAAACAGATGCTGAGTTAGAAGTGCTGCACTGACTTGCAGGCGGTGAACAGAGCTGCTGTAGTGAACAGGGGTCTAGACAGATCGAGGTCTTCTTGCTGCGCCGCAGGTAAACTCGTCTCGTACCTAAAACACACACACAGGAAATATTACAGCATGAGGTGGCATTCAGTAACCGATGTGATCGTCCCACATAACATTTCCTGCACTCCAGGTAAACAAGTTATTAAATGTAATATGACAAAGTTTAAATCTGACTGGCCGCACGATGTAAACTGCACTGTATACACACAAGAATCTTCCACTACTTATTAATATTAATGTTACCGCTTAACAGATGGGTCTCCAATGTGTGTGTGTTTTTGTGTGAGAAAACCAAACACATGATGGGGGAGGGGGGGGAATGCATAATTTTTAACCTTTTTTCCATTTTCGTATTGGCTGTTGTTTAAACAAGCCAATTAGATTTCCCCTCTAAAAATGTGACATCATATAAGAAGAGCCCCTCCCCCAGCCTGTTACTGAGCTCTGTTGTTCTCTGGAGGGGTGTGGCTAAACAGTGCAATTAAAGTGAGACACATACACACACACACACACACACACACACATACACACATACACACATACACACATACACACATACACACATACACACATACACACATACACACACATACACACACATACACACACATACACACACATACACACACATACACACACATACACACACATACACACACACTCTGAGACTTGACTTCAGTTGTGAAATGTAAAGTTTTTTTTTTTTTTTTTAATAAGAAAGGTTCAGATGCGAGAGTGTACACATATACACGCACAAAGTGCATTTTTATAGCGTATGAAATGTTCCAGACGTGCTCATTAAAAGCTTGATTACCGTTGAAGGATCTGAGACGCCGCCTTGACCGCCTCCATGCAGCCGTACTGCACCGCCAGATCCCTGAGCCCCAGGTTACTCTGCAGCCCCAGCATGCACTCCATGGCCTTCAGACTGCTCTGATACGCCTTCTTACTCAACCCCGAGAGCTTGACGACAAACTCCTGCTCAGAAACAAAGGACTCGAAATGAAAGGAACCTAATTAAAAGGACCTCCGAGCGTCTTCCACCCAAGCGCGGTGAGCTGTACAGGCGGTTTAAGGGACCGGAGCTTCCATTCCAGCATCGCTGCTTTCAGAGGTAGTATTTATTATACAACAGGTTTCACGAGTGTTGATAATATATAGTACCACAGCTACTGGGACGTGTAACTGTGCTACAAAGCTAACTAGATTCTAACACAAAGCTGAATCCCAAATCCCTCTCTAACCCCTGATCAAAGGCAATGTCTGGTGTGTGGAACATGGGATTGTATAACAGAAATGTAATGTAAATCTGGTGAGTTCTTCAGGACTGTCCATCACCTCCTGTTGTATAAAAGCAATATCACACTCAGGGTCATAGTGTTGTGCTGAATATCAGCACGGCTGTCATGAATGCTTAAGTATATTAAAACAGCGTAATTATAGCGTACAACAGGACCTATCATGGTCCTGTCACATCAACACCGTGG
The DNA here is from genome assembly GCA_013621035.1 of Clarias magur. Classification (NCBI taxonomy): domain Eukaryota; kingdom Metazoa; phylum Chordata; class Actinopteri; order Siluriformes; family Clariidae; genus Clarias; species Clarias magur. The sequence goes on along the minus strand of QNUK01000142.1, from coordinate 324,764 downwards.
TGAAAAAAGCCCGACAGCGTCTCTACCACCTCAGACGCCTGAGAGACTTTAGACTGCCCTCCAAGGTGCTCAGGAACTTTTACTCCTGCACCATAGAAAGCATCCTGACGGGAAACAGCGCATCCTGGTTCGGGAACAGCACCATGCAGGACAGACGAGCCTTACAGAGGGTGGTGCGATCAGCTGAGCGCATCATCCGAACTGAGCTCCCTGACCTGCACTCTGTCTACAGCAAGCGGTGCTGGACCAAGGCCAGGAAGATCATGAAGGACCTCAGCCACCCCAGCAATGGACTGTTCTCTCTGCTGCGGTCTGGGAAGCGCTTCCGCTCCCTCAAGGCCAATACAGAGAGACTGAGAAGGAGCTTCTTCCCGCAGGCGATACGGTCTCTCAATCAAACCAACACACTGAACTAAACACCTTTGCATTTTCTTGCACACTCAGAACGGACAATTATGCCAATGCACATTGCACATATATGCACATATGCACATTTTGCACACTTCAAGGACTTCTTTTCACACCCCCCTCATCTCATTAAAAAACTACCTCAAGTTTTTTCACAGACTATAGCCGTAATATATTACATCACATTCCACTTCTGACAAGAGCACATTCTTTCATACTTCAGATTTTATGTATATATATATATTTTGTAACTTTGTTGGAATCTGTTTTATAGGTTCCTTTTGTAAAAATTATTTAAGGTCACGGAGCGGTCGTATAAGCATTTCACTGCATATCGTACTGTGTATGACTGTGTATGTGACAAATAAAATTTGAATTTGAAATTTGAATTTTTATACAATAAATCAATAACAAGCAGTGTTTGTGGAGCTGACTAATGTCTACAGCTCCACTGTGATATTCAGCACAACCCCTGAGCAATTCTTGCACACAAGTATTCATCCTAGATGGAATATCATTCGTAGACTGTGGACAGACATTTAAAGAGAGTTCATTTGATGCACTGTTTAAAGATGAACGACCAAACAGTGATGTCCTGAATGTGACCGAAATGACGACTAGTGGACTTTCTCATTTTTAAATCCTAATGAAATCCCAATGAATCATCATTGTGAGAAATCTCTCTGGTGGTCATGGTGACATTCAGGCTTTTTGGGAACTGACTAAAGTTTCAGACTCATTTATTTTAAAGAGGATGGACAGCACAAAGAAAAATATCAAGTGTGATAGGGTGTGGTGGGAGGCAAAGATGCAGTACAGAGAATGTATCTGCAGGTTCGCAAGGTAGCTGAAGAGGTGACAAAGTTTTTCTCTCTCTCTCTCACACACACACACACACACACACACACACACACCTTGTCTATAGGAAGCTTCATAGCTGTGGCTGCTAACTCCAGGCAGATGACAGCCTTACTGCTGGCTGTAGATCCTCCCAGAGCTGTGCACTTCACCTGGGACAGCCGCATGTACTCCTCCGCCTGGCTGCGACACAACACACACAGAGAGAGAGAGAGAGAAACGGACTCAGGAAACACACTCCAGACTTTATGTACAAAAACTGTAAAAGAAACCCCCAAACCCGCGGCCATACCTCAGCACTCGAGGAGATGTGATTCCCATTTTAGACGCCACTTTGCGGAACAGTTCTCCGTCCATTGTCGCAGATCCGGAAAATTAACGCTGAACTCGAACACTGTACTGCACACGCCGCGAGTTTCGCGGGAATTTTGCTCCTAAATCACGCCCACTCTAGCTCTGATTGGTGGGTCTCGATGACATCACTGGTCTTGCGGAAGTCCAGTAGTGCTGGTACACTAACAAATCGTTTGAATGCATCGTCAACTTTTATATTTTATAGGCCAAATTCTACATTTATAAGTTTATATTTTCTAAATATAAATCACTTCTTAAATTATTGACTTCCCTCTGTGGAATAAAAAGCCTCTGGCACTCTTTAAATCACAACACTGTCTCTACATTCAGATTTAATAGTTTTTCTATTGAGTTAGTTTCATTTCTCTATATTTTTCAATTATTTATTGGTTTGTTTGTTTATTCTGTCTATTATTTTCTTTTGAAAGTATTTTAAGTCTTACTGTATATCTTATATATATATATATATATATATATATATATTTTTTTTTTTTTTTTGTAAAAAATAATTATAGCATTCAGTTTTCCACCTGAACCTTGTACATTAAACTTTTAGTCTTTTGTAATTCTTCTTCTTCTTCTTATTATTATTATTATTAAATGTTTAAAAATAATCAAAGTACAAAAAAGTACACAAATCATTCAACGGATATCAGTATATTTTATAATCTGTTAAAATAATTGTAACAGATTAATTACGTTTTTAAATATATTTGTATATATTAAATATATATTTTAGATATAAATATATACGATTATCTTATATTATTTAGCTCAGTCTGTGTGTCAATTCTTTCTACATTCTTTTAGTATCACTGAACTCATTAAGTTTTTACTAGTTTACTCTATTATGCTCTTATCATACTCTATCATACTATTATGGGTATGATTGTGATTGGTGTTACTCTATACAAAAATATTATAATTATTAAGCCATTTATTCCAAACACAGTTTCTTAGCCCAGGAACACAACCCGTTACCGTGCCTCGTGCAGCCAATCAGAGCTCTCCGGATATACAGTTTCAGCCAATCAGCGTCATTCTCACGCGCAGGTCTTACCCAATCTGCGTGCTCGCTGCTGACGCGTGCTGAGCGGATCTCCAACAGTCACATGACCGAGAGGATTTGTTTGAGCTGCAGAGTGAGCGCTAACAGCTCAGTTATAAAGCACTATGGTGAGTAAAGTCACGCGAATGGAGACCTGGAGCTTTAATGTCATGTCATATGAAGAGTCACTAACATAAACCGGAATAGGGAGGAGTGTGGAGTGGCAGAGTTTAGTGAAGTATCATGTTTATTCCGTTAGCTAGCTGTGACTGAGTGACAGGCCTGGTTAGCTGTGTTATGTTATGTTATGTTATGCTATGCTGTGCTAAGCTAATCCTGCTCTCCTTTAACTCTGATATCTGTAATAAACTCTACAGATCTGTTGAGTCTTGATGTGTTTGCACGACATGGTTTGGAAATGCACATTTCGTTAAACAACCTTCGGCTAATCTGCTAGCTAGCTTTAGCTGTGGTGTTTCCTGTCCGAGTGTTAGCATTCAAGCTAAATGTTTAATATGTCGCCGTTTTTGTCTCGTGATTTATTGTTATGCTATATTTCATTGCAGAAATTTGACCTACTGTGCGCTTTGTCATGTCAGTCGAGTAACCTGGGAGGAAATGTGACAGAATCGTGAGCTTACGTCACAATTTCATACATATTAATTAGTGAGGTCGGGCATGTTGCTTAGTTACTGCTTTTAAAATTACAGATTAGGAGAAGGAGCTCGTGGTCACGTGATAGGTTCAATTAGTGCTGGTGTACAGGAATTGTTTTGTGTGCTTAAATGTTTGTGCTAATGATGTAACAACATTGTTCACTAATACTTCAGCTGTATAATATCACATTATATACTGTATTAAATTGGTAACTTTTGCGATTACATACAGTAACTGCATACTATTACATAATTGCACAACTAAGGAGTTTTGAAATTACTGGAACGTGGTTTGGATGAACTGTCAAAGAAATGATGAACGGAGATCACTTAAACTCCTGGTGAAGTCAAATCATAATAAAATGGAAAGTAAAAATCCAGAGGTATGTTTAATAGTGAAACGAAGCGCATTTCCATATACACACAATGTGGTGAGAACTCACCGGTTTGGGACTAAACAGCTGTGTCTCCATAAGAAAACCACTTGTTAGTGAGCCTCCTCAGATTCAGTTTGCTAGGGAGCATAAAGATTGGACTTTGGAGTGATGGGGAAAGGTCATGTGACCTCCAGCGTGATGGGCGTGTCAGGTGCATCGCTTCATGCTCTTCCCTTCTTACCCTATCATGCATAGTGTCTACTGTACAAGCGTCTGGAGACAGTGTTATGACGGTGTTATTTCAGTTGCAGCAATGTTATGCTGCAAAAAAATGAAGTCAGCTGAGGTTATCACATCTGTGGAGTTTTTCTTATTCTTCCCTGATGGCACACGCCATATTCCAGTGCTCAGTGTGTGAAAGAGTGGTTCTGGGAGCATGATGAGTCATTTACACTCATGAAATGGACACCACAGGGGAAAAAAATCTTAGCATTAGAGGTGCAAACTTCTGTGGTTAACAGTTCCTAGTTTAAAATTTTATGTTCTTTGCCCAACACCTTCCCACTGAACTTCCCTTTTTTAAGTGTCTGTTCTGAGGTTGTTGATTAGGTAAGATCTCCGCTGATTCTCTCTCTCCCCCTCTCCCTTCCCCAGCCGACCACTCAGCAGTCGCCCCACGATGAGCAGGAGAAGCTGCTGGATGAGGCAGTCCAGGCCGTTAAAGTGCAGTCCTTCCAGATGAAACGCTGCCTGGTAAGACACACATTACGCGTTTACAGCCTCAGTAACGTACACGTGTGTGGCGTACGTGACTAAATACCAAAGCATATATTAGTATTCCTTACACCAACTCGCCAGTCTGTTGTTTTGTTTTAGGACATGAGTAATCCACATAGCAGTGCAACATGAGGCGAATGTTTAGCTTGCGTACATCCAAAAGATTTAAAAACAACATTTAGTTGACGGCACATCAGAGCTGAGATGTCCACACAGAGCCCTGGTGTTCAGACACAAAACCCTAAATGTAAAATGTTAGTTCTTTTGTAATCCTCTAAACTGTTCACACATTGACAGGCAGTACAGTACATGCAGTATACATTATATGGATGTGTATAGAATACTGGTATTTATAGGATCCCAATACAAATTCAATTGACATCTAGGTATCGTGATGTCATATTGGATGGTCCCTCGTGATTTCCATCTCTATAAAAAGTAATCAGACACGTTACACCTGCAGCGTACACAACATCATGTCCATAAAGCAGTTTTCCTCTGAAATATTAAAAAAGGGCTTATTTTATTAAATATTTGTTCTGCTTTTCTCAGCTCTCTTTAATTCTGTAGAGTTCTTTCTTTGTTCAGGGGAGGATGATATGATCAGAGATGGGGAATTTCTTTGTTCAGGGGAGGATGATATGATCAGAGATGGGGAAATATATATATATATATATATATATATATATATATATATATTATATATTTATATTATTTTATTTTTTTTTTTTTTTTCATAAAGATGAGTTTTAAAAAATTTATAATTCTTAACACCATATATAATGCTAGTAATGCTTTCATCATATATATCATCATATACTTACTTACACACTTACTTTCTGTGTGCGTGCGTCCATGTAATTTGACACCGACGCAGACACACACACACACATCTCCCTGGCGCTTTACACACACGCTTTATTTACACAGAAAACTCAGCTCTGTCGCGATTCTTTTCAAAGGTAAGGTGCTGGTTCATTTGTTATTTTTAATTTTTTTTTACTTTACAGCAGTGATTCCGTTAGTATGCTCACGCGAGTATCATTAGAGAGATTTTTTTTTTTCTGTTAAAAGTGTTTGCATTGTGTATGTTAGTTGTGAAACTTAAAAAGCGAGGTGTGGGAGGGAGAAGGAGTTTTACTGTGTAAGACGAGGCGAGGGGCTAATTCCACACACACACACACACACACACATACCAATACACGGCGCCTGCTCGCACAAACGGAAACACTTAACTGTCTGGATTTATTTTTACTTTTTTTTAAATGTTAAGTGCAGGTTAATTTGTTTTATTTTTACTTTATATGTTGTATCAATTATTTTTATGTATTTATTGTTTTGGGCTGTAGAATGAATAATTGGAGTTTTTATTATTTCTTATGGGACAATTCGATTTGGTTTACGAGTGTTTTGAACACGAGCCTGCTTCCGGAACGAATTATGCTCGTAATCCAAGGTTCCACTGTGTGTGTATGTATGTGTGTATGTATTTTTATATATAATATTCTAAATGTATATACTAAAAGCTGTGTGGGGAGGGAAAAAATCTGATATCTTGTTATTTTAAAATAAAAAATCTAATACTTTATTATTTATTAAGCTTAAATTCTAGGTACTGAGAACACTGGGAACACCCGATACGATATTATGACAAAACCGCTGTGCTGATTCGATTTGTATTGCGTTTTTTTGTTTTGTTTTTTAAATATCCTGATCTCATATAACATTGTGTTACAATTCTAAACCAACTTGGCAAGTAATTTATTTCTACCACATGTGATGAACTGTTTAGAGTGCGCCACCTGTAGGATTATAGAGGTACAGCATTTTTTCACCATCTTAAAAAAGAAAAAAAGAAATAGACAAAAGAATCATGACATACCACTTGAATATCTATTTTCCCCATCTTTATTAAACACATTAAAAATATACAAAGGAGTTCACCAGCACCGTGAAGTGATTTTTAAACTGTGTGATTTTTTTTATCCACTTGTGCAACGCTCTTCCTGAAAAATCGTCTTCGGTTCCATCCGCACTAATCCCGTATGTGTTTCTGAGACTGTTTTTGTTTGTTTGTTTTTGTGTTTTTCAGGATAAGAACAAGCTGATGGATGCCCTGAAACACGCCTCTAACATGCTGGGGGAGCTCAGGACCTCCATGTTGTCTCCTAAAAGCTACTATGAACTCTGTACGTGGGCTTGATTGTTTATCACTAAGTGTCTCGTTTTGAATAATCATCTCGATATTTCCGATTATCTCGCTCTTTCTGTATATTGCCGTTATTTTTTTTAAATACAAAAAAATTTGACTGAGTTTCTTTTTCAGTTTCCAATTAATTAATTAATTATACTTTTCTGAGCTAATATTCTGAACATTTCTCTGAGAATGGATTAGACATCCTGCTGAATGTTGAAATGTTGCAAATAAATCACGCTTCATTTAATTAGAGAGAAGATTGATTTAACTGAATATGGATTTAAAAGTGTGATGGTAAATAATGAGGGGTGATGTCTGTTTACAGTAATTTCTCCAAAAGTATTTATCATGTGTTTGTAAGTTGAGACAGAGGCTTTGCTTAAAATTTCTGAAGACATTTCACCTCTCATATTAGGACAGGTTTAACTAACTGGCTTGTCACCCTGAAACCAGACCAGATCTCTGAGTGTTTAGCTTTAGTGTTGAGTAATCATGTGATATGTTGTGATACAGCACACAGTTTTATAACAGCAGGCTGCGGGTGATATTTTTTCAGGTTCTTAATAAAGCAAAAAGGACAGGGAATTTACTTTAAAAAATGTATTAAAGTAGTAATAATGATGGATGTTAGTCATCTTGATAGTCAACTTTTAACGTAAAAGATATCACATATCATTTTATAGTGTGTGAGCTTTGAAGTTATACAGGTTATATAAAGAAAACTATCAATTTTTTTTTTCTTTCTTTGATTTGACCTTTTTGATTTGATCAGCTTTATAGGTCATGTACATCAAACATTACCGTAAAGAAGGTTTAAATTACTAACAAACAAATTATCAGGTGTTTTTATGATAATAGTTTGGTTATAGAAGTACATTGGATCACAAGCGTCATGGTTTGGATCAGATCGAAGATTTTAATCCGGGATCAGATTATTTTCTGTAAAAAAAAATAATTTTTTAACTTTTTTATTTATAAGTACTGTTTATTATTTATACAACTTAAAGAACATTTAAAGCAAGGAACTCTGGCCTGTGATCTTAAATCAAAGAAACATTTAAGATATCGAATAAATATTCGAAACTCACATACGAAATTATAGTAAATTATATGTGGGGAAAAAAGTGCACTGTTATCTGATTTGAAAAAAAAAATTGATTCACACTTGTAAATAATAAACTAACAACACTTGGGCTACTTTTAAATAATCTTGGCCTGGGGGGGAAAAAACGTGTTTGGATTTTGACACTGTGATCTGGCAACCCTTTTGGAGCACTGAGCGAAGTACAATAGGGAGATTTCAATCAGTTGAAAACATGACTTGTATTTGTGTAGTAAAAGTGAGTGTTTTCTCAGGAACGAGGACCAAATAGAAGTTGCAGTAAACCTGTGTTTCATACAGTGGTGTTTAAACTTCGCAGTTACTTACGTGGCTCACTTGCCATGTTGTGCCATCCATGTAATTCTCAGATTAACTACAGCTACAGTCTGTTATACTGCAGTTCAATAATATTTTTTCCCACCAGTTTGATGTTAATATTCATTTGTAGGTATCGATTAAAGGATTTACCCCAAAATCTAAATTCGGCCCCTCGGCCTGTCGCCTGTCTGATGTCTGTCGGGTTTGCTTTTTATTCAGAACACTGCTCAGGATTTTTTATATCCTGCTAATATTGTATGTGTGATTTAGACATGGCCATATCAGATGAGCTGCACTACCTGGAGGTTTACCTGACTGACGAGTTCGCTAAAGGGCGTAAAGTAGCCGACCTGTATGAACTCGTACAGTACGCTGGAAACATCATCCCCAGACTGTAAGTCAACCACACACACACACACACACACACACACTGTTGGCTTTACGACACACCCCTGTGTTCAGTTTCCTTTCATTTCTTTCCTGTGGAGATTCATACCAGTCTTTTATTGAAATAACAAATCTCATTGTTTTAACTTTATTCTGATTTCTTATATTGGAGTCTTAGTAACTTTTGCTTATTAATTCTTTGTTTCAAGATCTCTTATTTTTTAGATTTTATTTTTATTTTGACTTAGTACCACCTTAATTTGGCTTATTTATTTTTTCTTAAGATATCCTTTTATTTTCACTCAGCAATGTAATAAGTTACTAAGACAAAATAAGGACTTATGAGATACAAATGCAAAAAAAATAAATAAGTAAAAATTAAATTTGCACAAGCCAGCATTGGCTGACCTGGTACACAAACCCTGCACTTGAGTAAAAGTACAGATCCTGTACCAAAAGAAAAAATCCTTGCGGTTTTAAAATAAAACATTCAGTTAGACCATGCAAAATGTAATCAGTAACAAGCGCTGTCAGTAGAAATACAGTCCAGTAAAAAAGAAGTACAGAATTTCATAACAGTTGTGGAAGAAGGTAAATGTTGTCAATATTGCCAATATCTGGGAGCGATGTTGGCTCAATTAGACTTCTTTTCTTGGTAGAAACGTTTCCTCCTCATTCATACCTGAGGTTCTTCAGTCTCGGGTAAGTTGGTAGGTTCCACATACAGGTAGTCCCCGACTTACGAACATTCGAGTTATGAATTTTCACCAACATGAACGGGCCGCGGTGGTGAGAACATTCGTGGATGCGAACAAATCACGGACGTAACTGATGTGTATTATACATGAATAGACACTGCAGTGCACCAGATACAAATATCTACAATTACATACAATATATTCAGTGTGTAAGTGAATGTATAAAATATCTGAAGTCCGGTATAGTGTGTGTGTGTGTGTGTGTGTGTTTGGGAGAAATTAGTCGGCACCTGTTTCAGTGAATCAGTCTGGGAGCATGATGACAGAAAATGTCTGTCCTGTAAATCTGTCCTGATGGTGAATAATCCTAACTTCGGGAAAATCATCAACAAAACGCAGAAACAGCACTGTTACATTTGACACTTGTGAGATTAATTTCATTAGGCGTGGTTATGGTTTTTGAGGAAAGGGGACAAAGATTGTCGAGTGGATCGGTTTGCTTTACATTGTATATTCATGCCATTGGCGTATAAGACTCACTGTGTCTGAGTTAAGAACGAATCAGACTTGCGAACGTGCTCCTGGAATTAGTCGTTTAGATGCAACGATGAGAGACAGTATGGAGAGGTGTGGATTTTCTCATGGATCTGTCTTGATCTTCCAGAAGATTGATGAAAGTTCTCTAACGTCTCTCTTATTACTGGTTATTCTTAATAAATCTCTTTCTAGTCACTCTTAGCGACTCTCCATCGTAGTCTCACTCTCTCCATTGTTCACCTAATGAGACTTTTCAGACAGAAGAATCCTTCAGAATACAGATGTATCGAACTAACCAACTTCTCCTCAGACTGAAGAAGCTACCTGAACGAGTAGTGAAACGTTTCCAAGCAGTCCAGTCGACCCTTGTTGGAGTTCTCCAAGAATCTCCTCTGTTTTTATTTGATGATTTTACAGATTAATGTTGTGAACATCGCTGTAACTCTGAGAACGGATTAGACATCCTGCTGAATGTTCAAATGTTGCAAATAAATCACGCTGCATTTAATTAAAGAGAAGATTGATTTAACTGAATATGGATTTAAAAGTGTGATGGTAAATAATGAGGGGTGATGTCTGTTTACGGTAATTTATCCAAAAGTATTTATCATGTGTTTTCGTAAGTTGAGACAGAGGAGATTCTCGGTCGTCCATGTCAGGGTTATCATAAAGAAGCTCTTTCTGTGTTCACTCGCCTTGCTTTAAATTTCTGAAGACATCTCGCGTTTCATCCATAAGATATCATTAGTTCTGAGGCTCTGTGGAGTTAAGGGTTGACCTGAGGGTTGTTATTTCAGCCATGTGTGATGTTAAGGAGTGAAGGCATGAAAGAATATGAAACCACTGTGGGAGTGATGAAAGAACCGCATTGTGTGTGTGAGTGAAGGACAGGGAGTGAGTTGTATGTTTATGTTCATTAAGCCCTACTGAGAAAAATCCCACATCTTGTAGTGTGTAAAAGATTGCTAAAACCTGCATTTTTCTGTTTTTTCATCTGAGCCGTGCAGTCCTTGCAGAGTGAAGTTTTCAGAAAGCAGCAAGAGTGGGAGCAGAGGATCTGCGCCGTAGCGCAGTCTCCAGCCAGTCGTTGGCATTTGTCACGTCAATGTGTCATAACTCGTCTGCGTAAAAAGCAGAGAAAGGTCTGCTTGACCGTAGGCTGTGGCATGTCGAGTCTCAGCCGTGAGTCAGGTGCATCCGCAGGAAGGGAAGCGCCTACAGTGGAAATGAGCTGAAGAGTTGCTGTTGTGTTGTTGAATAAGTGCGATGACGAATGAAAATAAAATAATGATAATCGTATGATCATAGAGCTGTCCATTTTTCAATTCTGATTGGTTATAAAATATGTTTGGATTATGTTTTTCCTTGGATGGCAGGAGAGTCTTCAGTGTCTGAGGTAAAGCCGAAAACTTGATGTGTTTTTTATTGTGTTACCATGGTGAGTGTGAAAGAGAGAGAAATGTTTACCAATTTCAAAGCATCATTTATACCTCTCACTAACTTTGGTCCCTGATTAAAAAGGAAGTGGTGAAGCAGCAAATCAGCGAAGCACAAATCTGTGTTTTTCCACTCCTCTTTTTTCTGGTCCGTTTGTATTTAATAAACCAGCGCGGTCAGACGGAGACGTTTCACAACATACGCTCGCACAGATGTTGAGACAGATCGGTGAAATTAATGGGTTGCTTTAATTCACCAAGCGAAAGAAGCACTCAGAGGACGGCTCATTAAAACGCCATCCAGTCTCGCTGCTCCTAAAACCCAACTGTCACTCCAGGTCCTATGTCAACATCTGGCTTGTGTACATTGGGTTTCTTTAGGCGTCGTGTTTGCTTGTCCACCTGCATGGCTGGAGTTTAATCCCATATTAAGATCAGATTCGTCATGTCTGGTCTCCTCTTTCCCTCTTCAGGTACCTGTTGATAACAGTGGGAGTGGTGTACGTGCGCTCCTTCCCTCAGTCGCGCAAGGACATTTTGAAGGATCTGGTGGAGATGTGTCGTGGTGTTCAGCATCCGCTGAGAGGGCTGTTCCTGAGGAACTACTTGCTGCAGTGCACGCGCAACATCCTGCCCGATGACGGAGAGCAGGCCGAGTAAGAGCCAACAGCTTTACAAGAGCTTTATCTATACCTGGGTTTATAGTTCCTACGCTGTCATAAAAATATACAGGGAACGGAAAAACATCTCTGTCCTGTTCACAGGTGTTCCCACAGTGGATAAGAAAGTCAATAATAATAATTAATAAGTAATAACTTTTACACCAGCTGAATTCTTGATTCAGAAGGTGTTAATTAATTTCCGTCAGATAAAAGGAGTCTTTTATTTCTCTGTCTGTAACTATAGCTAAAAATATGAATACGTACACTAAACAATATATGCATTGCTGTTTGTTGACGCCAGGGAGGAGATGACCGGCGACATCAACGACTCAATCGACTTCGTCCTGCTGAACTTTGCTGAGATGAACAAGCTGTGGGTGCGGATGCAGCACCAGGGACACAGTCGAGACCGCGAGAAGCGGGAGAAGGAGAGGCAGGAGCTGCGCATCCTTGTCGGCACCAACCTCGTCAGACTCAGCCAGCTCGAGGGCGTCAACGTTGAGAAATATAAACAGGTAACGGAGTTTAATCGCAGGCGACATCCTGCCAATGCTCATTTTCTTTCAGGATTCAGTCCACATTTCATTTATCTTAAAGAAATATAAAATCTAATACAGGTATACAGGAGTGCCTTTCCAGGAACACGTTCGTAAGTCGGATTTGTTCTTAAGTCCAACAAAGTGAATCTTAAACGCCTTTGACACGAATATACAATATAAAGCATACCGATCCGACTTGATTAAATCTCTGTCCCCTCACTGTCCCCACACTGCCATCATGTGGCCAAAACACCATAACCGCGCCTAAGGAAATGAATCTCACACGGTGTCGTTATACAATATACCAGACTTTTACATTTTATACTTTCACACTGAAAGACATTGTATTAAGAATAATATACAATTTTTTTTTACAATGCATGTGAGCTACTACTGTGATTGAATTGGAAGTAGAATCGCGATCTGTTTGTATCTGCAGAAATCAGTAACTCAAGTGTTCATAAGTCGGGGACTACCTGTACCTGTGAATCCTATGAATTTGAGCTGAACTTGTCAGTAACACGGGCTAAAAAAATAGCAAGAAATGCTTTATAATGCTTTAATTCTAAAGGACTGAATCAAATGGGTAATGAATCGAATTAAATCATCATTTGAACATGATTCATGATTCACTGCCAAGGACTACAGAACCATTCTGGAGGACCATCTGCTTCTCTCAGATATAACTGAGTCTGTGTCGATCCAATGAGAGTTCCCTTGTGGTGCGCAGTGGAAAAGGCCAGGAGATCATGACCTCTGGCGAGCAGGTCGGCCGTGGTCTCGGGCAGAGGAGCGCACTTTCATTTTAATCAAAACAGCACCAGGCAATCAACTGTTCTTTTCCTCCCCCCTCCTAACGGGGGACATGCAGCAGGTCAGAAGGTTTTATTCGACATTTTGGGTTTTGATATTAACGATTGCTCGAGGAGAAGTGTGTGCATGTGTGTAATGGACGATTAGTTATTCTTTTTAACAAGAATAGATGGTTGGTTTTCATAGAGAAAGTGTCTGACATTAAATATAGGGATGGAAATCGTGTCAATTCAATTTGTCTTGTAATTCTATCAAGAGTATCATGATTTTGTAAATATTCTGATTCTGTATATTGTGGTTTAGTTAAATTTCGAAACTCTAATTACTTATGTACCTGCCAGTGTAGGAATCATTTAGAGCACGCCACCTGTAGGATTATAGAGGAACAGAAATTTTACCACCTCAAATACAAACATGTATATATTAACAATTATTTTGATTTTCAGAGAGTTTTCAAACTCTCTGGATCTGTCGATATGATCGTGATTTTTGATGAATTATAAAATGCTTCTTTCTTTTTTTTTTTTGGATCGCTGAGCAAACCCACAAGCATCAGTTCACCCTGATGTGAAGATCTCCTAATTGTACTGTAGAATTTACCGTAGTTCTTTTTAAATACAAGGAATAACGTAATGCCGGATTAACGGGTTCTTCAGCACAACGTTATTAGACCAGATGGAGTGTTAACGATGAAACAGTTTTAATTAGAACGTGTCTAAACGAGAGAAAAGCAATATAAATATCTGTAAAATTATGTGCGACAGGTTTGACAGGTTTATATAAATATCTATATCTTATTGATCACAAACTGCATGAACCCTGCTTGTATTTATTTTGCTTGTTTTTCAGTTATTTGTTGAACAGGAGTGCTGACAAGTAACCTAGAGAACGTCCTCTAATGTTGTGCAGTTTTGGAGAAAATGTAATGGTTGTTTAATAATCCGTTTTTTATTATATATTGTATGCGTACGCTGTCAATTATAGATTTTAGAAAGAACTGTGATATTTATATATAAGTGGACTTTATTCTGATGTCCTGCGGAGGTAAAGTGAAAAGCAGACGCACTAACTGAGCTGATTTATTCGATTAGATCAGTAAACACAGCCTGTGGAAAGACAGTCCTAAGTTGTCCTCATTAATAAGCAGAAGAGAGAGACGTTGAGTGTGTAATGACTCTCCTTATCAAGCAGCAGTTCTTTAGCCGTGCTCTCAACTCGCGTCCTGTCCCTGCAGGCTTCTTTGTAAGCCACAAAAGGAGGGGGGACCGTTTGAATTACGTATCGTGATTTTATCGTGTTGCAATGTCTGTATCGCCACACTAACTCTTTTAATAAACTTTAATTTATACATGCAGTGAGGCACACTTTCTAATTTAATTGTTTAGTGAATTATTTTTTTATTATAATTTTTTAAACATGATTTACAAACATTTGAGTTACAAATTTCCACAGATATGAACGGGCCGACATTCTATGAACATTCATAGATGCGAACCGATCACAGAGGTAGCTCGCCAGTTTTAATGAATCAGTCCAGGAGCATGATTATAAAAAAAAAATGTCTGTCCTGTAAATTTGTCCTGATGCTGAATAATTCTAATTTCGGAAAATTCTCAACAAAAGAGTTCACAGTCCAATGCAGTGGAAAACGGCTCTGAGACAAAATGGCGTACGGGATTCCCCTCGAGATCTAAAGGTGCAGAGACGACACTGTTACATTTGACGTGTGAGGTTCATTTCTTTAAGCGCGTTTATGGTTTTTGGCCACATGATGGCAGTGATCAGAGATATAGTCAGCCGAATTAGTATGCTTTACATTGTATATTCATGCGAAGGGTGTACAAGACCCACTTTGTCGGACTTAAGAACAAATCTGACTTACAATCTGACGTTTCAAATTTCCAAATCTGACGTGCTCCTCGAACAGAACTTCTTTTTTTTTTTTTTTTTTTACAGAGATTTTAAAACTCTTAATTAAGTAACACGCATGGCATTATGTAATTAAATAACAACAGAAACAGTCAGCTGTTCTGGAATAGTTCTCGCAAGAACAGTATTGTGTCGAGTGCGTTTGTAAAACCCGTCAAGCTCCATGATGAAACTGTCTCTCATGAAGACCTTCCCAGGAAAGCAAGACCAAAACTTACTGCTGCAGAGGAGAAGTTCATTCAGAGTCACCAGCCTCAGAAATGACCAATTAACAACCAGCACCTTAGATTAGAGCCGTTATGAAGCTTTACAGAGCAGAAGTAGCAGATATACATCTCAATATCAACTGTTCAGAGGAGATTATTGTGTGAAAATGTTGCCTGCATTTGAAAATGTTGCAGTTAAAATTCCAATTAAAATTCAACCAACTTTATTAATCTCCGAGGAAAATAATTTTATCTTGGTAACAGTTGTTGTTTTTTGAAAACAAAGGAAGAGAGTAATGAATTTAGACAAAGGAAAAAAATGATAAAATCTTAAACAGTACATTCTGTTTTTCACTAAAGGAGTCGTAATTCGTAAGCACATGAGTCGTAATTAAATTTTCAGATATTGCATTTGAAAGGGAAAAAGGAAAAAGCATAAATAGCATAAAAGCACAAATAATAGTTTTCAAATATTACACTTGAAGAGTGGCCTGGCCCAGGAGCATTGGTAGATGACTGTGGGAACAAGTATTGTGTTAGTGTAATATTGTATCATTACTGATGGTAACCACCCACAGTGTAAACGTTACAGAGAAGAGTTGTATAATTTTATAATTATCGGGAGAAAAGCTCTCCTGTGGCGCTCTGTAGTAATCCTACGGGTGAAGCACTTTGTTAGTCACATCAGCATAAAACTAGAAATGTTCAAAATCTAAAATAAATGAATCAGCGCTGAGGTACCGCGATAATCGGATGTTCCATACAGGATACGCTTGTTAATGATTGTGTGTGTGTGTGTGTGTGTGTGTGTGTGTGTGTGTGTGTGTGTGTGTGTGTGTGTGTGTGTGTGTGTGTTTTCTCAGATTGTTCTGCCTGGAGTCTTGGAGCAAGTGGTGAACTGCAGAGATTCTTTGGCGCAGGAGTACCTCATGGAGTGTATTATACAGGTACGGAACATTATCGCACGACGCCACACACTCCAGCCGCCTCATTTCACAGTGACGTCTCATTTCCCCGTCGCCTCGAGCTCTCTAATTGCTTCAGGCTCTCGGCCGCTCTCGAGCCTCATGCAGAGCTCTTTCCAGTTCTGACACACCGGCACACAAAGAGCTTTTATGTTTAAAGTGGTTAAAGGAAGCATGTGAGGTGTGTGTGTGTGTGAGCGCACTTGCACACAAACCAACTTCCTTTGATTTTCGCTGCAGGTTTTCCCAGACGAGTTCCACCTCCAGACCCTGAACCCGTTCCTCAGAGCGTGTGCAGAACTTCACCAGCACGTCAACGTCAAGAACATCATAATAGCTCTTATTGACAGGTTCCTATACACACACACACACACGCGCACACACACACTCCCCCATCCTCCTTCATATGTGTGTTTAATATTTACCTACAGGCGGTTATTATTGTATGGTTATTTACCCTCTCTGCGCCTCTCTGTAGGTTGGCTCTTTTCGCTCACAGAGAAGACGGACCTGGAATCCCAGCTGAAATCAAACTCTTCGATATTTTCTCCCAGCAAGTGGCCACAGTCATCCAGGTACATCCCCGTCTACCTCCAGCCAGGAGAGCGTCGCAAATGCCAGAATAAAAGCTAAATGGCACATCTATGAGATACAGACAGAGCGCCATTTCTCAATCTGTGTGTTTAAATTTAAGGCAACCTTTTTAGAAACTCAGGAACTATAACACAAACATTTTTGGACGACTGAGGAACTATTTTAGCACGATACAGATCGTATCAGAAAATCTGAACCCTTATCAGGAACCCTAAGACCTTATCAGGAACGCTGAGACCACATGAGGTATGACGTTATCAGGTCACCCTGGTGCCACTTGCATTACCATTTCAGGAACTCGCAATTAATTTCAGGAATCCTAAAGGCTTATCAGGAACTTGTAAACCATTTTAGGAACCTTATAAGAAACATTATAGAGTTTTTCTCAAAAATTTTGGGAACCTTTTGAGGAACTTCAGAATCTCATTATGAACCACCACCACCAACAACTTTTTCTGGACCATGATAACCTTTTCAGGAACCCTGATTTATTTTTATTTTTTTTTTAGAAATGAATAAATTCTTTCATGAAAACTCTTTTCCTGTGCACATAAAAACTTTTAAAGCTTACCCAAGGAACCCAGTCATCTTTTACGAACTAATTTTTTTTCCCCCGGAGTGAAACTTTTTTTAGTTCCAAAACTGGAAACGTGATTTCACTGTGGTCTACATACTGACTTCCTGTTACACTAAGTGCTACATTACATATCGTCATGTGTCATCAATTTTCTGTTGCAGTCCCGTCAGGACATGCCATCGGAGGACGTCGTGTCTCTGCAGGTGTCCCTCATTAATCTGGCCATGAAGTGTTACCCTGAGCGCGTGGACTATGTCGATAAGGTTCTCGAGAGCACCGTGGAGATCTTCAACAAACTCAACCTGGAACAGTGAGTAGAACCGAGGACTCGCAGTGTTAAACAAGCACCGGTGTCTAAGGAGATGAAAAGATGATCTGCTTTGTTAAACGTGTTAATTATTTGTTTGTTTATTTATATATTTATTGATATACTTTTTAAACACACTTAGCTTGCAGGATTGGAGAAAACAAAATTTTTAATAATTTTGTAGTATTTTTGTAGTAAATTAATGTAGCTTAGCATTTCCATGGTATAATAACATTTGTCTAAAAATGTAATGGTATACATATGGCATTTATAAACATGTCATAAAAGTAAACGGACTAAAAAGAAAGATTGGTCACTTCCTTGTTGCATGGACGTAGCTTCTTTGGCACACATGTTTTCTGTATTATTCATTAAAAAAAAAGAAAAAAAAAAGAAAACATTTTTTAAAAAATGTAATCTGCACCAAATCTGTGTTTTGTCCGAATGTATATTGAATCTAAATATATATAATTTATAAAACAAAATGGTTAATTGATGTTAACAATGTGTCTAATGTTAGATTTTTTTTTTCTCCTCCCACTATATTGAACATTTCTAATATTTCCATCAGATATCATGTAGACGAGACGGGGAAAAATCTATTCCGTTATGAGTTGTGATTCTTTAGTGGTGCTGCACGTATCGCCACACCGGCTCCAAAATCAATTTTTGTCCAAAACTGTTTTGACATTTACAATAGAGATGAATGGTCGATGGTCCAAGGCTGTTATCAGTGTGATTGGCCGTGACCGCTGATTCTGTACCGAGCGCAGAAGCTTCCGAGTGGCGCAACAGAAACTCATTTTCATAGCGTTACATTATCAAAAATCATAATCATTGTGTTAAGAGCCCCTGATCTGCCTTTTTTTTCCAAACCCTGCGAGTGAATTATTTTCAATCCCGCTCATTACACACTGATGTAACAGAGATCCACACTGCTCAATAACTATGTAGCTTCGTGTTTAATTTAATTAGAAGTTTTAAATGTTAAACTCCTTGTATTTTAAGTTAGTCTGTAGTGTTTAAATGCTGCGTTTGGTCTTTTAACTGAGAACTAATTTTATAAGGATCAAGCTACATTTAAATTATTCTGTAAACTTTTTTAAAGGTTTAAAATTCAAACAAAATCAGGGGGAAGTGTAATATCGAATCGGCATGTATATCGGCACTGAGGTAACGCGATATCGTATCGGGTTTAGACTCCGTCCCTAATGAGTGATTAACTCATTATATCTTATAAGCCTAGTGCCAAGCTCTATCACAATACCGTAATTAGTGAAGTATTACATCTACTGTAAATACATGAAAATTAATATATAATTTAAAAATGTATATGTTTTATTATTAAAAACATCCATAGCTAGTTATTGACTCTTGATGTTTCTGTCAGATGTTTTTCTTCCCCATTCATGTCAACAGGCTATTTAAAGCGAAAGAAAAAACCCACCAGACTTCATTGTAATTGTAGAGACCGAGCTCTTTTGTGGCTCCCAGCCGACAGGGTTTTAAAGAAAAGCCTCCCTCTCCGTCCTGTTCGGCCTTAATTACAGACGGGTTCGCGCTTTCCGATTTGTAAAAGGCTTTTTTCCCCCCCCTTTTAGATGCAGCTTCTAAAATGCCAGACACTGTCAAGAAAAAAAATTACAGCAGCGTTTGCTTTGCAAGCAGTTATTGTTAGCGCTTTGCTTTTTCTACTTTAAAAAAGGCAGGTAAGATTCGTGCAGAGACGCGGCACTACATGACCGCCACTGTATCAGGTTCTTATTTTTAGTCTTGAGATTTCAGACAGAAATTAAATTTAGAAGTCTCAAACAACGAGGTTTTCACAAGAGGGTACGAGGCGAGTCCAGCCGACGAGATGGAAACGTGCTCGGCTCTTGAAAATGGTTCGAACAGCACGCTGATAATAGAATAATTACATAAAACAAGGCATATAAAAATGCATGATTATGCATCATTTGGTGTTAGTGGGCGTGGCCTAAAGCTAGATACAGAAATGGATCTCGCCTTCTGAAAAATGTTTAGTTATAGGAACTTATACGTGAACTTGAACTTCAATCATCCTTGGTTCTTCAGTTATAACATCATGCGTACAATTGTTTGTATTTATTTTTTTATTTTTTTTACATTAACCGCCGTGTTGTTACGCAGCATCGCGACCAGCAGCGCCGTCTCGAAGGAGCTCACCAGGCTGCTGAAGATCCCCGTGGACACCTACAACAACATCCTGACGGTCCTGCAGCTCAAGCACTTCCCGCCGCTCTTCGAGTACTTCGACTACGAGTCGCGCAAGAGCATGAGCTGCTACGTGCTGAGCAACACGCTGGACTACAACACCACCATCGTGGCCCAGGAGCAGGTACAGAGGCGCCCGTGTTCACTATTAACACACGACGTACGTGCACAAATGCAGAGTCTGGATATACAGGAAGTATTGGCACCCCTTTGTTCTAGTCCCAATTAGGTGGAGGTTTGTTCTCACTCTGGATAAAATCGCTGATGAAGCCTAGATGAGAAACACAAATAACGTGTGTGTGTGTGTGTGTGTGTGCAGTTTCCTCCAGAGCCTGATTGTGGTGCTGCTTTAAAAGCTGGTCAGGTGGAGAACAATGTCAATAAGACATTAAGTCATATGTCAATAAAACAATAAGTGTCAAGGCGTCTCTCACACACACACACACACACACACACACACACACACACACACACACACACACAGCACTGGTGTATTGATTCTGCTCGCTCTGTAGATGAGGGCCCCGTTGTGGCTCTTTTATAAATGTATTTATTTATTTTCTGTTTACACACACACACACACTGCGGTCGGGTCGGCTGTTGGAGCAACAGCGGGTGGAGAAGTTGTTTGTTTGAGATGAAGTGACTCGATATTGAAAATCCTGAGGTTTTGAGGCTCGATTGCAGGCAGGCGGGAAAAGAGCGTTTTTCTCGTTCTTGTTTCGGTTTAATTTGCTCTTCGAGTCGTGTTCAGGTGAGCGTGTGATGATGTCTCGACGTCACGCCGGCACGACTACAGCACCTGACCGCGTGATGGAGTTTATTGGGATGTGACAGAACTTTACTTTCTGTCTCTCTGGGTCTCCATTTGTTTCTTCAGGTTTTTTTGTCTGTCGGCATCTTTTTCTGCTTTTATGTCTTTTCTCACTCCATCTGTCTGTGTTTCTGTCTCTGACTATTGGCTCATCGATCTGTAAACCTGTCTGTCTCTCACTCTCTCTGTATGTTTCTTAATCTGTCTGTCTGCCTGTTTGTAAGCCTGTCTCTCTGTACCTGTCTCTCTGTCTCTCTCTCTCTCTCTCTCTCTCTCACTCACTCTGTCCATTTGTCTCAGCTTGTCCATTTCCTTCTCTGTGTCTCAGCCTTTCTGTTTAGTTCTGTCTGTCTCTCAGTCTGTCTGTACATGTATTCTGTCTGTCTGTTTCTTTGTCTTTGTGCATCTCTAATCTTCTGTCTCCCTGAGTCTCACAGGCCGTCTTTCTGTCTCTCAGTCTGCTTGCCTCTCTCTGCTCTGCCTTGACTGCTAAGTGTGTGTGTTTCTGTGCAGGTGGATGCCATCCTGAACCTGGTGTCCACACTGATCCAGGATCAGCCGGATCAGCCTGCGGAGGACCCCGACCCCGAGGACTTCGCAGAGGAGCAGAGTTTAGTGGGTCGCTTCATCCACCTGCTGCATTCCGACGATCCGGACCAGCAGTACCTGGTGTGTAGTGCACACACGCGCACACACACACACACACACACACACAAACACACACACACACACACACACTCTCTCTCTCTGTCTCACTTCTCTTATTAATCACTAGACTACCTGGTCTGCAGCTAGCAGGCGAATGATTAATTATACCTAATAAAGTGGCCAATAGGAAGCTTTTATATGGATGTTACTGTTTGAAAAATGAAAACCTTTTTTTTCCTGAAACTCTCTTCTCCGTACCCCCCCACCCCACCCCCTCCTTTGTCTCCTCTCTCATTTCATTAAGACACATCAGAACACGTCGTATATGCGGTTTTAACAGAGCGCTGCAAATTGTCCTAATGAGTCTCTAATGAATATGGAATCTGTTGAACCTACAGCAGACGTCTCGCTGTTACGGAGTGATGAATTATTCACACACGCCCCACAGTTTCTCATCCTAACTTGTGCCTCCTACAGATATTAAACACAGCCAGGAAGCACTTCGGAGCCGGGGGTAATCAGAGGATTCGCTACACGCTGCCCCCGCTGGTGTTCGCCGCCTATCAGCTGGCCTTCCGCTACAAGGACAACGCCTCCTCGGTACGCCGCCACCTCACCATTCTCTCCACGAACACGCGCGCACACACACACACACGCGCGCTATTAAGATCAGTGTCTTGTGTGTGTTTGTTACTTTGTCCTCACAAAATTCCAGTTTTTATTTGTAATTATTTCATTTAATTATTGAAGAAAGTTATTATTTTAAAGTGGTTTTGCACTGAGTGAGAAATTATAAATAAATGGATGTTTGCTTTCTGGGGGTTTTTTTGTGTCCTTATTATTATTATTATTTTTATTTTTTATTTTATTTTTTCATTTTTCACTTTTTTTTTTTTTAATGGATGAACATAATGGATTGTGGAAAAAACTTTCCAATTTTTTCTTTCCTTTTTCCCTTTGATTTACTACTTCTGTCTATCTATTTATTTATCTATCTATCTTTGCTTATTTGGTTATCTTTTGATGGATGGATGAATTGGATGCTGTTTCTAATTTATTTACACCTTTCACTTTTCTTTCTTCCTTCAATTTTCTGTATCTTTCTTTTTTTGTCTCTTTTTTAATGGATGGATGAAATGGATTGCCCTTTCCTCATTTTTTCTTATTTCTTTTTTTTTTCTTTCATAATTTATTACCTCTGTCTAACTATCTATTTATTTATGTATGTTTTATTTGTTTGTTGTTTTTATTTTTGAGGGTTCAATGAATTGGAGGCTCTTTTCTTCTTTTCTCTTTTTTTCATTTGCTGTATTTTTAAAAAAAAAATTTTTACAAACATTTTTTAAAATTTTATAAAATTTTACAAATCTTATTTGTACCACCCTTCCAGATTTTTTACTTTTTCATTTTTCTTTTTCATCTTTCTTTGTTTTCTTTGTATCTTTGTTTTTCTTTGTTTTTCTTTTTTCGTGCAGAGATGAAATGGATTGCCTTCTTTCCTCATTTTTTACATTTTTTCTTTTATTTCCTGTAGTTATCTAATAGTTACCTGTAGATGGTATCTAACTATCTTTTGATTATTTGTTTCTTTTTATTTTTGGATGAATCGAATGATCTTGCCTTTTTCATTTTTTTCTTTTTTCTTTCTTTCTTTTGTTTCTTTAACATTTGTACTCTTCATTTTGGTGGATGGATGTAATCAATGCCCTTTGCTTCTTTTCCTTTCTTTGTTGAATGGATTGATAGAACTGAAGAGCTGTTTTCTGTTTCTTTTTGCTCCTTCCTTGTTTAATGGATGTGTTTCTACTGAGGAGAGTCAGATTTGGGACAAAACTGAAACACAAGTAAATAATCCCTTTGTTCAGAGGTTAGTCATGTGACATGTGATGTCATGATGATTGAGGAATAGAGCTTAAGAAACAGAGCACAGTGAAAGCAAAATAGACAGTAACCCAAAGTTACATTAATGGTGGATGTAATTTTAAAAAAAAAGGCAGGATTTAAAGTTTTTTTTTTTTTTGCTTTACTAAAAACTAAAAGTTTTTTTTAGTTGTGTGCAGTTTGTCTGACGTATAACTAATGTTGAATTGTGAAACTCCGTGTTGTTGCTCCATGTGGAGATGAAACGACAGAGAGGGCAAATAACAGGGCTGCAAGTGTGTGTGTGTGTGTGTGTGTGTGTTCAGAGGTTCGTTATGGTCTTGCTTCAGGCGTTCTCAGGAGACAGCAGGCTCAGTCGCAGGCTGACTGGCAATAAGCGATAAGGTTTCAGAAACGTCATCACCTAATCCTGAGGTATTTTATAAAAACCCGGCACAAACGAGATGAGATTTTCCTTTTCGTCTCGTCCCGTCTTCTGATTTGTCCTCATCAAAGAACCATCCTGAATTGATTTTTTTTTCTTTTAACTCTGTTTGCGTCACCGCGTGTCTCTTTTCTTTCCGCGCTCTCTAGCTCGAACACACCCACTCGTGACTCATCACTACACTGAATCAGTCTTCTTTTTGATTTGTTTTACTCTTTCTTCTCCAACCTGCAGGATGATAAATGGGAGAAGAAGTGCCAGAAGATCTTCTCGTTCGCCCATCAGACCATCAGCGCCCTGATCAAGGCCGAGCTTGCAGAGCTGCCGCTGCGTCTCTTCCTGCAGGGGGCGCTCGCCGCCGGAGAGATCGGCTTCGAGAACCACGAGACGGTCGCCTACGAGTTCATGTCCCAGGTACCCGAGCGGCGTCTGTGACTTCTGGCTGAGAGATGCCGGGACGGGGGCGGGAGGGTGTGGTGTAGACGTAGAAATGAGGTGACGTTGGCTCACAGTGAGACACTTGGGGACAGGAGGAGATGAAAAGTGGACACATGTGGGCTGTCCTCGCTTTAACAGCAGGGAAGGATCCTCAGAAAAGAAAAAGAAAGACTTTTAAAGAACTTTTTCAGCCTGAAGCCACATGCTGCAACTGAATCATTTTATCAGTCACTGAACATCCGTCTGTCTCTGTCTGTCTCTCGGGGACTGTCCGCTTCTATCAGTCGCTGATTTTTTTTTTCCTCTATCTGTCTGTTTCTTTTATTTGCTTGTTTGTTTGTGTTTGTCTGCTTCTGTGAATGTGTCTTTGTTTTTAGTTTTTTTGTCTGTCTCTAACTATCTGTTTCTCTGTCTCTTTCTCTCTCTCTCTCCCCCTCTCTCTCCTGCTCTTGGTATCTTGCTCTCCGTTGTATTAATTATTTACAGCGCATATCACACTGTTTTTGTTTTTTTTGTCTCGCTTTCTCTACTTTTCTCTTCTTTTTCGTTTCCCTTTTTGTTTCACACTGTTGTTGGTGTGCTGTGGTCTCTTACTCATGTGCTCCCTCTCTCTCCCTGTCTCAGGCCTTCTCTCTGTATGAGGATGAGATCAGCGACTCTAAGGCCCAGCTTGCAGCCATCACGCTGATCATCGGCACGTTCGAGCGCATGCGCTGTTTCAGCGAGGAGAACCATGAGCCTCTGAGAACCCAGTGCGCTCTCGCTGCCTCCAAACTGCTGAAAAAACCCGACCAGTGCCGCGCCGTCAGCATCTGCGCTCACCTCTTCTGGTCCGGACGCAACACCGACAAGAACGGAGACGAGGTGGGCTC
The DNA here is from genome assembly GCA_013621035.1 of Clarias magur. NCBI lineage: Eukaryota > Metazoa > Chordata > Actinopteri > Siluriformes > Clariidae > Clarias > Clarias magur. The sequence continues at coordinate 299,707 of QNUK01000142.1, read as the reverse complement.
GGTGGGGTTTTGTAGGTCAGAGTAACCTTTCCATCTATATTATAGTGCCATACAGACCACAGGAACGGGAACAGAAATATAAAACACAAGAGATGTTTTACAGGAAAAGAAACACAACTCCAGTGAGAGAGAAAGAGAGAGAGAGTGTGTGTGTGTTCATCTTTTCCTTTAGCTCCGCTACCTAAATGGAGGTACCTAAAAAGCTGCTTTTATGATATGTTTTGCTTTTTTAAGTTCTCAGGTCGTACATTGTTTACTTCTGAAGTTAGAAACACTGCAGTGTGTTACAGGGGCGGAGCCATGAACCAGAAATGTCCCATCTGATTTATTTCTACTGCAGCGTCATAAGTCACAGAAACCTGTCTGTCTGTCTATTATCCGTCTGTCTAAGAAGTAGAGTGGAACCTCGGATCGCGAGTAACGTGGTTTACCAGTGTTCCACAAACCAAACAAAGGTTTTTAATAAATTTTTAATCGGAAACCGAGCAAGTATTAGTTTATGAGCACCGAGTATCATGTATCACTTATGCGACTCTTATTTTGACACTGACTCTCTCACCCCACGGCTTCGCAAACACACAGAAACTCTGCTCGTCTCTTACTTGTATAATCAACATCTCCCTCTTTCTATTAGTCTCTAATGCGTGTGTGCGCGTAATTTGACACCCACACACACACCCTGACACACGCATAGACGCTCTTTCGCCATTTCACCCCCTCCCCGGCTTCACAAACACACAGAAACTCTACTCTGTCGCGATTCTTTTCAAAGGTAAGGTGCTGGTTCATTTGTTTTGTTTTGTTTTTACTTTACAGCAGTGGTTCCCTTAGTATGCGCTCACACCAGTGTCAGAAATATTTTTTTTCCTGTTAAAACGGTGTTTCCGTTGTGTGTGTTTGTTGTGAAATTTAAAAAGCGATGTGGGGAGAGGGAGGATGAGTGTTACTGTGTAAAACGAGACGAGGGAAGGGGCTAATTCCACACACACACACACACACACACACACACGGCGTCTGCGCTGTCTGATGCGGTCAGATTCTCTCTGTCTGTCCATCTGATGTCGTCTGTCTGATACAGGCTGGCAGATTCTGTCTGTGTCTGTCTGATACCGGTTGTATGTCTGTCAGATTTTCCATCTGATTCTCTGTCTTTATTCATTTGTATATCTAGATTTCTGTTTATATACATTTCCATTTTTTTCCTATTGAACAATCTAAAAAAGAAGAGGAATTAAATAATTTTTTTTTTTCACTCTGTAATAAACTTTAAAATCTTCCGGAGTGTTGCAGTGAGAATCTGGTGAGCAGGCCGGGGCAAAGCAAGGGCATGAGGTGGATATTGGGATTAACGGTCTCCGGATGTGCTTTTGCAGAGAATATCTTGGGTGTTATTAGTAGGCGGTTCTGTTGGCAGACTCCATCTGTGTTTGTACCGTTTGCTCAGCATCAGTCGCTCAGCATTCTGGACACGGGGAAAATTATTCTATTATAAATAAATAACTGAAAATAAGGCAGGAGCGCGCAGTAAAGCAGCTATCAGAAATTTAAATACATAATCCATTTAATTAATTCCAGGAGAAGAGTGTTATGGTGTATGAGACGGTGAATCGCAGCAGCAGCACTACTTCCTGTTCGGTCTGACAGCGGGCGTGGCATGAGTTCTGCCCCCGAGGACAGATCTGGAGAAGGAAACGTCCCACAAGCTCAAATCAGGCTCTAAAAATACTACACACAGCAGAGCGACTGCAGCCGAGTCTCTAACCTGGTACTTAGCATCCGATTAATGCTTGTAGCGCAGACACGCTCAGTGATGTGCTATAAAAATATTATTTGCATATTCACAATAGAAAGTACTGAATTTGCCGGACAGGGCGGTGTGTTTGGGTTATAGGTGACAGAAAAAGAGAGATTTATTCAAGTAATTCACTCTTAATTGGATGAAACTACCCTGTAGTCAATGTGAGACATGGGTTACCATGGTGATGACACATCCCAAACCTAATCTACTGTTCTAAATACATCATGTTTCAAAATCCTTGTTATTATCGTACGGACCTGATAATGACGTGAGCGTTACTGATGTGAAAAGATCACCGGAAACATCAGGTCATAATGGACGCTTAATAGAAATCCTACATGGGCAAATAAACAGATTTATTTCAAACATATTTACATTTCTAATTATTTAATAATAGGAGTGCGACGATTAATCGATGTTGTCGACTAAAATTGATGATCAGATTAGGAGGCAACAGGTTTAGTTGTTGATTCGTTTATGACTTCATCGCGCTTGATTCACGCACGGATTATGAACACGTGTATGTGTTGTACTGTATCTACACGTGTGTAGTGTGACATCCAAAACACCACTCTCCTCAATGTGGAACATTTCACTCTTAACTCTAAACGCAAAACTCTGAGAGAAAGACGTTGTGCTGACGGGGGGGCGTGGCCAAGCGCCGCCGTGTGAAGGACGCAAGAGTCAGCTAAGTGGGAGGGAATTCACCCCTCAAGAGAATGTGGATAATTACTGACTGTGTGTTACTGTGAGTCAGGTTTTTATTTCCAGTTCTCCTCAGTGACGTGAGCTTTCTTTCTCTCTCTCACACACAAATACTCACACACACACACAGACACACACACACTCTTGCACTGTGTTCTTCTCACAGCATGTTTGAGTGTGTGTCCTTTTCACACTCCCCTCACTCTCGGGCCCTTCTCACGTCACGTTGCTTGACCCCGCCCCGCCAATTGACCACGCCCCTTCACCACTATTGTACTTGATTTATATTTTGTTGCTTCTACTTTCATCAGGAAAGTTTATTAAACGACGTGTTTTTAATGATGTAATCGTTTCTATCATATTGACTGTTGGGTACCACGTGCACAAAACAAATTTAAAAGCTGATTGCTAAATAAGTTCTATTGAGTACAATTACTCAATAGAACTTATTGTTCAATAATCAATAGGTTAATTGATTTATCAAAGTATTACTTAGTTTCAGCATTACTTATTAATAAATGAGCATCTTTTTAAGGTGCCTTTGATATCCCTCGAACGTGTAAGCCTGTGTATTTCACTTGAGAATGCCAGTGTTTCTCTCTGAAGGATCCTCTGCAGATTCTCAGTCGGATCGAGCTGATGGAATAAAGGTTCCACCCAAGAAGTCAACCATGCGTTTTGCACGATGGGATGGTGCATGAAAATGATTTCATTTCATCAGACATGGCTGTTTTTTATATTCTCATCCCAGAAATCGCTCATTTAAGAACATCGGGTCATTTTCAGGCACTTTAAACTGAGTGATCATTATCCCAGTCCAGATCACTCTGCCCCAGTGTGAATAAATCTCTGTTCCTGAGCCCTTGGCACACGTTTCTCTTTGTGAGATTCGGCATTAAGAGCTTCTTAGAACTCCAAGAGCACCAGCAGGGAAACCTTTTTGTTATTATTTTTTATTTTTTGTTAATTATTAATAAGCCTAATCTGACTGAATTTGTCCCTGCTCTGAATCACCCTCTAATCTTTTCACAGACAGATGATATCTATTCTTCTTATGATATCTAATCTTCAGAAAGATCTCACTTTCTCTTCATACTTCATACTGTGAGATGCTCATTGGAACAACCTTTTTTAAGTTGGTGTCCCTTTAGTTATGATCACCAAGCAACTAATTTTTAAACTTGTCTGAGATTGATCCTAAAAGCGTACATGGAATCAACACTTTCTCAAACCTACATGAGAATGCTCTTGAAATCCTACTCTTGTGTAACTTGCATAATAATTTATTAAGTAGAGACGTATTAAGTGGGAGACGAATCGGTTCAGATTTTTTTTATTTGAGTACCAAAAAGAAATATTTATTTCATTTATTATAGAGACGCACCAGTCGATCAGCCAGTGACCAGAATTGGATGGTTTTAAGTTTGAACAGACACGACAGATTACATTGGCTTTAACCCATATGTGCTGCAACAGACACATTTCTATAATGTTACGTTTACTGAAATTATGAAAAAAAGTAAAGTTTTTTAAAAAGGCTCCAATCTGCCTTTTGCTCCAAACTCTGCGCGCGAATTACAGTGGAACCCACTTCCGGAACGAATTATGCTCGTAATCCAAGGTTCGACTGTATTATCAAACCCCCTCACAGCCGCGTAAAAGCAGCGCGTGGCTACATAACATTTTAGAGACATTTGAAGTGGAGCAGTAAAAACACTGCTGTTTATTCATGATCCTACAGGAGGCGCACTTTGAACTATTCATTCATCCCATGTGGTAGAAGCCAAGTTTGTTTAGAAATAATAACTAGGGCGGATAATCAATACATTCTGTTCGATAACACGTTTTGTTTATTTAATGTTAAACTTCTGTATTTGAAGTAATTTTTTTATTTTTTTCAAAAAGTTGTAACTGCTTAACGCATCACTTTTTTAAGTAAAATGTATTTATCAAGGCTAACAACAAATTCCTCCACAAATATTCTCATTAGGAGGATGTTAATCAATGTTTATTCAGCGACGTCAAAGTATTTAACAAAAAAAAAAACTTAATTTTTTATAATTAACTTATTCACATTTGCTCTACATAAATTCCAGACTATTCATATATTGTCTGTAATAAACTGCAGCTTTTTGCTATTAAATTATTGCACACAACTCTCCCAATATCGAGATTTAATATAGTTATTTGCGGTCTAAGCTGGACACCAGGAGCATAGCCAGCTGTAAAGTGTTTCATCGTCTCGGAGAAAGAAAGTTATGCGGTTAGCCAGACATGTTCCAGTGACATTTCAAAAGGAGATACTGTGAGTAAGAGTGATAGATTCTTTCATTAAAATTGCATTTACTTTATGGTTTACAAAAAGGTTTGTATTGGGTTATATAAGTGCTGAATTCTTCCTATTGAGTACGTGTATGAGAGTACAAAAGGGCTTTTGAAGCAGTTTTTTTTAACCCAAGGTATCTGTCAAGTGAAAGAAGGATGCATTAAGGGCTGTTTCATAAACCTGTATGAATGAACTTGTGTCCATTCAAAGATGGTGTAGGCTTTATTATACGCTTTATTATAGTGAGAATTTCTTTGTTTCTCGCGGTCACAAGGACTAAATAACCAAAAACCCCGTCAGCTCTCGGCCAAATTATTTTTATAAGCATTGAGCCGAAATATCATACTTGGTGTGTGCTTATTCTCTAATTTTGTTCATTATTGAGTGGAGCGTCCGGCGTATCGTGTCCTTGTAAACGAGCCGTTACTATAGAAACGATTATGCATTAGAAAGAGTGCATTAATATAAACCTGCGCTGAGGTCAGAGCTTCAGATAGAGAAAATTAATCAGCACACTATATAGACAATATAGAACTTAATACTATGTGAAATTAAATATTTACTCTTGGATGTAGAAGAGGGCGGACCTATCAGACGATGAATGGATTGATTGGTTGATTGAAAGCATGGAAAGTAATAACAAGTAATAACCAGACGTATTGAATTATAACATGAATAGCTGTTCCTTTTGGAGGATGGGATGTTCCCCTGCGATCACACTAAGATTTTGTTAAGCATGTGTGTGTGTGTTTGTTTGTTTGTTTTTATATTAGATTTAATTACAGTGTGTATGGCATATTATTTGAGACACGTGTATATGCGATAGTCCGTTCAGACATTTTGCTGAAAGCTGAAATAAAAAAAAAGCGCTCAAGTGTTAGAGCCAAAACATTTCGAGCATCTCCAGGATCTAAAGCGGGCCGTTTATGATGAACAAAAACGGTAATCATGTTTTAAGGATGTGTAGGAGGATGTTTAAATAGCGCAGCGCTCTTCAGCTCAGGGTCTCGTGCGCGCAGCACAAAATAAAAGCTCCTGCTAGGTGTTTACCCAGAGGCACCGGCACAATTAGAGAGTAATTAGCAATTGATTTATTTATACAGGGGTGTGAATGGAGGAAAACACACTCAGGGGTGAAGCACTAATTAAAGCTCGAAAATATGGAAATGACAGCCGTGAACTTTAGAGTACGCTGGTCTGTTTTGAGAGTTTTAGTGCCGGAGTTTTTCCAGAATGTTCCATGGTCGGCAGGAGATGGAGGAGGAATAATAAACATCACTCTTATATGTATACACTGAGAAAAGGGGAATGAAGTGACCTCAGATTCACTAAATAGAATTTATAAAACGTTATGTACACGGGGCGTTCAAGTCAAACCGGGACTTCTGGTGAATGAAGATGTAAAGGTGATTTGACATTTACAGAAGCCTTCAAGACGAGACTCTCAGCCGCAGTAAAACATTTGAATGGCGCAAACAGTTTACGTCCATGAATGATGAGCCATTTCCCCAAGTTTGGGCCACATGTTAAAGGAGTTCCTTGGAGGCAGGCAGTCCGATCATGGCTCCGGCGTACTGAGAAAAATTTCTACCCTGATGGTGTTCAAGCCCTAGTGAAACACTCGGATAAGTGTACTAGTGTAGTGAAATAAATGAAATGGTGAAATACTCTGTACAATCAAAAGTCCAGGTTTGAGTTGAACGCCCCTCATAATCCTGTTATGTACTAACGAGAGGATGTTGGCACTGACAGGAGGAATTTCCTAGTAATGTTTTGAGCACAATATCAAAGCCGAGTTGAAGCCTTGAATACAGAGTACATGATCAGGTTTGGGAGACGAAAACAATTTGTGTTAATGTAACCCAAGCCGATCCGAGTTAAGTAGATTCAGTGAGCTGGTTTCATTTGGGGAAAGAAAAATCATGTTAATTTACACAACAGTATATAATGGTCTAATAAAGTATTCTGATTAGGATCATTACTAAACAAGATTATTGTTTATTAAGTATCTGAGAATCGCTCCACAGCAGGGATCTAAAACGATAAAACACAAGTTGTGTTTCTGCTCCAGTGAGCCACACACTCCTCCTGCTTATTTGTAAAGCGCTTAGTCTTATATATATAGCCACGCTCCCAGTAAATCAAACTAAACAAGCAGAGTGCAAACTGAGCTGAATTAAAAACCTTGTGATTGATTTCTGCATGAAGACGAAGAATGTCACGTGTTTCAAAAACATGCTACTGTTTTGTTTCGCTCCTTTTTGACTTTATTGTAGTTTGTTATTGTAACTGAACGTCTAATACTAAATCAGTTTAACAGCAATGTACTGTACCTACACACACTGGCCACTTCATTAGGTATACCTCGCTGTCATGTATTCAGTGATGTATCATGATAAAAAAAATTTTAATGAGTTTGACATCTCATTCCTTCAGAAATGCCATAATTCTTTGTGGCATTGATTCAACAAGATGCTGGAAACGTTCTTTTGAGGTTTTGCTCTATATTGACATGAGAGCATCACGCAGTCACTGCAGGTTTGTCGGCTGCACGTCCATAATGCAAATTCCGCGTTTTACCATCTTCTAGATGTTCTATCGGATTGAGATCTGGTGACTGTGCAGGTCGTTTTAGTACAGTGACCTCGGTGTCGTGTTCGAGGAACCAGATAAGGGTGATTTTTAGCTTTGTGACATGGAGCGTTATCCTGTGCTCAGCAACAACACACAGGTTGTCTGTACTGGTACTGAAATAGTACCAGTAGTAAGAAACAGTACACATAGTCCTCGACTTTAGAACACTTGAGTTACGAGTTTACGCAGATCCGAATGAAAATGCGGTTCAACTTCCGCATCAATTGTGCAAGTAACAGGGTTCACAGTCCAATACAGTGGAAAACAGTTTTGAGACAAAATGGCTTTCAGGATTCCCCGCGCGATTTAAAGGTGCAGAGACAACAATTGAGGGAAAGGGGACAGAGATTTAGTCACGTGAATTGATATGCTTTACATTTTATATTCATGTCAGGCATATAAAACTCACTTTTATAGGTGCAGAGACAACAATTGAGGGAAAGGGGACAGAGATTTAGTCACGTGAATTGATATGCTTTACATTTTATATTCATGTCAGGCATATAAAACTCACTTTGTTGGACTTAAGAACAAATCCGACTTACGAACGTGCCCCCACCCCCACCCTCCATGCTTTCATGTTGTTTTTGCCAATATACTCATCCGACCAGGTGACGTTTTTTTTTTTTTTTTCTCAATCTTCTGTTGTCCGATTTTGGTGTGTATTGCATCACAACTGATGAAATGAATCCTGGTTAATTAGCATCTTTACACAGAAGTGTGCGTTGTATAAGGGAACATTGTATGTAAATAAGAATCGACGAGAAGTGAGAGCCGCTGGGTGCAGCAGATTAATGCAGAGATAAATGTCAAATATCTCGACCTTCCCTCGTCTTCTTTTTTTCCCCATTTGTACTGTATTTAAATTTGCTGTGCTGTCGAGTTTAATCTGGAAGGTATTGCTTCCTGCGCAGGCTTCATCCCATCATGCATTCTCTCTGTTCTTCTTGCATTTCCTAACGTTCATTAAGCTGGTGTTAATCACACAGATCTGCCGTAGTGTGTTTAGAGCTGGGAGAAATGACCTTCTGGAATTCCCTGCAGAATAATAAACCTCCTCAACATTTAATCAAGAAAAAGCACATAACTTTATTATTATTATTATTATTATTATTATTATTATTAAGAGCTGAGGGTGTTTTATAGACTTTCTTTTTTTTTTTCTTGTCATTTTAAAGATTCAGGTACAGTCACTGAACTGTTCGGTGTATCTACACGCTGTGCGTCAGTGCCATGCGTCTGTTATTACAAACCTCTTCTCAGTCTCTTAAGGCTTTTAATTCTACTTCATAAGTGGGAATAAAAATTCTACATCATTTCTTTTTGTATTTTTTTTTATTTAACATACTGTAAATGCACATCTCTGGAAGGAATGCTCTATATTTTTTGAAGCGTTAGTTAATTGACCCGTCAGTAAATATTGTGTTGCGCTGCCGTCTTTAAAAGGAAGGTTTATATGACGGATCAGTGGAATATATATACAGTGTTTAAACAGATGTGTTAGCGAGGCCATGCATCAGAGAGAAGTCATTCACTTCTTTCTATTATAACGCGGTCATGTGACCTGTTGTAAATTCATTAATTTTATTCACTACTGCAGTTTATATTAGGATGCGACGTATAACCTGTAGTAACCTATGGCCAAGCGGGCTTGCTCGTTTGTGATTTATTTAGCGCTCACTCTGTAGCCATCGATCACAGGATAGCGCTCTCGGAGGAAAAGTGATATCCACCCTCTTCCTCATGCTTGTTCACGGACATCTACTGCCGTGTTTCGATCCTGAGAAGAAATTATCATAATTTACTTTAAAAACTTCCATCATCAATCCAAGAGACCAGATGGCCGATTAGTTTTTGATTTTTCATACTCGAGGTTGAGAAAGTTTTGCTGAATTCTCAGGCGCTTTATATGTAAAACAAGCACCATCCTGCTGGGTATTTTTATTTTATTTTTTTAAACGCTGCTTTTGTCATTTCTAAGTACGTGACGCTCTCTGCTCGAACAAAATGAACGTTTCACAAAAACCCAGCGAATGTTCTGAACTTGACTGCAATCAAAGGGTTGTGTAACCCTCATACACCAAACCGAGTTCTCCTGTTTTCATCACCGGCGCAGGGATTTAGTAGCGATGCTGTCGTTGCCCTTAGCGACGGATTTAGGGAGCCAGGAAACCGCATCCAGCTCCAAGCATCTCTCTGGTGTGGAATCTTTATCAAACACTGATTCATGCTTCCTGATCTGAG
>QNUK01000142.1:0-285000 GCA_013621035.1 Clarias magur | reverse complement strand
ACCACTTCAGGGTGTGCTGTTGGAGGAAACTAATCAGCTTCAGATAGCAGCTCTGCTTCATTATACTGTACCGCCTTATTGATGAATTTGCTCAACACAGATAGCTCAGTCAGGTCCTGAATGCCCCGGTGCTTTTATCTACTAAAATGCAGACAGAACGTTTGTTTGTTTGTTTCTCCCATGAGTCCTCGATTTTTTCTTTTTTTTTTCTTTCTTTTTAGGTGTAGATTTCTTTTCCTAGATCTGGATTCTGATTGCTCACATGATCTTGATTAGTTTTCCACTCTATCAGTAGTGTAGCTGTTGGACTGTGCAAAACTATTGACCCTTCATTTTATTTAATATTAAATGATGTAGATTAAATGAAAACTAATGTTTTACCGTAACACGATGCAAAGTGCCTGAAGATAAAGTTTTAACAAACTGCTGGTTTAAGGAACAGCCTCAGCAGCGACCTCATTTCCCCTCTCGTCTGTTCCAACCAATCAGCCTCAGCAGTAACTAATCACCGGCCTGATCATCTGTTCATCACCTGCACCTGTTTCTCACTGGGTCGCGCCTTAAGTTAGATGATTTTATGCTTGAATGACTTCTAGGTTACTGTGTGGCTTAACAAACAAAACGCATTAATCTGAGAACGTCTGACAAGGAAGTCTGGCTGTTTTGGAAGCAAAATAGGAAGAAATTAATGGGGGACCAAGACTTTCGCTTAGATGAAGGTAATAGTTATTTTTATTTTTTTTTGTTAATCCAGAGTTACAGCTTTACCTCTGACTGTTGATGCGCTGAAACTGGAGACTCCTTCCTTAAATGTTACACAAATTACACGCATTTCATTTGATATAAAATGTAAACGATTACACATGGCCTAATCCGTTTCCGCGGCGCGTCTGTCACGTGTCCCTGTGAACGAGAACCGTTGCTATAGAAACAACACCATGTGTGTTAATATAAAGCTGTGATTTGTAGCTGCAGTGTTGTTTCTGTGTTCCAGTTAACTCTAAACAGCACACTGGCTTTCACAATGAAGAAACCTAAACCTTCCTCATGTAGGAAATCAACTCTCCCAGGATTTCCTCCTCACTGGGGTACGTGTCCTAATGTGTCCATACACAGGGGAGACACGTGGGGAGTTTCTCTCATGTCCAGTTCTAACTGGTCGCCCACTTCTCCTGTTTACAAACCAAGGAGAGTAAACGGCATGTCGGCTCACAATAGACTGGAGTGTGTGTGTGTGTGTGTGCGCGCCATACCTCCCAGCTTGAGAGAATCACCAATTTTCCAAGCTCGGACTCCCAGCTGTGACATCATCATGGTTTGGATCTCAGCATGGTGGGTTGGATGGATGCTTTTCCCTTTGTATTGAGATCTCTTCCATAATGTTTATATTACACCTGGTTTCTGTAGTTATGTTTAGTTTTCATAGATTTGGAATCACTTGCAGTTTTCTTTATTTTCGTATAGTTGTCTATTTTCTACATTCTACCACAATACTGGGGATTTCAAAACTATAAAATAATACACATGGAATTGGGTAATTATAGAACAACAACAACAACAGGCAGTTTTTATTTAAGGGCATGAAGGTCAGCTGTTCTGGATCAGTTCCTACAAGAACAGTATTGTGTGTCGAGTGCGTTTGTAAAACCCATCGAGCTCCATGATGAAACTGTTTCTCATGAAGACCTTCCCAGGAAAGCGAGACCTTAAAACTGAGCTCTGCTGCGGAGGAGAAGTTCATTCAGAGTCACCAGTGTCAGAAATCACCAATTAACAACCAGCACCTCAGATTAGAGCCGTTATGAAGCTTTACAGAGCAGAAGGAGCAGATATACATCTCAATATCAACTGTTCAGAGGAGATTATTGTGGGTTTTGGATAAACGCCTTCAGTGTTGTTTTACAGTGTAGAGAGAAATAACAATCAGGAACGACCGTGGAATTAGAAGGGGTGTACAAACTTTTGAGCAGTACTTTACATACATACAGACATACATACATACAGATACTGTAGATAGACAGATGATGCAGTGACGAGCATAACAGCAGCTGTGTTAATGAGTTCACTCTGACTGGGAGAAACGAGTCCGCATGTGTTTACAATTAAACACCGATCACGTAGAAAATGTTTATAAGTTACTTTTTGTTTCAAAGTCTTCATTTCTGTGTGAGTGTATGAACCCCGCCTTGTGTCCCCAGTCCCCTGGGATATTGACCCTGTACAGGATAAGCACCACAGTGTGTGTGTGTGTGTGTGTGTGTGTGTGTGTGTGTTAATTTCCCCGATGTATACAGTCTTTAAGGACACTCTGGACAAATCGGGCCTGTGTGACCTTATCAGGTGTGAGTCATGGTGTTCTCGCTGTGGTTGTCGATTGCCATGGAAACAACCAGACTTTTCAGTGCGGAGGAGACGACACCTCGATGGCGAGGGAAGGATCGACAAAAACGGCTGCTGTTTAGCTACAGGGTTTTTTTTTTTCCTCCCTCCAGCGACTTGATCTTGATTTTACAGTTTGCTGAAACTCGACCAGCAGAAATAATGAGACGGTTCTCGCTCGAGACGTAAAATCGATACTGATATACGGTTCTGAAATGGCGGGACACGAAGGGAAAATTGACCAATTACTCGGGTTGTACAGTAAGCATCGATAACCTTCAGAGATCTGACTGGAAAATCGCAAGGGAGCGTGTTGCAGCTTTCTTTTCTTTTATTCTTAAAATAGAAATGATAGACTTAAGAGTCAGTCAAACCAACCTGCACATTTTCTCTCTTTTTACTTTTTTTTTTTTTCAGAGACGTTTTCATTTTCTGAACACGAACAATTTTCCTCTATCTTGAGCAAAGAAACCTAGACAAACGTTTGCATAGCGAAGTGGGCGTGGCTTTAGTTTTATCCAATGGGATTTGATTGGCTTGTGAAGTAAAGTGTGTGTGTGTGTGTGTGTGTGTGAGAGAGAGAGAGAAGAGAGAGAGAGAAAAAAAGTGAAACATGATCTTGTTTTTGATCCGTACATATTTCTGTCCCGCGTATGATTTTACTGCTATTTTTTTTTTACAAACAAAACAAACAAAAAATAAATAAATAAAATACTCCATACAGTTTTACAAAAAGTCATTCTTTAATCAGTCAGGAGAGAGAGACGGATACATTACCTTTCATTTTCATCAACGTTCAAAAACATGAGAGAAAAAAAAAAAAAAACACCTGAACAGAGTGAAAGTTTCATCTTTTAATACAAAATAAACACGACATTTATTACGTTTCGCTTCCACAGATGTTCATTTTTTTTCATCACAAATAACAAAAAAGGTCAAACGTTAAGATAACAGGATATTTTTTGATAATAGCGATGAATCTAAATGACACAAATATATTTTATATTGGTTTCCTCGTGAATAGCTTGAGAATCGTCTTATTTGTAATAGTTTCTTTTTCTTCTTTCTTCACATTATAAAATAGATTGAGAACGTTTTCGCACCAAGAAAATTGAACTGAACTGTAGTGTAAGCCGATCTACATCTGTTGTTGGCCTTTTCACATTTTCGTCTTTAGCGTAGCCTGTAGGATTATTAGTGCTCTCCTGTGTGATGTCACAAAAGCTGACCTTGTGATGACGTAAAACTGACTCCGGATGCCCGAGGTGCTGAGTAATTAGTCGTAACGTCACACACACCATGCTGAAGCGGCTCGTGCTCGGCCAAAAACCTCAAAAACATGACGGATGGATACACGAAACTACAGCTTTTACACCGATCCAACACTGATGGAGATTACTGAAACATCCTGACACAGATACACAGCTCACAGACGCCAGTCCGGTGTTAGTATTTCTGGTCCATGTACTGCGGCTGGATCTTTATTTTACTCGGACATAAGAGTTTACTGAACGCCCTCCTGAAGCTGGTGTGGCAGAGCGGATAGAGCACGGGATTGATGGACGAGTTAATCCACAGAAGCCAGAAGGAGATCTCGTACAGGTAGTGCTGGACGCACTGGCCGTGACACGCGGCGCGGATGATCATCAGCAGTGTGTACGGGGCCCAGCACAGGCCGAACACACACACGATCACGGCCAGAGACTTGGCCACCTTTTTGTCCCTGGAGAGGCGAAAGCGGCTGGCGAGGCTCGACGATACGTCCGCCTGGTTTCTGTGTGAAACGCACGAATGTCTGGCGCAGTTGAAGCCCGTCTCGTTCACCATGTCCCCCACCTGCAGAGGCGGAAGATCCGGAATCGTGCTCATCCTCCTCTTCGCTGCTCGTCCCGTGTTCTCGGATTCGGTCCCGGACACGGTAGCGCTGGACAACCGACAACACCGAGCCCTGGAGTTCGACTTCTCGACGACGCTGCTCTCCTCAGCCGGCCTCACGAAAAACACGCGCTGGACGTCAGGCGCGCAGAACGGCTTGGCTTCTCCGGTTCTCCCGTTCCTGAGGTGCGCGCAGGTGGAACGCTCTTCTCTGAGCACGCACCGATTTCGGATGTTGATGTAGATGCTGAGGTTGAAGTAGGTGACGCTTATAAAAGGTGTGAAGAACTCGACAGTGGAGGCGGTCATCAGGAAGTACCAGTTGAAGTAGAACTCGGCGTAGCATTCGCCGTGAGGGACCACGCTCTTCCCGGCGATGTGCTCCCAGCTGATGATGGCCGGTCCGTACAGCAGGAAAGCGGCCAACCAGACGCACAGCATTTTCAGCACCGACTCGCGCGTCACGCCTTTTTGGCAGCGATAGCTCACCTGGAAACGGACAAACATAATTCATTGTAAACCATTACCGCCATAAAGGCTTCAGTTCTTTATTGATGAAATGTTAAACGTTTCCTCTGGTGGAACAATAATTCTTAAGAGCGTGAAAACTTGACATTTAATAGAACATTTCCAAAAAGTTTTATTATAAAATCAGACCAAAGAAGTCTATTTTTTTTTTTTTTTTTAAGTGTCCTAAAGCTATGGTTCTCAAAGTAGGTTCCAGGGACCCCTACTGGCTCTTAATGGAATTACATGCAATTCATTGCAGTTTTAGTGGAAGTGTTATTTATATTAGTGTTTCAGACCCACTGTACATCTTGAAGAATGGAAGGAAATAACTTAAGTGCTAATTCCTCTAATAAATGTAAAAATGATGCTGTGGATTTGACTATATATTCTCCTTAAAATTATATCTGGGCTGTGTGAATTAAATTTTTTTTTTTTCACTCTGGCAGGGATCTCTGGCTGCCATTATCCTGAAAGTCCTTATAATTGATGCATTTTGAACCATTGTTGTTTTTGTTTTTTGTAAAGAATAAATATTCTGTTTTGTTCAATCAATTGCAACAACAATAAGAAAAGATTTCCCTATTTTTCATTTGTAACATTACACCACTTTTTTGCACAGCTTTTCATGTAGAAGCAGGAACGGACTCGACTTACGGCTCTGGTGACGGAGAGGAATCTGTCGAAGCTGATGAGCACGATGTTAAAGACGGACGCCGTACACAGCATGTAGTCCACCACCAGCCACAGCTTACACAGACCTCTGCCCAGCCTCCACTCCCCGGTCAACACGTAGGGAATATACACCGGGATACAGAACCCACCTACAGGTACCGGTACAGGGGGGCACAAACAAATGCATATTAACACATCACCTTCCTGGGATATAATATAGTTCTACCTTCAAATCAAGGAAAGGCTTTAAGGTGCTACATTCTCTGTTCTCATGTTGCATTCGATGATTTTAAGGTATAATATCATAATGCTATAACTTGATGCATAATTAACACTTTTAACAGTATTATCGGGATTTTTAACACTTAATCAAAAAAGATTTTTATTCTTTAAAGATTAAATGAAAACATTGTGACAAACTATTAACTCTACGTTTTTTTTTTAATTGCACATACAACTGGAAGTTGAAAATGAAGATTTAAAAACACATATGTATTAAAGTGTGGTGATCATTTTACTTTAACAGATCTAATGAAAAAATGTATATATACGTGTGTGCGTGTGTAAGGTTTATATATATATATATATATATATATCACTGTATATATGCAGTATAATAAAATATTTTTTATATTGTCGTGAAGATGAGCAACACTGCTTATAAACATGTTTGTGCATTATCAAAATTAAATATATAGAATATAGAAAGAATACGAATTTGGAAAGAGAATTTAATAATTAAATATATTTTTAATTCATTAATTGGAGTTAATTAAACAATTAAAAGCATATAACATTAGAACATTTACTTTTAATCGATTAATTCATTATATTCAGAAACAAATGAATGATTTAGCTCTTACAGAATCTTTACACTTTTCCGGTAATATTTTCTTGCCCTGCTGTTCGGTTCCCCCGCGCGCGCCCGTCACACACGGAGTCCTGATCTAAACCCAGGTTAAATCCGAATAAACTCCTCCTGTGTGTGTGTGTGTGTGTGTGTGTGAGACTTATTTTATTAGGATGAGATGTTGTTCTCACTCACCGACCAGAAAGTCCGCTATGGCCAGGTTCAGGAAGAAGAAGTTGCCCTGGGTGCGCAAACTTTTCTCCACCACGAACGCGAGGATGACGAGCGCGTTCCCGAGCACGGTGGCGAACACCAGGAGCGTCATGAGCGCGGTCACGAGCACCGCGGCGCTCTGGGAGAACTGGCCGTAGGACTGCGCGCGCCGCCGGTGCTCCAGCGCGTCCCCGGTGCCGTTGGCTCTGTCCGGCGCGGACCAGTTGGAGAGCAGCAGCGCGAGCGGCGCGTCGGCGGACACGGGCGTGGGGAGGCCGAAACTGTGACCCACGGCGAACAGCGAGGACTGCATGCTGCACAGGGACAGGCAGAGGTAGAGAGAGGCAGAGGGAGCAGAGGCATGGGCGAGGCACCGGCACCTGTGTGTGTGTGTGTGTGTGTGTGTGGACGCGCGCCGGAGTCACTGAGGTACAGGCGCAGCGCGCGCGGGGCTTTATACGGCGGGCGCAGAGCTGCGCTCATTGGCTGCGGCTCCTCCGGCTCAGGGACGTTAACCCGGGAAACACTGCGCATGCGTACACCCGACGCGTGCAGGACGCAATACCACCCAAACACACCTCGTCCCACATGCCACTGTGTAGGTGTAGGTGTGTGTGAGTGTGCGCGCGTGGTAGAGTAAGCCTTGTATCCACCACCAACCTGACCTGAATTACAAGCCCTCACTGAAGATAAATCAACCAAAAACCTGCGCTCACTGTCCACTTTAATAGGAACACCTGCAGATGTCTAATCAGCCAATCAAACACCACTGTGACTTTAACATTGGCACGGATCTTAGACTGGTTTAAGTATTTCAGAAACTTCTAATCTCCTAAGAATCTCTCTTTCTCTCTCTCTCTCTCACACACACACACACCAGTTAATGGTGTGGGAAAAAATCATTGTGTTTGTGGAGGGTGGAGGGTCTGCACACTGAAACACCTTGCTGATGAGATCGGGGAACAGTGACCGAACTGCTTAATGCTGCCAGAAAGTATATATTGTCTCGGATAATCACTCTTTACAACCGTGGTGAGCAGAAAAGCATCTCAAATCAAAATGTGAGATGGACGAACTACGACAGAAGACGATCCCGTCTGGGAGCTGAAGCTGTAATGGGCGCAGACTCACCCAAACTGGACAGAAATCTTAATGATCATTTACGAGGATGATGTAATGAGGGGCTGTTTAAAAGTGTCCTAATTGTTCATGTTACTCATTGTCTTTCTAAATCTATACATTTAAAGACTATACAAACACGTCGTTCCGAGTTCTCTGAATCGTTTCACCTCCAGATGAGACTCTGACTTCCAGACCAGCGTGAATGAATGAATCGACTTAGAGGAAAGAAAATGTATTATCTTGAACTCATTGTCCCATTGTTTTGGACAGACTTTTCCTTTTTTAAATATTTAATGCAGGGAACAGAATCGGCTCTTGGCAATCATTCACCATCAGGGTTCATTTGTATTCACATCGACTTGTCTGTTAAACACAATTCCACAGTGTGACGTTGGTGCTAATTTCTAGAACAGTTTCCAAAAATGCTCAAGTGACTGACACTGATTAGATTCATTATGAAATTAAATTACCGTATCAGTCTAAGAGAGACCTTCTGGCCAGTTTATAATTGGCCATTTGTGTGGATTTAATTAATTCACAATTATGCAAAGCCTGTCTCTCATTACTATGCTGATAATGGCTGCAGTTTTTTCACATCCTACACAATTTCTATTTTATGTAACCCACATCCAATGTAGGTGCCGTGAAATCGCAGGAACTGGGTTAAGAGCGTTACTAAAACCTGTAAAGACAGTGCTGAACCGTCAACTTTGTGAAAGAAATGTGATCGGGGAAAAATGATGAATGGAGAGGATATCACTTAAACGCTTGGTGAAGTTATATGAAAAAAATAAATAAAAGCTATGTTTAATAGTGAAAGTAAGAACATTTCCATACACACACAATGTGATGAGAACTCACAGGATTGGGACTAAACCGCTGTGTGTCCATAAGAAAAGCACTTATTAGTGAGACTCATCAGATTCAGTTTGTTAGGGACTTTGGATTGATGGGAAAAGGTCATGTGACCTGATGAGTCCAGACCGAGTCTGTTCCAGAGTGATGGGCGTGTCAGGGTGAGAAGGGAAGTTCATGAAGCGATGCTCCCATCATGCATAGTGTCCACTGTACAAGCCTCTGGAGACAGTGTTATGATCTGCGGTCGCTTCAGTCGCTCAGGTCGAGACTCCTCAGCATTATGTGGAGATAAAATGAAGTCAGCTGACCACCTGAATGTACTGAATCACCAGGAAATCACACATATGGAGTTTTTTTTCCCCCCTGAGGGCACGGACATATTCCAGGACTCGCAGTGTGAAAGAGTGAAGTCATTTTCACACGTGAACTGGACACCACAGTGTGTGTGTAATCAAAGCTAAAGTGTTGACTGAATGAAATCTTGGTGTGTGACTTTTTGGATCCAAAATAATAATAAGGATTTTCTTCATCGCAACCACATACAGTATATTCTCTCCTATAGGAGGGCACCATCTTGAGCCTTTTTTTTTTCTTTTGATTAACATTAGTTTCTGAACAAATCTTTGAACTGAAAACATATGATTAAAAAAAATCCGTAGAAAATGTGAAGGTCTAACATCTTGACATGTTAGATCTTCATCCGTCTAATGATCCGTCTAATGAGGCGGCTCGTGTCAAACAGATAGCTCCAGCTGCGGATCGTCCACTTTGCTGCTTCTCAGTGTTGTTCAGACATAACGCTTTTCGAGTCAAGTTGGTACAACACAAAGCACACGTGGTGTTTTAATCCTTTAATCCTCGAGATTAACAGTTCCTTGATGCATGATTGCGGTTTAGTTGAGCAGACGACCCCAGCTTATCCCAGATTTACGATGCACAGTAGATTTGTGCACAGTTTATCGCTCTCACCATGAGAGAATGGAAAAAGTTAGTGGAACTAAAATATATGGTTTCTTTTTTAGATCAAGGAACAAGGCAGTGCATTTGTTAAGCATAGATTATATCTGCCCCTTACTGCAAAAAGTGCTGAAGGGTAAAACATTTCTTTAAAAACTAGACTAGCGCTCATCCTTCATACTTTTTAATGGCAAAAATGTAAAAGAAAATGTAAAGCCAGTTCACGTTATTTAAAATTGTTCCTTGTCCACAACAACATTGTAACAGACTGTGTGATCGTGTGTGTCCTCCACGTTCTGATAATATATATCGAAGATCTCCTAACTGTAAACCTCTGATTATAAAATGTACTGTACACTGCATTCTATAGCAAGATCCAGAAATCAGCTTGCATGTTTTAAATGCAAACATTCTTTAAAATGAGCATTTTTCCCCTCTGTCTGTTAGGTTTCTTTACATTTCACCAGTACCATGACATTACAAAGGAAAACCTACGCAAAAAAAGAAAGTTCTTCAGGAGAACACACACTGAAACACAAAAAGATAAGTGTATGATCTTAAATGTCACAAAGGCTGGACATGTAGTATTTGCCAGTTCCAATTGGCTGCTTTTAATTTTAACCCTCTTTACTGCCACTAGATGTCGCCAAATCCCTTTAAATAATTAAGTTTTTGTTATCTAAAGCTAACAAGTCTGATGAGATGACGTGCCTGGGAGCGTGAGCTCAACGTTCCTCCTTATTAATATTTTATGTACTTACTCCTCATTAGTGTATTTGCTATTTTCCCATGTCATCCTATTGGTGAATGTTTATGATCTTGTTAGCTGTAAATGCTACACATTTTGGCTACTAAAATTTAAATGTTCTAACCTGCACAGGCCACGCCCAGTCGCAGTTCTAATGCTCCCAGAAGGGACAAGCTCCTAACAATACAGGTTAAAGGCCATAATCAGAAATGTGGGCGTGTCAGGAAGTTCATGTATGTAAGTAAAAGTGATGAACGTCACGTTTTGAGAATAAATCCATATCTCGGAACGTTTCTGTAACGTTTTCAGTTGTAAGATTGCAGGATGAGAATTTTTTTTTTATATCTTACAGTCTGACTTCCATAAATCCTGTTAAATACTCACTAGACATTCTAATAACAATCTCGAGTGCAACCTGAACAGGCCGGATGTTTTGCTCTAAATAATTTTTTTTCACCCATGATGTGTTGCATTATTTCCTTCTTGACAGAGAATTTATTTAAAACCTAGTGGAATACAAATGGTTCTGGTGGAAAAATTGAGCGTGGCACTGCATACAGATACTCTGGGGAAGGATTGCCATTTACCCTGCCGGCCAACCGACACCTTCTGGGCAGGATTAAGAGCGAGAGCAGCAGTGAAGGATTTGCATTTCACACTGGTGTTAAATTAGGAAATGAAGGCAATTTTCACTACAAGCTTACACTACCAGTGAGAAATATTCAAATTCACACAACTCCATTTGTATAAGCCATTGATAGCGGGGTAGGGGCGGAGTCAGAGTTACTGTCTCTATATAGTACTCGTGCTCAGAGGTTCCCAAAAGTATTGCATAACAAATATGATCGTTAAAAGGTCAATCTAGCATCACATTCAGTTCTCTCTCTCTCTCTCTCTCTCTCTCTCTGCAAGTTAAGATAATCATAATTTTATCATTTTGTCATGTTAACATTTTTTGACATTGGCACTGATAACTCTTAAATTTTAACCCTTCTGCATGTGACTTTTTTTTAATTCTTGGTTTTAAATATGTCCGGAGAAACAGATTCATATGCAGGCTTATTAATTTCACCAAAATGACAAAATGACATTATACACAAGCATTATACAGCCCCAAATATATATATATATATATATATATATATATATATATATATATATATATATATATATATATATTCTTGACTTATATAATCGAGAATCCTATATAATCTTCTTATATAATCAAGAATCCTTATTGATTTAAATTTTTACAAAAATATGAAAGACATAAACATGTTCAAAACAATATGATGTGAGAAGATCCTGTCTTCTTTGCACCAAACTTGAACTGAAAAAGTGCAATAACTATATTGTTATTTTTTCTTACATATAATGTCTTATGTCTTATATTTTTAAAATGTATTCATTACTTTTTTTCATATCAATTCACTATGCAATTTTTATACAACATTTGTAAAATAAAGGATTGTAAAAGTCTCTGCTAGTTAAGATAATCATAATTTAATCATGTTAACATTTTTTGACATTGTCACTGATCATTCTTAACATCTCTATATCATCCTGAAAAGTTTATTAAAATTAATCTAATTGAGCCATCTCTACCATTCAGTTTTGGTTTCCTCTTATCCATAAGATGACACTGCGTTTTTAAGTGGTATGCCTTTTTAAGTCCTTCGTGGCATACCGTGAGAATTAAAGTGGATCCAATTCCTCAAACATGTTCATGTTAATTTACCACCACACTAAAGGTTAGTATTTTATGGAACCTTTTTTGCTTTATTTATACGTAGTTTTACCATTAAGGAACATCTCAACCATTTGGTAGAGACCTTCACTGGGGCCTGTTTAAAAAAATAAATATGGTTGGTATTATTGACCCAAGGAATGAAAAATGCAATTTTCAAATTGCTTTTGCTGCATGTTATATAGTTAAATGTAAAAGGAGTTGAGCTGATGTGTTGTACCGTACAGTATGTATAAGAAATAAAATACTTATAAAGGAAAAATAATGACTATTGTTATTTCCTGTAACAGCACATCTTGAAGCATTTTATTGCTCTCATGCCTCAGCAATTTTTTAAGTTATTTTTACAGTTATCAGTACAGTTTTTTTTTATTCGATAAAGAATGAAAGATACTGTAGATAGATATATAGTGTAAATAGTAGCGTAAATTCATTAGTGCAAATTGAAATTTAAGATGAAATATATGTAAATATTCTATAACATGGCCATGCAGTGAGTATATGCATCAGTTACAAAATGATAATGCTATGAAATGGAAAAGGGCATTTAAAAAATGATTATTATTTGATTATTCAGAGCGTCCCCATGAATGAGTTGTTGCTATAGAAACAATACCAACTGTATTGATATATTGATATAAACTGGTGATTTTCAGATGCAGTAATGTCTGAGCTGCTGCTAAAGAGACAGAATTAACACCTTCTGATCAATCAGACCTCACCTCTGTTGTTTTAGAGTAAATTAAACTCGTGTGATTCGACTTGCATGCCACGGCCTCTGGGTTTGTTTTGGCTGGCAAAGCGCCGACTGATTCATCCTCGATACTGAGCCAGGATCAGGAACACGCTGGTTGTTGAGAGCTTTTTGTTACTCGAGCCAAGAATCAAGCAGGTATACAAGCGCTCTGGCGAACATCAGCGGATATCGAGAAACAGGTGGTTTCCATTTACACACCTGTCAGAAGCTGGTTAGAACCAAACTCTAATACATTCACTAAATGAAAGGGTTGGTAATTATAGAGCTGTGTTTTATACACACAAAACTTAGTGTGTGTGTGTGTGTGTGTGTGTGGACGAGTGCAATCTGCATTATATAACATCTCAAAAAATATTGCAATCAGTGTCGGCCACATTTGAATGTCCATGATTGCTGTTACTATTTTTTTTTTTCGGACAGCAAATGTTCTGAAAGTCCTTGAACTCCATCCATACTAGTCATGCGAAGAAGGGCATTTTATTTCTTTAAACATCATTCTCTCGTCTTTCTGGAGAAAGCTTTAAAGTTTCTGACAAATGGCTGATCAGGAAGAGCGGCGAGTAAAAACGAAATGAAAGCTCAAAAGCTCAAGCAACCAAATAACACATTGTTTATCATTTATACACCTGCGCTGCGCTGCACAGTGTCTTTCTGAACTTGTTTCACTCACACTGCTACTGGTACACCCACACACCATATCTTTACCCTTCTATAGTTTTATTATATTTTATATACAGTTGACCCCAAAATCATGAATTTATATATATATATATATATAATATGGGTAAATTCTCCGTCCCAAGCCGCGTTTTCCCTCCACAGTCACTTTGTGTTCTCTCTACAGTACTGAAAAGTGTTGCGGTATTATATTTTATATGGAAATTTTGTTGACTTTTTAAAACACATTTAATATTTATGTTACAAAATTAGTAAATTATATTGTTCATAATATTTTCGTGTTAAAACACATGGAAAATTATATATTGCCACGGAAAAAGTAAAAAAAAAAAAATTGCAGAGGGTAGTTTGCTGTTTCGACAAAAATTGCAGAGGTTTTCCGTAAAACAATTATTAGTCAGGTTCTAAGGCAAACCGCAAACGTCCGAGGCAGTGATCTCTGAACTATACATCTCGGTATACAGTTACACTTTGCGCATTCTGTGTAATTTATGTATTTTTATTTTTATGTATTTCAATTTTAATGATATTTTATTGTAACGTTTGTACATTTTGTAGATTTGTACGTTTTTTTTTTTTGTACCAAATTTCATTTAATTTTAAATGTAAATTTTTTTTTTACTTCTTTTATTGTAAATCCTCACATTTAGTAAAAACAAAATCTGTAGTTTAATTGTATTCTTCTAGTCCTAATTAAGGATGACTGCAAGGCACTCTGGGTAACAATGGACCCTTTAACATGCTATGACACTTAAAATCATTTATAGGTGCCCAAGGGGCCCAAGAGGTGCCTGGAATGTGTTACGCTTTCCCCTGATTGCTCAGGTAGCTGTGGCGTGACTGGAGGGGCCGTTATGGAGATCGTGGGTAGGAGTTGGTGAAATAAAATGTAAGTTCACCAGGTCTTGGAGGTGTTTGTGCAGGAAATAAACAAAAAACACAAGTTATTTAGATTAATTAGTTTTTATGTAGTTGCCAAATCAAATGCTTGATAAAAAAGACTCCTTGTGTTTGTGACTAATTAGATGTTCAAATCTTAGCATCACCAAACTGCAACTGTCGAGTCCTTGAGCAAACAACACAATCTGTACAGTTTTCTCCAGCCTCTGTTGTAGGAATTAACACACAAACATCATGGACAGGGTTTAAAGCTCGGCACTCTCGGGCCCTGGAGTTAAGGCCCTTAAGGCACTTTTTCTGCTCCCAGTATGGCTGACCCAGTGCTCCGAAACCATCTTCCTAACAAAGCTGGAATGTTTGTGAAGAAAAGGATTTCACTGTGCTGTAATGTAGGACTATCAAATACAGCCTTCTCCATAGCTTGATAGAGTTGTGCTGGTGTCTCGGAGCAGGGTGTGGGAGGTGGTGCCGTGAGGTACATCCGGCTTTGTAGTCGACCATGAGCGTCTCCAGTCTGACTCACACAGCTCCAGGAAGCCAGTGGACAGAATGAAGCACTGGGAAACGTTGAGGAGATTCTTGAGCAGTTGCAGGGGTTCACTGGTGTGCATGGGCAGATCTACCACGAGCGAGTCTCATCTCAGAATGGAAAGCGGTTAAGCCTCCTCCATGGATGAAACCACCCACATCCTCCTGAAGTTGCAAAGGAGAAAACCTGCATGATTAGTCATGTAGTGCGCCATCATTACTCATGGGTTATGGGAGGATGGGATTGTTTTGCATTGTCTGTTTGAGACAGATTAAAAATATATTTTTAAAAAATGAGACAAACACCACAGTTCCTGAAGATTAATAAATATATGCATATTAACTGTGAATAAAAGATCCTCATTCTTTGTACTTTCACAAGGGAAAATGAATGATCAGCTTATGTAGAAGATAAGGACATGCATGGTTCTGTGTTCTGAACAAGCACGCCTTTGCACATAATGCGAGATTATCACTGCAACCAGGAAGTTTAACCGAGTTTGTTAGATGAAGGACCATGAATTTAATTGCAGGGCAAGTTTCCTCGATCTTCCAGCGAACAAAGCGATGTTCACTCAAGCACCTGAAGCAGCGAAGGTTATTGATATACTTATTTATTTATTTATTAATATTCCTACGTTGTATAACAATATTGGATG
Organism: Clarias magur; assembly: GCA_013621035.1. Taxonomy (NCBI): domain Eukaryota; kingdom Metazoa; phylum Chordata; class Actinopteri; order Siluriformes; family Clariidae; genus Clarias; species Clarias magur. Next base: position 269,547 of record QNUK01000142.1, on the reverse strand, counting down.
TGTAAAAGGTGAGAACACGTACCAGCAAGAATAGCAGACTCCACTCCGTGCTCAGTCCCGCTCGTACTCATGAATAAGCATGTTATAGACATGAAAGGAAGCGAGAGCGCTCGAGTGCCAAGGACTCTTTAAAACCAGGCAGATGAAACAGCCGGTGTCCTCGCACAGCTGAGATGTGATGTGTCAGACGAGACGACGGTGATAAAAAAGAAAAAGTGGGAAGGGAAAACCAAAAGGTGCTTTTAGACAGATCATGAGAAATCAACAATGAGAGAACTTTTCTTTTCTTTTGAAGGATCATGAGGAGTGACGAATCCTCTCGCTGTAAAACCACCCAAACTCCTTCATGAGGGTTTTCATGGATACATTTACGGCACTAATTAAGCCATGCTTGATGCATTTGAGAGACTGATTAACATTAATGAAGTGCTATATTAAACAAACAAACAAAAACGCTGAGGTGGGTAACCCTGAAGTGTACTGAATATCAATTATTATAACTGGCACCATCTTCATGTAAGTCCGGCCTATTATAGAAAGATTCATTTATTTTAAGCTCATTTAGTTCATCCAGATTTTTTGCTTGGTTAAGAGTTTCTGTATAATATTACCCACAATGCCATTTTGGCTCAATCTGGACTCATCAGGTCACATGACCTTTTTCCATTGCTCCAAAGTCCAAACTTTATGCTCCCCAACAAACTGAATATTTCTGATGAGTCTCACTAACACGTGGTTTTCTCATGGACACACAGCTGTTTAATCCCAGTCCTGTAAGGTCTCATCACACAGTGTTTGTGTGTGTGTGTGTGTGCGCGCGGAAATGCTCTTACTTTAACTATTAAACATAGCTCTGATTTATACTGTATGTTCTGGACATTTTTTAACAATGCAACTTTACCAAGCGTTTACTGTAAGTGATGTCTGTCTGATTACGGTCATTCACGATGATTTATTTTAAGCATATTTCATTTACATCATAGACACTTCAGTACTATATTTATAAGTTTTCTTAAGAGGTGGGTAAAGTAGGCAAAAAATTTACTTAAGTAAGAATAGCTGTACAGTGGAACCTCGGATTGTGAGTAACTCGGTTTACGAGTGATCCGTAAGACGAGCAAAGATTTTTAAAATAAATTTTGCCTTGAAAAACGACCATGTCTTGGTTTACGAGTGCCGAGATTTCTATTTTTCCCATTAAAACAGTGTTTCCGTTGTGTGTGTTTGTTGTGAAACTTAAAAAGCGAGGTGGGGAGAGGGAGGAGGAGTTAAGGGAAGGGGCTAATTCCACACACACACACACACACACACACACGCGCGCGCGCGCACACATATACACACACAAATACACGGCGCCTGCACGCACAAACGGAAACACTTATCTGTTGGGATTTATTTAAACTTTTTTTAAAGGTAAAGTGCAGGTTAATTTGTTTTATTTTTACTTTATATATTGTATTAGTTATTTTTCAGTATGCATTTTTTTGGGCTGTCGAATGAATTATTTGAGTTTTCATCATTTCTTATGGGAAGATTTGATTTGGTTTATGAGTGATTTGGAATACGAGCCCGCTTCCAGAACGAATTATGCTCATAATCCAAGGTTCCACTGTACTTAAAAGTAATATTAATTAAGTAGAAGTAAAAAGTAGTCATCCAAAATATTACTCAAGTTCAAGTAGAAAAGTATTCGGTGAGAAGATCCTCAAGTACCGAGTAACTGTAATCTTAATTCTTTGTCTTGGTTACAGTTGCTTTGATTTGTTTACCGGCAAGAAAGAAGTAATAGATTAGACAAGGAAAAAAAATTAAGAAATTAAAAATGTAAATAATAAAAATAAACAAATATAAAATCTAATTAAATATAGCACACAGTAAGTTACAGCAAGTTCCATATTACTAACTTAAAAATATACAAATATTGCACTTGGAATGGAAATGGAAAAGAAAGAAATAGCAAAAATGGTAATGTTAATCAGATATTGCACTTGGAACTCACATATACACACACACACATACACATACATACACACACACACATACTGTACATATACATGCACACACAGTACACAGTGTATATGAAGATTTTTTTTCCTGCTATGCCGCCAGTTTGCGTGTGGTCATGTGACTACATGTGATTATTGTTGTTGCATCTGATTGGTGAAACAGTCATGCGGTAGATCCACCGGCTGCATGTGAAGAATAATTGTTTAGAAAAGAAACGAGTTGAGTGGAGCCAAATGTAGAGGAGTAAGAGTAGTGTTCTTCTTCACAAATCTACTCAAGTATAAATAAAAGTAGGAACTACTCATAGATTTGCACCATCTCGACCAATTTGACAGTGGACTTCACGTTCATATTAATATGTCAAATTAAACATCATCGTGACGGAGGCAGTGGATGTGGTTCACACTGCCAACTTCTTACACATGCAAGAAAATACAGCACCAGCAAACTAGGGCTCTGAAACTGCTGAAGAGCTCACACATTCATTATTAACACATGTTTTCTTCTTCAGGGTGATTATTCTTTAAGCACGAGTGTCCTATGCGTTGTCGAAATTATTTCCGTCCAGTCACTGAAACAGATCCAATCAAAGTGTTCTGGATTACAACATTTGTGACCAGAACATCTCACACACACACACACACACACACACACACACACACACACACACTCCTAGTCAATCCTTAGTCACATTGTTGTGTTTGTAAGTATGTTTGATGGCTTGAATGGACATGGCGAGGTTTGGCCATCTGCACGCGCCCACACACCATGTGCTCCTCACACCAACAGAATCAGGTTGGAGGGGGCGGAGTGCAGTGCAGTGCAGTGCAGTGATGGAGGTGGAGGCTGACATTTTCTTTTCACATCCCACAAGCTCAAAAAAATGCTTTCTGTCACCCATGGGAAACACACACTGGATCACCAAGTGGTCTCTGAGTACGTCCATGTTCATGCTATACTGTTTGTGGAGGTTTGAATCTGATTTAAAAGATTTAAACGCAAAACCAAACCGCGATGATAAAACGGGTACACAGTCGTGAGACCAAAAAAACAAAGCCAAAACCCCCAAAAAAATGACCCGCTCGCCGAGTCATGACCTTGTCTCTGACAATTAGGAAAGCATTAGACCTCCATCACTGCCTCAGGCTGGCGGAGAGAACTCACTGTGGACATTAGGTTTATTTCACTGTGGTTACCATGACAACACGGCGCAGATGGACGAAAGCTAAAGTGGAAACGACACCCGAAACCAGACCTGGAATAAAATTTTAAAGGGGAAAAACTTATTAGAAGAGCGAAAAGAGGCCAGTGAATGAGCGTGCTGACGGTTCCTGCGCTGACGGCAGGTCATGTGACGCAAAGGCGGTGAGAAAAATGAATGATGAATCAAATGAAAAGAAATTTACAGATGAAAAAGTGCTATTGAGGAACAAAATCGAGTGCTAAAGAGTAAAGATGAAAATACAGCTGGAAAGTTGAAAAGATTATCAGAGAGAGAGAGAGATGTACAGGCACAGTGTGCTACAAATGTTGTGTAATGATTTGCATGATTAACATAATATCTGCATATTTATACAGATATTATTACGTCATCGCCAACTCGAAGTCTGTACAGAATAATGCCACATGTCAATGACAATAATATGGATTTTAAAATAAAAACATGGTGCCGTACTGCCACCTTCTGGATGCAAACACAGCTGAGTGTGTGTGTGTGTGTGTGTGTGTGTATGTATATATATATATATATATGTGTGTGTGTGTGTGTGTAAAACCAAAGCTAGGGTGAGCAGCTCATATGTTTGCATACTCATGAGCCTCTTTACAGTTAATGCCGACCCGAGTGGCTCAGAGCCCTCTGCAGTTGTTCCCATGAACAGTTAGCGAGTGGAACACCTGATCCTGAAGATCACTATCTGTCTCTACTGGGATAAACTGGGAGTTATTACCACATCCCGCCGTACAGTCCTGACCTCGCTCCAAGACATTTCCACCACAGGAGTTCCTGGGAGGCCGGCGTGAATAAGACAGGCAGTCCGATCATGGCTCGGGCGTACTGAGAACATATTATACCCTGATGATGTCCAAGCACTAAGTGAGACACTGGGATAAGTGCATTAGTGTATCAGGGGATTATATAGAGAAATAAAGGGAGCTTTTACTCTCAGAACTGTTTCACTATCTAAAGTCCCACTTTGATTTGAACACCCCTGATTAAAATATATACTTTCTAAAATGATCCCTAGTATCCCTCCATACACGTCTTACATTTCATATTCTGTGTTTTGCCTGAAGCTCATTGCACCAGCGGTGTGCCTCGAATCAAAGCGAGATCTGCATGAATGTAATGAGTGAAACTTTACTTTTTAAAAAAATAATATTTGTTTTTCAGCCTCCAGCTGATTACAGAGTGGCTTCTAATCAGCCTCCCTCCTGTTAAAAACATCATCATGAAACTTCCCAGCAATTAGGTGCTGTTTTGCAAAGCGCGTTAAATAGAAATCTCCTGAATAAAAATGCAGTTACCAAAGCAGGGAGTTTCGCTTTCAGTGGATAAACCATGCGGGGAACACGTTCCTCTCTGTGAGAAGGCTGGATATTAACAAAAATCCTGGTTGCAGATGGCCACAGTGGCTACTTCATTACCAAAATACATGACCAAATTAGGGGAGAAATTGGGTAAAAAAAAGAAAGAAAAGGAATCTTTTTGTCTAATAGCTCGTCCACACCTCATTATCATCATTCACACCTTGTCATTTGTCTCATTATGTCTCATTACGTCCTCTGCTGGTACAGTTATTTGTGGCGTCTCTCGAGATGCCTTGGCTCATTCCTAGTTTCTGAAGTTTCTTACTAGTTTTTTTTTTATTTTACTTCAGCTCTGTCAGTGTTTTGGATAATATGAGGGCTGTTCAAGTCAAACCGGGACCTTTGGTTTTGCAGAATAACATAACACAGTCCTGAGAGTAGAATCTCCCTTTAGTCCTCTGTAAAATCCCCTGAAACACTAATGCACTTATCTCAGTGTCTCATAAGTGCTTGGACACCATCAAGGTAGAAAGTTTTCACAGTACGCCAGAGCTATAATTGGATTGTCTGCTTCATTTCTAACCAGATAATATATAATTATAATGTCTGAACAAATGTACATCTCATTTTTGATTCATTCGAATGTTTTACCTAGGAGACGCTTCGCATTAATGCAGAATTTCCGTTTTGATTAATAGAAATATCTAGAAAATTTTGATGCTGTTCACGTCTAGTTTATCGCCAGGAGTTGTTTATAGAGGTTTTTTTTTTTTTTTTTTAAAGCTTTGGGACATTGATGGTGCGTGACTGGAGAGTATCCAAGGGCAGGTTCATCACTGAACTTACACAGAGCCAGATAAACAGAGAGACGCACACACACACACACACACACACACACACACACTTCACCTTCATTCTTTTATCCTTTTCTCTGTCAGGACCTACAAACACCTTGTTGAGTTTAATGCGCTGTATTTATTTGTTTCTTCTCTCAGAAGAGTAAGAGTCCACATCAGTGGTCAGAGACGTCTTAAACAGACTTGCATTGATAAAAAGAACAGAAAAACTCTGCAGACTACAGAATTCATACTGTACATATACACACACAGTTTTATATGGATGTCATATAAGCTCTCTCTCTCTCTCTCTCTCTCTATGTCCACAAATATCAAGTGAAAATGTCTTGATTGATTGAAAACTAGGTATTTATGCTACTGCTGGATCAGGTAGAAACAAGCCAATTAGACTTTCCCCTTAATGTGACCTCATATAAGAAGAGCCCTCCTCTGGCTTGTTGCTCAGCTCTGCTGTCCTCTAGGGGGCGTGGCTCAGCAGAATCTTCTTTACATAGACACTGAAACTGCATGTTTGGAGAAGGAGTGAAATCAAGGGAGCTTGGCGTATGAAGAAATTACACTTACAGTTCATCAAAAATATGACAGAATGTTTTTTTTTTTCCTCTAAGAAAGAGAAAAGAGAGCCTACTAAAGAAAAGCTGCTATAAATGAAAATAGAAAGTAACCTGTTTCCTGGATATTCCACAGTGTTACTTCTAACAGTAAATCAATAACTATGTTCATAAGATGGCTTTCTTTACTACAGTAAAAAAAATTGCTGAGGTTATATGATAAATAAAACACTTCAGGTTGTTATTAAAAAAAGTAATCCACTTTGGGGTTGTAACATTACCTCGGCTTCAATACACCACGCTTTCGTAGATTTTTTATTTTTCTTCCTGAAACAGTGTTTTATTCCTCTTATTCATTAATAAGTCTAAACAGAATGCTTCCTTAGAAAGCCTTTTCCCCATGAAGTCGAAAGGGTCTCGTATCCCAGCAGGCACTGGGGCACCGTCTGGCTGACTGAAGACAGATTCCACGTTTGTTCCGTTTGACTCCCGCTGAGCTTTTGGCAGGACGAAGCTGCTGCCTCCAAGGTGTGGAGATGTTTTTAGACCTCGCTGTAGGATATTTAGAGCACGAACAGTTTTGCTAATGTTACACCAGAAAAAGTGAGAAATTATCCAGTTTTAAAGTGGGTGAAGTGAAGGGAACGGTTTTCTTGCACACAAGCGATATCTTGTACATGGAGAAAGAAATGTACTGCTGCAAGCATGTAAACTGTGTAAGAAAGAAATAAAACATAAAATGATGATAAAATAATATTGGGGAAATAAAGTGAGTACTAATGATTATTAGGAGAGTTTTAGTTTTATTTGATAACTACACTTTTTAGATTTAAAAAATGACATTCATAAGCATACATAAAGACATGATTTAAAGATGATTGGGGACTTGATCAAGGAAAAACCCCAAATTCACCAAAAATAACCAACATTAGTATTTTTTTTTTTTCTGAAAGCCGTGGTGCAGTGTTCATCCAGGATTGTGGTTGAGGTTATAAGGCATGCAGTCACGTCTATAAGTTTTTCAACAGTGACACTCTCTACACCAGACTTTAAAATGGAGCAATCAAGATGTGATTAAAATGCAGATATTTTAAACAAATTTTTTTCTAAACAAATATATTGCGTTAACTGTTTAGGTATTACAGCCATCTATTTTCACAGGCTCAAGAGTAATTAAACAGCTGCTTGATAAGCAAGATAATGTCCAGTTGTGGCTGTGTTGTGGTTATTTCATGAAAAATGAAGAACATAAAAAATCTTTTTTTAAAAAGTTGATTCCTGATGTCAAATGATCATTTTTAATACGCAGGCCAATGAGGTGCTGATGCAAGTAAAGGAGGCCAAGAGAGCACAGAAGATAACTAAAGTCAATGATTCTGGAATTCTTTCAGTGATAAAGAAAAAAAAAACCTCTAGCCGAGTGAAGAACACACTGGAGGTCTGGAAGTCTACAATCAAGAGACGCCTGAGTGTAAATACAGAGGATACGATATTTTTGCCCTTTAAAACTGAAAGTCTACACCTCAGTCAGATCTTGAACTCTTCATGTGAAATCCATTGTGTTGGTGTACAGACAGAAGAACTTTTCACTCGCTACCTTTACCATTTGTTTTAGAGACCAGTCTGGGGTTAGTGTGTATGTACTGTATATTCAGCGTCATTGTCTTGTTGAAATGTTCATTTCTCTCCCCAGGTTCAGTTACTTCAATGAAAATAAGTTCTGCTCTGACCCGGCACAACACTCTATTCATGTGTACTTCAATGACGAGAAATGGTGTCACTCCATATCATGGTGCTCCCACCACCGTGCTTCACTGTGTGTACTGCATGCAGCTCTCTGGGATCATACAGTGTGTACAACTCTTCGTTCCCACAACATGAGAGATGTAGGAGTAGACAGACTGCTTTTTGTCCCGGTTGCTTTCAGGTTGTCCTGCAACTCTTTTTGAGCGACCGACCTCTGCCTTCTCGTGTGTTCTCAATCTTTGCTCGCTCATAGTTTGTACATTAGTAGTTTGTAGATTAATTGCTTTTTGCACATGTTACTGAAGCAGTTATAAAGTCAGGGATGCCTAAAAATCGTTTCTGTTTTTACATTGAAAACTTCATGAAGCTCCTTCATCTTCCTCATGGCCCTCCAAATGTCGACAGCAACAGACGGAGCGGGATTCATTGCACTAACATGCGTACTAGACTAGTAGAGAATCTCTGCACAGGCGCAGACCTGAATCTCAGAACCACTTTAAATGCTCCTGTCAGAGTCTCATGCAAACGTTTACTGTAAGTGAATGTAATGGATTTACAGAGAGGACGAATAAATATTTTGAAATATTTTGGAACTCTGCAGTTCTACGGCATTCCTCCAACACCTCTGCGCCCCGGCATTCATGCATTAAAGCCAGACCGGGAGTCATCCTGCTGCTTCAGTTCCTTCAGCACCAGGATTTCAGAGATCTCTCCCTCAAGCAAGATTAGCACTGGCTTACCTCTAACACTCTTCGGGGAACTCATTAAAAAGTGGTGGGTGAAATCACACGCCAAATAGGATTAAACCAAATGTGGGCTTATTTTACTGAGAAGAACACAGAGCATCTGTATCCTACACAGGAAAACTGGTGACTCAAAAGCAAGAGGGTGACGTAACTAGCAGATGATGAGATTTCAGTGGTTCAAACATTTTAAAGAAGGTTGTACAGGGCGTCCTTCTTTAAAACACCCGATGCTTGAAAATTGATGGATAACTTGCAGAAGAGACGCTTCTGCCTGTGCGAACTCTACACACACTCGTTCACCAACACCACTTGCACATTACAGGAACTCGGCTGGGAGTTATTGCCACGCACCTCCCCCCATACACTTTTGTTTGTAGTTCCAGGGAGGCCGGCGTTTAACCATATATACTGTACCTTGATGGTGTCCAAGCACTGCTGAGACACTGGGATGAGTGCATTAGTGTAGCAGGAGATTATATAGAGAAATAGAGGGAGTTTTTACTCTGAGAAACTGTGTTCTGTTATTCTGTACAGTCAGTAGTCCCGGTCTAACTCGAAGACCCTTCGCAGATTGTAGCAGTTTTATATGCAACCCACAGTTAAATAGCACATTTGGTCAGACCCGTATCTCTGGAAGCTCCTGGCATGAAGAAGCACGGAGTGAAATGTGCATCGTGGTAAACATTAGGTCAGCCTCGCCGCACGAGATCGCTTTTCTCTCCAAGGCTTCTGGTCTTCTTGATTCACAGATCGTCCTGGCAGAGACGGATCTCTCTCATATGAGCCTCAGAGATAAATCAGCATTTGTAAAACTAAGTAAAAATATTTAAACTATTTTTAAAAAAAGGCACTTTGTGGGACTTTATTCCCTCATGTCAGATGACTTGTGCATGTCTTATACACATTGTTTTATTAGGTCCTGTCCAACCCTCCTTTTCTCATCACTTTGGTCTTGGACCTCCCACTCACCAGCACCACCCAGGCAGGGTGTCGGCTAACGGCTCTGCTTCCTCCCGGGTGTGTGTTGCAGATTAGCTATCCTGTGACACAGCAGTTTGAAAAGATGCAGTTGATTGGCTTCATGTCTCTCAGCCCTCGGCTGAATACACGAGCTCACAGATTGCCCATGATTGGCTTGTGGGATGTGATAGACAGAGTGTAATCGCCTCCCACCTGGCCATGGCGGCTCGCCAGACCCCTGACCTCAGACTGCTTTAGCATATCTACCGTATATTCCTGTTGTAATTGTTGTAAACGGTAATTAACCTGAAACTACAGGATACAGTATGTGTAAGATACAGTGTGTGTATCACTAATGAAGGTCTGTTTCTTAAGGAAGTAAAAATAGTATAAGATGTTAAAGAGACAGTAATCAACCTGAATCCTCCTTTGAAGGAAGAAATTCACTTCATCAAAGTGTTCATTAAATCACAGGACAGATATTTTATTTTAACGTGACTGCCAAGGACTGGATCTTGGGTTCATTCATTCTGAGAGAACATCAGACCCGGAGTCTTTCATCAAGCACTTAATGTGTTAGTGACCGTACAAAACAGGATTAATCTTTCACTGCGATTCATCCTATTAACTAATTGGCGTAGCGGTGGCTTTGTGGTGAGCACCGTCACCTTGCACCTCCAGGGTCAGGGTTCGATTCCCCCGCCTCTGGTCTGTGTGCATGGAGTTTGCATGTTGTTTCCTTGTGGTTGGTGGGTTTCCTCCGGTTACTCCAGTTTCCTCCCACAGTCCAAAGACATGCAAATTCGGTTAATTGGCATCCACAATTTGCACACGTGTATAATGAGTGTGTGCTCAGAGATGGACTTGTTCCCCGGCTCATGCCTGAAGTCTCCTGGGATCGGCTCCAGGCCCCCGCGACCATGTACACGATAAACATTATAGAGAACGAATAAATAATTGTTTATTGTTGCAAAATATATCACCGCTCCAGGAGTCCTGGTTTGTTTCATTTATTTTATTTGTTTGTTTATTCATTTTTAATGCTGACTGCATTCTGTCTGCATGCCTATATACTTTGGAGAAGTGAGAACACAAAGGTCTGCATGTAAAGAAATAAAAAGCAATCAATATCTCGATTACCTCCGCCTCCAAAAAAAGAAACATTGCTTAAAAGAAAACAATGTCCTTTTTGTGTTTCATCGTGAACAATAATAAGCATAAATCAGAGCTGCACTGATAAATGTGTGTTCAGCCTTATAACAGTAGATGGCGTCTGGAGTGCGTGCGGAGTGTGTGCGGAGTGTGTGCGGCGGGTCAGGCTGAATCTGTCTAATCAGCCTATAGCTGGCACAAAAGGATCAGTATCAGTTTAGATGAAATATTTCAGTTTTTGTGCCTCAAACTTGACATATGACACTGAAAATACAGTCCAATTCATTAGCTTAAAGTTATGAGGCATGTATTGCAATGTGTGTGACTCGTGGACTCAGTGGTCTCACAGCTTCAGGGTCGCAGGTTCGATTCCCGCCTCAGGTCTGTGTGCATGGAGTTTGCATGTTCTGCCTCGTGCTTGGTGGCTTTTTTTAGGGTTTACAGTACCAGTTACTTTCTAAAGTCCACAGACAGGCATGCAGTGTAAGATCATTGTTTGTGTGTGTGATAGGTTGGCACCCCAATCGGGTTCTACCTTGACTTGTGCCCTGATCTCACTGGGATAAGCTCCAGCCCTGAGCAGGAGAATGGATGGATGGATGGATGGATGGATGTCACATTATTTTTTTTCCTTTTTATTATTATTATTATTATTATAAGTCACGTTTGCATGATTAATTAATGTTCACAGGGTAATTTTTCAAAATCTAGTCCATTTCTATATATGATTTTATTCTCATGATTTATTTTTCGTTTTATTTTTTCATGATTTTTTTTTTCTTCAGATCAACGTCTCATCCACATAACACCACATACTGTTTTTCCACACTTATTTCATGCACACACACACCGCTCATGTAATGAGATCTCACCTCCTTTTTCAACTTATACTTGTCTTCACAGCAATGAATAAGGTTACGAGTTATACAGTACATACTGTATATGACCAGAAACAGGAGAGACTTTAAATGTAGTCAGAGAATCCTGGTGTGTTGTGTGAGTGCTGAGAAAGGTACAGTGGTAGGTCACAGGTCCGAGGGTCACTTTACTGACAGCCTGTACACCTCTCTAGTAGTTATTTATTTATTTATTTATTTATTTATTTATTTAGCATAGCCCCCAGGGTCTCTCTTTCACAGAGGAGGTCTTCCCCACGCCTCTCACAGAAACAGGTTTCCGATCCCTGTTTTTTTCTTAACCAGCCCCAGCACAAAGCTGATCAGAGGTCAGTGTTATTTCTGTGCTGAATGCATGCGCGGTTAGACATGTCATCGGAGGCTGATCCGGGGTCAGTCATACGACTGCACGGCTCACGTCTAGAGGCTCGGGCTGAGTTCAGTTGCTATGCAGCCTTCGTGTTCGTCTCAAGAACTTCAGCTGTTCTCTTAACAAATTATGTTTAGTGCAAGAGCACGGCCCACGATTCAGGTCGCAGTCTGCTCTTAAGAAACCTCTTTCTAAGAAGCAATGACCGATCGTATTTGTGCTTGAAGAAAAAGTTTATATACTTTGTCTGTTTTATTAATGAATCCATTTTACACTTCATGGTTTATGCAATCCGACCACATGTACAGTAGATGAACTGTAGAAGTGTTATGTAGTACGGGTTAGTAAGGTGTAGCCGCAAAGGCATATATTAAAGCCAGAGTTATGGCTATAAAATAATTTAATGGCAAATGCTGTACTTTAAATTGAGCGAGACAGAGATGTTCCCATATAATCATGGAGATTTATGATATTAAGCTACACTTCACCTCATTGCACACCTCCATGATTAGCTTCCAGTGGCCACCGTGGTCTAATTAAAAAAATATAGCAGTGTTATCCACAAAACACATCCAAAGAACTATATAGTAACTCTGTAAGAAAGCGACAGGGAGACACTGGACTACAGTACCCATCAGTGTCCCCGTGCTTGGTGGGTTTCCTCCATGTACTCCGGTTTCCTCCCACAGTCCAAAGACATGTAGATTTAGGTTAATTGGCATTCCCAAATTGGCCGTAGTTCCCAAATTGGCCTGTGATAGATTGGCACCCTGTCCAGTGTGTACCCCGCCTTGTGCCCTAAGTCTCCTGGGATAGGCTCCAGGCCTCCGCGAGCCTGAATACAGGATTAAACGGTATAGATGATGAGTGAGTGAGTGTTATGTTCATGCTTGTCTTGCCTTTGTTGCTGGTTTCGTGTGTCAGTGTTAGTGGTTAACTCTAGTCCATGTCAGTATACAGTATGTACTATATGTTCACATTCTAGTTCTTGTCCCCTGCAGTGGTATCCTTGACTCCATTGAGTGCACATTTAAAATAAATCATCATGTAACTTCATGGGTTCTGTGTTTTTTCCTCATTATCACAAAATAATTAACTTTAAATCAGCTGCTCAGAAGGATTTTCTAGAACATATTGAGTTATTGCCATAAAACAACAATTACATTAAAGCAGCTATAAGCAGCCATTCGATCAGAACAGTAAAGTAAAGAACCATTACAAACTGATCAGAAGCGTTTACAAAATGCTAAAATACAGTATTCCATCAAAATGTATTGCTTATATCAGTGTTTATTTGCTTATATTTAGTGTGATTTTGCAAAATGCTGTAATTCCACATCGATTGCACAAACACAGTTGCAATATAAGTGTAAATATGTCATTTATTACCAGTAATATTGGAGTATGCTTACGGGCTGTAAACATCATCATTTTTCCTGCCCTCAGCTTCTCCAAAAATCTACCGAAGACATTTAGTTTATGCAGCAACTATTTTGCCAAGGTGCAGACAGAGACACCTGAGGTGTGCCTGAGGATAATAATGTGTCAGAATGAGTGAAAGCAGGAAAAATGTTTTTCGAGTCCCTTCCAATCCTTCATATGTTTGTGGGTTTTGTTACATAACATCATCAATTCTGACATAACTTACCTCATCGTCTCAAAAGACACATACAGTAATGCAAGGATAATTATAAATAGATGATGTTATTTAACTATATATGTAAATATATGCACATGAACTTCACATGCATATGAATTGAGTAACATCCAGTTCTTAATCCATAGGGTTTAATACTCAATTCAGTTCGGTTTTGTGTGTATAGCGCTTTTAACAGTTGTCACAAAGCAGACCACGGAAATGGAAATTTCCATAAAATGTGAACCTGTGATGTCGGCCCCGCCCCCTTTACAGCTATAACAGCTCCCACTCTTCTGTGAAGGCTTTCCAAAAGGTTTAGGAGTGTTGATGGGAATTTTTGATCGTACTTCCAGAAACGCATGTGTGAGGTCAGACACCGATGTTGGACGAGAAGGCGTGGCTCACAGTCTCCGCTCTAATCCACCCGAAAGTGTTCTATCGGGTTTAGCTAGGAGTCTGTGCAGGCCAGTCGAGACCTTCCACACCAAACCTTCTCATCCGTGTCTTTATGGACCTCACTTCGTGCACTGGTGCGCAGTCATGTTGGAACTTTCATTTTTACAATGAACAGTATCGGGACGACCCCTTCCTGTTTCTACATGACTGCGCTGTAGTGCGTGCCTTTGTGTGTGTGTATAATCTCTGAATGGCACATTAGTTTATGTACATGAGATTAAAAGGATCACCTTCATATTCATCAGCAGAGTTACAAGTTTGCTAGAAGTGCCTGAGCTAGCTTAAATATCATTAGATCAAACATTATATTTATGTACCATCACCCCTTCCAGCACTCATCGTACATAACTGTTTAAATCAGCCGTTGCTATAGAAACCTACAGACGCTGTAACGTAAACCTGCGCTACTGTGGGAGCCGCCATTAAAGAATGTACATGAGCACAGCCTTCAGATTTGGCTGGTTGTAGCCTGAATAAAACATTTGGAGTAAAATGTGTGCACCTTCTCCATTCACAGTGAGCTATTGGGCTTATTTGTTGCCTGACACCTCGCCTTGTTCCCCGCGTCCCTCTCTCTCACCAACACAGACGTCCTGTTCTTCTCTTCCTGTCCCTCTCGCTGTGGGCCAGAGTGAGGCCCTTGTAGTAATTGTACATTCTGTGAAATTAGTGTGAGAGAAAGGAGAAGAAAACAAAAACAGCCACAACTTTGTAGCTCTGAAACTGTCCTGTGCGCCACCATCAGCCTCCGAAAGGAGTGGGAGGACAGGTTTGATACTTAAGGAAACTCTTTCTCTTTTCCTCTCTCACACTATCTGTCTGTTTATCTCACACACACACACGCATGCACTCACACATATACACACACATGCACTCACACATATACACTCAATGTGGGGGAGAAGGTAAAACTTGTTTTTCTTGGTAAAACAAATTACTAAAAATTATATATATATTGTGTGTGTGTGAAATAACACTGTCTCCAGAGGTTTGTACAGTGGACATGATGCATGATGGGAGCATCGCTTCATGTGCTTCCCTTCTTACTATGACACGCCCATCACTCTGGAATAGACTCAGTCTGGACTCACCAGGTCACATGACCTTTTTCCAATGCTCAGTCTTTATGCTCGTTAGAATATGTTTTTATTAATTCTTTCCTGATGTGTCTCAGATTGGTTTTCTTATGGACACACAGCTGCTTAGTCCCAATCCTGTTTGTTCTCTTCACATTGTGTGTGTATGGACATACTCTTACTGTCACTATTAAACATGGCTCTGGCTTTTACTGTCATCTTCCCAAGTTCCCAATTCCAGTAATGTCAAATTTCTTTAATTGTTTTGATATTCAATGCAGGCCAGTTTTACTCTTCAGAACACCCAGAACACCCAGCCCGCCATGCACAGCGCCGCCAGGCAAAAAGCAGAAGGCTTCCAAACTACCCACATCTCAGCCTGATTGAGCACCCATGGGATGCGCCGGAGACACAAGCCTGATTCACAGAGGCCCATTTGGGAGGTTGTTTATTTCACTACTGTAATTACGTGCATATTTCACATATCTGTTGTTTACATTAATAGAGAAGACTCCTGTCGTGTACTTTTACTTCACTACATTTCTGCATGGCATTGCGTTACCTAATGACAGCGGTGTGGGGTATTTCAGGTTGAATGTTATTCATAACTCAGTGACTTGTCACTAATAAGGTGTTTGAAATCAGAAGCAGTGCTGGTTGCAGACCGCAAGGAAAAACACATTTACAATCAGGAGAGAGAGAGACAGAGAGAGAGAGAGAGTTGTTTTCGTGTTATGAAAAAGGCTTCTGTGAGCTAATACAGCCCATGTACTTTTGATAATTAAGTCAATTTGATGCGAGCTCTTTTGCTAAGTAGACATATAAATACAGGACTTCTATTTTCACTTGAATAATATTTGCTCTAGTGAGCAAATTACAGGATTTGTTTCTTGGCCCACATGAAATATTTTCTACTGTATATAGTAGCAAAATAAGAACCTACATACTTGTTTGTTTGTGTATATAGTAATCAGAAATTAATTTTAATCATTGTAAAAGAAACTCCGCCCACATCTTCATTTACTGTAGAACCTTATGGAAATACAGCATTAATTAAATGAAAGCACAACTTTTTAAAGAATATATTTATGATGATCACTTTTATTATCAGCTTCATCCATGTTGCTCTGTTTTATCACCTGAATAAAAACACGCTTATGGTGTTTAAACTCGAGGCTCACCGTCGTCTCTTCACTTCACTGATTCTCTGAAATCCATTCCTTTGCTTCCTCTGTTCTATTGGATCAGGTGTGTTACTCAGTCACATGAAGGTTTTTACATCTTGTAGTCTGTAGAAACCACAAGTGCTCTCCTCTGCTTTGATGATGATGATGATGATGATGATGGTGTCATGAACAGGAGTCTGGCAGGTCTTTTAAGAGCTGACATCTGACAACAAACTGAATTTATTTAGTTTTGGTTGAACATATAGTGATCCAAAAACCTGAACAAACCCTGGAAATCATGAACTAATTTCATAATTACTCAGACTGACTGTGTTTACTGTACCAACTATTCCACATATTTTCTCATTTTGGTGAAAAAAAAAATAATTTTGTGCAAAAATTCATAGATGATATCATGCAGTGAGTTAGAGGTTTAGTTACAGAATTAGTTTTAAGGGATTTTTTTTTACAGTTAGAATTATTGAGAACATGCATTACAGAAAAGTAAACTTTTGACTGGTAGTGTACATTCATATTTTATAATACTTAATTTAAATTAATATAATCATACTGTATTTTATTATTGAAGTGAATATAGTGTGTATAGTGTGTAGTAATGTTCTGTGCCAATACAAGACTATAACAGTCAAAACATTAAAGTAAAATAATTCTGTATAAATATCTATATTTTTTCTAAACAAGCTTATATCCCTAAAGACAAACCTTTCTTATAAGATTAAAGCCCAGCTACAGTTAGTCTTAGTGTTAATCTCCACCAGCCTACCCTCTCTCCTCCATCTACCAGCACAGTGTGTGCAGTGTGAATAAACACAAATGCACCTGGAGGGCAATAACTCATATTTGTTCTACTATAGATGCCCAGATGCCCACTGCTCATATACAGGAGGCCTTATATGATAAATTGTGTGTGGCACAATGAGGCACTAACAGGTTAATCATTATGGGTGCTGTATTGCATTCCACTTTACAGTACTTTACCCAGCTAGAGGGCGCTTCACCATGATTTCTTGCATGTAGAGAAGGATATAAAGCAGTGCATCACATACAGTATTCTCTGGTAAAAGATGATCCATAGGACCTACATTTATCTCATTTTCTTGCATGTAGTTAATCATGTAGCGCATTGCACCATGTTTTATTTCTTGTAGTTTCTAGAGCAATGTATCATGTTTTATGTAGGGAAGTCTTTAGGGCACTTATGTTTGCAAATGTCTGCCATTCAGGAAAGCCTATATTTCTGGCATGTTTGGAAACCTACTGTATAAGGTCCTTTGTCATATTGTCTTGCATGCACAGTGGCACACTCTCACATATCTCACATAAGCCTATGGATAAGCAGTGCATGACATATTTTTCAAGACAAGTTTTCTTGCATGTAGCCTATACGGTAGTTTATCATGCATTGTAGACGGAAACATTTCATCACATTCTATCTGTTTGAAGGGCATGCTGGAGGAGACTTTATCATATTTTAAGAAGGGGTAAGGCCTGTGGGTTTATAATATCATTTGCTATTGATGGTTAAACTGGGCATAGATAGATAGATAGATAGATAGATTATATAGATAGATAGATTATATAGATAGATAGATAGATAGATAGATAGATAGATAGATAGATAGATTATATAGATAGATAGATAGATAGATAGATAGATAGATAGATAGATAGATAGATTATATAGATAGATAGATAGATAGATAGATAGATAGATAGATAGATAGATAGATAGATTATATAGATAGATAGATAGATAGATAGATAGATAGATAGATAGATATATAGATAGATAGATTATATAGATAGATAGATAGATAGATTATATAGATAGATAGATAGATTATATAGATAGATAGATAGATAGATAGATAGATAGATAGATAGATAGATAGAATATACAGATTGTGAAATGAGTCATCTTGCTTGAGCCACAGGCTGAGAATAGAAATATGACTGATATTTCCAAATAGACACATCAGAGATGTTACACACCTTCACACTGGACAGTACTGATGGTCTACATTGACCCTGCATTGCACCATAAAATGCTCTGGGCTTATTTTACTCCTACGCAGATTATAAACTTGTAATTTGGTTTATTTACAGTATGTCTAGAGTAAACATGCGTGTACCTCCTCACGCTTCCCAAACAGGACCTTTGTCATGTAGATGATTAAATTAGAAAATATGAGTAGATGATTTGCAAACAGAAATGTACATTTATCAAGAAATCATAAAAATGTGGATCCTTTGCATCCACCATCTTTTTATGCTGAAATAACTTTTCCAGTTTACTTTTACATCAATACTTTGTTTATATACAGTACAGTACTTTCTACTAACTTTTCTGCATCCTACCATATCCCTCCAAATAATTTATTACAAGGTATTTTATTACATTGTTTCTTTTTTTGCCAAAATAACATAGAGTCTTGAAATCTGTGCACAAACGCAGTGAAATAACGATGAAGCTTCAGCTGTCGTCTGTGATGTGTGCCATAGTATCACTTACAGACTGTAACTTCTTTGCCTCAAATTCATATTTCATGTTAATCAGCACAGATATGTCACTCTATACTGCACAATTCTGAGGCCTGTATATGTTTATTAAAATAAAACAGAAAAACAAATAATGGCTAAAATGCTCTGGTATTTAAGGGCTACTGTTTCTTTTTTTTTTCTTTTTTTTTTTTTTACATTTTTTTTGTCTTGAACTTCACCAATAATCTACCTACGTCTACATCCACCTCCTCCACTAATTCCCTGATACTGGTTATTTATTTATTGATTAAAGCAGCAGATTTTGGGTCATTAACCACGGCAACAGCAGCCGGGTCATGTTTTGAACCTTTGCACCAAATAATAAACAACATCATTTTAGTCTCTTCTCCATGTGACTGAAGGGCACGATGTTGCAGCGTGAACAGGAATTATTAACAGAAGTTATTCTGGTTTTGCAGCCTTCTCCCCTCAGGTGTAGTTTGACTCTATTTTTTTTTGCCATTTTGCACATTCTTAACGGATTAAACCAGAAACTTGTTCTTACTTGCAACCATTCAACCGTTCCCACAGCTTTTTTTTTTTATCAGTCATTAATACACATCAGGGTGGTTCATAAACCACAGTGATGTGCTGAGAAAACAGGGTTCCAGCTACACACACATGTTGGCAAAATAACTGAAGAAATTAAACACTGCATGTAAATATTCTCCCCTCTAACACTAAAAAAAATTAAATAATAAAGTTTAATTCTCAAGGTAACACCTTTTCACAAAAACCCCATTAGGGAAATAATTATAAAAAGAATGCAAATCTCTCACTCCCTCTCTATGCCACTTATCCTGTACAAGGTCGCAGGAGGCCAGGCGGCAACCCAGGGGAATTGGGGCCAGTTAACCTAACGTGCAGGAAACCAGAAAACCCAGAGAGGAGCGGAAGAACACACAAACCCTACACACTCAGAGACATTATAACACTAGAGATCCATAATAGCCTTTAAAAATTATCAGGTCTAAGAATTTATATATAAAAAAATAATAATAATAATAATTACAAGTCTCAGCCTGTTTTGCAGCTCATAGTTCAGAGGTTCTTGTGGTGATTGACCTCATTCGTAATTCTGCTACAGTATGTACTGTACAAGGATACATCACAGTAAACCCTGGCTGTCCATACTGGAAGTTTAAAACTAGATATTTTATGTAGATATTTTAACAAGACAATGATTCCAACTTTAGACAGAAATGCTTTGCAAAAACGATCTTAATTTGACGATCTCCGTCAAATTCAAGTATATTGTGCTCTGATATGAACGCACATCTCCATGTGTGCAAGGATATCAAAGAACTTCATAGCTAGGTTTGGTAACGTTTCATCCCTCTTAAGAAACTCTCACAGATGACCATTATTCTCAACCAATCAATGATCACCACTGTTTCCATTTAGCCAATCACTGATAGCCATTATTACTGACAACCAATCAGTGCTTACTGTTAATAGTCCAGACGTGCACTTCTTTATTACACTCAAATCCTAGTGATGCGTATAGTAATTTCTGTTTTTAAAAAAACAATCCCTGTCTCTCAAACAATCACAAGCATTATTCTCATCAATCAATCAATCAATCAATCAATCAATCAATCAATCAATCAATCAAAGTTACTGTTTTGCACCAACAAATCACTGATCACCATTTGCTGATTGTAGCCAATCATTGATAGCTATTATTACTGACAACCAATCACTGCTTACTCTTATTTGTTCATGTGTTCTTTATTAAATTTGATTTATAGTAATTTAGATCATTTCTATTTATAAGCATTGTACTAGAATGTGTTTCCAATTCTTTGTAGTATAAATACTTTGTTCGATTCTTAAATTCCTGAACAGAGGCTTTGTCGGACTGTGGCTTAATGTTAATCTGTTTTGAATCCTTTTATTTATATTCTAATGATTTGATATAAGCTTTTTGATATGCAAATGATCATGACGCTCAACAAATATTAAACTGAGCCTATGACGTCATGTGACGACTTCATACTTCATCATTTGCACAGATTGTTTGGAAACTGAATTCATTGCCGTTTTCGTATAAACGGAGAATGACGTAATTTCCGGTTACCCCGCACTCGGAGCAGACAGGTGCGGTGGTCCAGGTGTGAGGTTCGCACGCGCAGCGCGCGCGTCTTTTATTTTCCTTTCGCTCAGGATGCGCCGCTGTGGAGCCTTGGCGCGCGCTCAGGGGAGAGGTCTGGGTTTGGGGAGGTGATGTTGCTTAAGCGCATGCGCAGCGCGCGCAGCACATCCGCCCGCTATATGAGACCGAACACGGGCATGCTTTAGTTTTTTGGTGTTTATAAACACACCGATGGAGATGGAAGGGACCGAGCCGACCCGGAGGAATTGCACGAGGAGCGATGGAGCAGCAGCGCGAGACCAGCAGAGCGGCTCGAGGGAGCGCGTGACACTGAAGAAGGAGATCGGGCTGATGAGCGCGTGCGCTATTATTATAGGTAAGTTCATTTCATTTCACTTTTTTCATACATGTTAATTTGACAGCTCCATATGTCAGACGGGTGATGACATCAAGGGAGCTGTAAAGTTTTTTTTTTTTAAAGGCGCGCGCATGTGCTCGTGCACGCTCTAGACTATAATAATAATAACGCTGTTAAATAAAGAAGCGGTTAATTTTAAAGAACTTGTGAAGATTTGGTATAAGCAGGAAACTCTCTCTCGCGCGCGCGCACGCGCGCGCGCACTCTCTCTCTCATCCACATGCAGTATTGCATCATTAGGAAGTTGTACTGAACTGAAGCGCCTACGTGGCTACAATGTGGCTACAATGTTACATTTGTGCGCGCGTGCACTCGCCACGTATTTCCTGGCACACATCACTCTCACTCTCAGCCCGACCTCACAGTCCGGTTAGAGGCGATACCTGAACTCAATCCTGCTTTTAATCCCGGTTTTAGGCTTCGCTTCGTGTCCGAGCCGCTTCTTCACAACTTCTACTATTGAGGAAGTGACCTCGTAAAGCACGCACGTGCATGCAGAGACACACAGCAGGACTCCACGTGCACCTCTGTATAATACTTGTATTTCACCATGGATCATGGTTAATGATGATAATAATAACATACATGTTATCAGTGTGTTATGGAATAAATACACCCTGATACAACAGCACAATAATACTGTTATGTCTATTCACAAAGAAAATAAGGGTACTGAACAGCAGGAACAGGAATCAGCAGTCACCTCCCCATACGATGTCATCACGACACGTGTCACGATTTTATAAATATCCTAATTCGATATTACAATATTCCCTCAATTTTAATAATGAAAAAAAAGTTTAATGAGGAATTAAAGTAGCCTGCTCCTTATAACATTTTCTCGCTTAAAACCAAGTGCAGCATTTTAATACAACAAACTAACATCAAATACAAAGGTTTAACATTTAACTTCAAATTAAAGTAAACACAAAGCGACATTGTTACTGAGCAATACATATCTCTTTTACATCATTCGCCATAATTATTGTTTCTAAACAAACTTATAGCAAATCATTGAAAGTGGATAAATAGTTCAGAGTGCGCCACCTGTAGGATTTTTTTTTAATGCGATATTTTCCCGCTTCAAACACCAGTCACGTGCCCATACGATATCACGATACCTTGGTGTCAATTTTATAAATATCCTGAATCGATATCACATTTTCACTGATTTTGTTACATTTTTAAACCTTAAATGCAGCCCGTTTCTTATAACATTAGTTTTTTCACTTAAAAAACAAGTGCAGCATTTAAACAATATAAACTCTTAAAATTCAACTTGACAGTGAGCGCCAGACACAATGACACAATGTGTTTCAACCTGGAACATGGCGTACGGTACATTAAAATCATTAAAGGTGCGCAAATGCACCATAATTGGCTTTAAAGACACACTGATGTACATGCGCATCTTCAATCATTTTAATGTACTGTACACTGTACGCCATGTTCCAGGTTGAAACACACTGAACTTTTCAGCATATTTGCTGAGACACCAAGAGTCCGTCAGTGTTAGAGGTAGATGGTTGTAAAGATTTGTCCAAGAGTATATCTTTTGAAAATGCCACTCTCTCTCTCTCTCTCTCTCTCTCTCTCTCTCTCTCTCTCCTTCTTGCGTAAGATGTGTGTTAAATTTCGAAATGATGAGCATCATAAACACATTACAGCGTTAAGGTTATAACGGTGCCATCTGTCTCCAGTTAAACAAACCAGAGCGGTCATGTGTCTGAGCTTTCATGAACATAAATCACGTCAGTATCTTGAGAAGAAACAAACATAAGACTTATTTATATCATCCTGATGAAGGTGTCTTCCCGTCCATCAGCTGTTATTTAGACACTGATTTAAGGGCAAGCCACTTTAAAAAGGCACTGACTTACAGGTGAATACACTTTAGTTCAGTTCTCAGGATTGGAAATGATTTAGTTTGCCATTCATTTGTATAAAGTAAGTTCAAATATTCCATAAAAGTCTAGACTTATAGGATTAAAATGTTTATATCACTGTGAGAAGTCGTTTCAGGGACATTTTGTTGGAAAGTCATAGATTATACACAAACAAGCATGAACACAGCATGTCGTAGCATTGTTGAGTTGGAGCTTAAAGTCATCCTTACAGCTGCTGCTGCAACTTTCACATGGACCAAAATAGAGAAATTAATACATAACTTGATTGGGAATAAGAATAAGATGTGTGGTCTCCTGTACATCACTGACTTTTTATTTGAATTCTGTTATGATAAGAGAATGTAAGTGCGGTTGGGTTGATCTGAGCGTGCCGTTTTGGGAACGCCAGTTAGACTAATCTGCATGTCTTTGAACTGTGGGAGGAAAACCACCAAGCAAGGGGAAAACATGCAAACTCCACTCACACAGACCCCGAGGCGGGAATCGAACCAGAGGCCCTTGAGCTACAAAGCGACAGTGCTAATCACTACGACTCTCTGCCGCCAAAAAGAAATAATAATAAGCAAATAATTCGCTCCTTACATACGGGATACCGTGCTTTCTGCCAGTGTGAGAATAGTTTAGAGGGCACCACCTGGAGGATTGTAGAGGAACTGCAATATTTTACCGCCTCCAATGCAAACGTATATAAATGAAAAAAATCATTTAAAATAATTGATTTTAGAGTCAGTTAGATCATTGATTTTAGGTTGTACATGAAATGCCACCCAGAAATATTGCCATACATGCGCAGAGGCTGAATGGATTTTTTCCTCTTACACTACAGTATAAGTGGAGATATGCTATTCAAAAATCAGAAAAATGATTGACCACATTGACAGTTTCCACCTGTAATGTCTTGCCTTGCGCCATGTCACTCAGTAACTTAGTGGTGAAAGGCTAGACCTGCTGAGGAACTCTGAGGGTTAAAAATAATACAGAGTGGCTGTCGAATGACCTTCATGAGAGCGTGTAATCAGGAAAGCTGTATCTCAGACATTTCCAGATATTTCCATGCTACCCCAGTAAAGGGTGACTTTTCTCTACAATATTTACTTAATGAGAGACTGTGTTTTTTTCCCTGAAAGTAAGCGTAGCTGTATCAGGAGCAGTTCTGATGCATAGGTGCATGTCCCCGAGCCTACAGTCTGTTAGTAAACACAGTATGGTCCCTGATTTAAATTCCCACAATGCTTCGTGCCAGGGTTTGCCATGCCCGGTCTGAATGCCGGCGTTTGATGGACTATCCGCAGGTCCGCAGGTCAGCATGCTGAGGTCCATTTAAGTGAAAGAAAGCCTCTGAGTTTGTGGCCGAGCGCCAGAAATGAGAGACGCATTAATTCTATACAAATCTTAACATGTTTGGTAGGAACAGTCCAAATAAATGCTTCCTTCCTGCTCTGCGTCTTTATTTCCGAAAGAAAGAACCGTTGTCTGGAAGAAATCAAGGATGAATGAAGGTAATGGAGATGTTTAGTTACTGCAAACGATTCTAAACACTTCAGTACAAATAAGCAGGAAAGAACGAGCCAGGCTTTGTCTGTCAGAAGGCTGAGAACTGGAGGGACGGTTCAGCGGGTCGTCCGTCAGGGACGCATCACCTGCTCAGAGCGTGCTAATCACCTGAAGACGACAGACAAGGGCACCAGACCCGCTCAGGCACATGCCGGACCTGGAACTGAACTGACCTGACTGGCTGAAAAAAAGCAGAATTAAAAAATGATCAAAGGCTCAAAGCTGGCAGAAATAAGCATAATCGCAGGTACAATAACCGGCAGCTTTATAACGACTCGTCTAGATACGCCTCATGTCGGTACTGTAGTTAACACTTTCAGGGAAAATGTCCTGGAAAGCAGTTTTTTTTTTTGTTTGCTTTCACATAATACAGTAATACAGTATATTATATATAATTAAAATCTTTTCTAAATAGCAATTAAATGAATTGTTCATATGTAGGAATATTAATGGAATAAACGTTATACCTTAATCATACTTTCAAAAATTGGTAACATTTTGGTCTGAAATATTTTACATTAATAACTCAAATATATCTATATATATATATATATATATATAGTAAAAAATGTGCCAATATCCTTCTAACAGTCATGTAAGAAGTTTCTGTAAAAAAAAAAAAAAAAGGAAACTACATCTATGCAGTTTATTGATTTATTATAGATGTTTGGGGGGGGGGGGGGTGTAAACTTTTGTGTAAGATGTATAAAAACGATACCAGAGACAGTGAGGATAACAAATAAGTTAGAATCTTTATTATACACTCTGACAGAGCACATTACTGTGTACATATACATCCGTCCGTCGTCACTCCTTTTATCTGTTATTTTATTATTCCATCCGTTTATATATCTATTCAACTATTCCCATTTGTTTTCATTCATGTATCATATACCAATGATTTGTCCATTTGTTCATCCATTCATTCATATCTCAGTCAATTCATTCATCTATCCATCCAGTCACCCACTCAGTGAACCTGCATTGATCATTTCATTCTTTCATCCATCCATCCATCCATCCATCCATCCATCCATCCATACACTAATGCATCGTTTGTTCATCCATCCATCTAGCTGTCCGTTCATTCATTTACCAGTTGATCATTCCATCTGTTCATTTATCTACCATTTGATCAATTCATTCATATTCATTAATTCATTTATTATCATGTGTCATCTATCCTTCCATTAATCCAGCCACCTATCTATTTGTCGACCCATCATTCATCCATCCATTTATCTCCCATTTCATCAATTAATTAATTAATTTTTTCACTCCATCCAGTCATATTTCTGTTAGGTTACTCTTTTGGTAATTCAGCTTTCCAGGAGCTCATGCACCGATACTCCTACTCATCCATTCCTTTATTCATGAATGCATCTGTCTATCCATTTACTCGTTCATTTATTTATTAATCTGTTTGCTCAATTATCCATTTTTTTTCATCAGTGCATACATACATTTATTTATCCATTAGTTTGTCCATGTATCCATCCATAAATCAAGTTATTCATTCTTTCACTTATTTATTACCCTATTCACCTGTTAATGGATTTGTCCCTCAACCCAGGCCATTTGTTTATCTCCCCATTCATCTGAACATTATTACAACCTGTTCATTCTGTTCATTCGTCCACTACATCATCATTCCATTCTAGTTCATCATTAAAAACATTTATTTGTTTGGTCATAAATTTGTTCATGTGGACTTTCATACCACCATCCATCCTTCCATCCATCCCTACTCCTTTTCATCCATCCCTCTGCTTCAGTGCATCAGCAGCTCGGCCTCAGTAGTGCTGAAATCATGTAATGCAGTATTGAATCACATAACCCCCCCCCCATCGCGTACTCGACCACTCCTCACTCGTCCCCGGTCCTGCAGAGGATGTGGTGAGCGGCTGTCTGCTTTCCTTCCTCTGTCACTCGATAGCGTTTGAGTGCAGTTGTGTGTGGAGTGAGGGATAAATCGATATCAGACTGGGTTACAAACAGGAGGAGGAAGAATCCTGATATTTTCCTGACGTTCTTGCAGTGTGTGTGCGTGTGTGCGTGTGTGTGTGTGCGTGTGTGTGAGTCTGTACGTGATACACATGGCCTGCATGATAAGCTAACACCTGGATCATACAGCAGCACTTTAAGCTGACTTGTGCAAATGTTTTTAATACTCCGTGTCAGCTGTCGTTTACTCTACGTCGGCGTCTTTGAGATTATAGATGTAACCTATATAGAGATATACAACATGATAAAAGGAAAAAACAAGATTTGTGCTTATTAAGCGTTTATTTATGATCGCACTGAAACACGATCCAAAGTTCTTCTGACTGATCCTCTTTACCCTGTAAGTTCCCAGTGGGCGTGGTCTCACCCAGGGTGACTCCGCCCACTTCCCCAGCGTGAACACTTGCTGAATGGGTTAATGATGATAAAAATGCTCGTGTGCAATCACGTCTCAGAACGTCTCAGTGTTCTGGAGGAACAAACATGGAGGCCTGAGAATTATCAAGCGAAAGATTACACACACTCGTTCATGACATTCTCCGCTCCACTCGAGCTCATCTCCTTCCGGGGTTGCAGGGTTCAGAGTTTACACCAGGATGGACTCTAGTCTTGAGTTCCACACCTGATGACCAGGTCTGATCACGATGGCATTTTTCTGAGTCTGATCTGGAGTTCCAGAAGACAAGACAGAATAGAAAATTAATTTGATGCTCTCAGTGAGTGATGTTTTATTCATAAGGCGCTTTTAACAGCGGAAACCGTCAGAAAGCACATTTACAGGAATCCAGATACAGATTAAATCCCTAATGAACCGACCAGAGGTGACAGAGGAGAGGGAAAACTCTCTGAGACGACACAAGACTTCTTGAGACTTCTGCATGACATACAGTAAATTTTTATAATATACAGTACGGACATGATGATGATCAAGTTCTCTCAGTTCTCTCAGTGTTATATGCAAGTCATTATGTCTTATAATTCTGCTATGATTATGCAAATGATCTGTGTGGTTGTCACGCCTCCGAGGTTGGCTAGGGTTAGAATTATGTCTTTGTTAGATAAAAAAAATAGAGATGGGGAAAATTTTTGCTTGGAAATTTGTGCATAAATAATTTTTTTATTTATATATGTTTGTATTTGAGGTGGTAAAATGTTGCAGTTCATGTATGATCCTGCAGGTGGCGTGCTTTAAACTATTCACACAGCACTGTGTGGTAGGAGCAAAAAATTTTTATTATACAAGTTATATAGTAAAATAGAAATGTAACAAAATCTAAAAAAAAATGTATATTGAATCGGGATGTGATGGTATCAGATCGTATCGTATCGTGATAATCTCATATCAGGTGATCCCTGGTGATTCCCATTCCCAGTTAAAAGTGTTAACAGTTCAAATCTTGAGTTTCGATGTAATCAGATATCCTTACATTTCTGTGTATTTTGAAGGATAAATGTCATGGTAGTTTAATATTGGTGTTTTGGAATTTGGGGAATTGGTGTTGGCTGAGACTCTGGAGAGCTGATCGGACTTTCGGGGGGTCGAGCCACACCCACTGTTAGGTTCTTGGGCAAGACCTTTAACCCTAAGCCTCATACAACCAGCCAGTGTGTTCAGTGTCGATGCCAGGCCCGGTCAGGACAGAAAGCGCACCTGGCATAAAACCTGTCCCAGATCTTACAGAAAAAGTGTGTTTTTGAGCATACTTACATATTTATAAAATATACTTGATATATTTTAATAAAATAAATATAAAAGTCGAGTCGATATCACACAAGAAAAGATAAATTAAACAAAATCTGAGACTCCAGAAATCAGACCTGACCTGACACCTGTGTCCGTGGTGCTGTTGAGCTCATTCCCAGAAAAATCCCCCATAATTCACTTTTATCACAACATATAATCTGATGCGGATGCCAGAAGTCAGTGTTTCCTGATTGTTCTGTTGTTCTGTACAGGTAACATCATCGGCTCGGGTATCTTCATCTCTCCGAAGGGGGTTCTGGAGCACGCGGGCAGCGTGGGCTTCTCCCTCATCGTCTGGGTCCTCGGTGGAGGCATCTGTGCCCTGGGCTCACTGTGCTACGCCGAGCTGGGCGTCACCATCCCCAAGTCTGGGGGGGATTACTCCTACGTGACGGAAATCTTCGGAGGACTGGTGGGGTACGAGGGATTTGTTTTTTTTTTCTGTTTTAAATAGTTTTAAGTGATGAACACGTCACATACCAAGCACCAATGGGGGGAGGGGGGGGGTCATGTGACTATCATGGGCCAAGCCCAGGCTGGAATTCATAACAAGAAACACATGGTTTGGGAAATTGGAATGTAAAATGCTCAAAATTAATACGGTCACTGTGCTGATATTCATTACATTGCAGTACGTCTTCAAGAGTGAACAAAACACGGACAAAAAAAAGTGTTAGTCAAACAGCATCTCCTGTTGACGTTTGGCTCAGGAGGTTTCGATGCAAAACCTGTAACAGCCACACACACATTTAAAGGGTTTACATTCAGTCTGGTCTGGTCCTGGAGGCTGTTTATAGAAAACATGTGGCCCAGAAATGAGGGTTCAACATTGCTGAATGTTAGTGTGGAGAAAGTTCTAGAATACGGGGCATCGTGAGTGAGAGCCACGCTGGCTCAGGGGGGAGAACTCCTGCCTCTGTAGACACCGTCACCGCGTGGGGAGTTTGCATGCTCCCTCTGTGTGTAGGAAGACTCATCTGGGTTCTCTGGTTTCCTCCACACTAGTGCATGATAGAGTGTGTGTGTGTATGTGTGTGTGTGTGTGTGTGTAAGGCGTCCCCTGTCTTTTGACAGGAATGAATGAACGACTGTACATACATTTAAACACACTATAAATGTGTGTGTGAGAGAGAGAGAGAGAGAGACACTAATGCAGATTTCTTGCTGTTGTAACTCCCAGGTTCTTGTTGCTCTGGAGTGCAGTATGGATCATGTATCCGACCACGCTGGCCGTCATCGCTCTCACTTTCTCAAACTACGTCCTGCAGCCGGCCTTCCCGAACTGCCTCCCTCCCTATATCGCCACTCGCATCCTGTCCACCATCTGCATCCGTGAGTCTAACACACACACACACACACACACACACATATAAGCTTCCAGGGATCTGTGTGTCCTTAGACAGCTGTATTACAGACTTTGCCAGACACACGTCAGCGTGTGAATATTTATGGAGACGGCAGGATCAAACCGGTCGTGCAGGCAGACAGTGAGAACACCGAGAACTCGCCCCTGTGGTGGGGTTTGGGGGTGTGTGAGGGGTGTGTTGTGAGCTCGTGGTCTTATGACTCGGCTGGTTTGGACCTGTATGTTCTGGAGTTTGAGAGCTGGAGAACATGAGGAGGTGTGAAGGGGATGTGTGTGTGTGTGTGTGTGTGTGTGTGTGTGTGTGTGTGTGTGTGTGTGTGTGTGTGTGTGTGTGTGAAGTGTGTGTATGTGTGTGTGTGTGTGTGTGTGTGTGTGTGTGTGTGTGTGTGTGTATGTGTATGTGTGTATGTGTGTGTGTGTGTGTGTGTGTATGTGTGTGTGTGTGTGTGTATGTGTGTGTGTGTATGTGTGTGTGTATATGTGTGTGTGTGTGTATGTGTGTGTATGCGCTCGATTTCTTGTTTGTTTTTTTGTATTCTTGGTCACAAGCCAGTTTCACAACAGCAGCATCCCAGTTTATTTTGGGAACGGGAAGCCAGCTATATGAGAAGCAGCAGAGACGGAACTGAAGGAGAACGAGACGTCGATGAGAAACACTCTGAATTAAGGAGTTTCTCCTTCTTTCCAGATTTCAGTACACTTCTTTTTTTTTCACATATTCCTGATGTGCTTATGCCCTTTGTGCCAGACGAACAACAACTCATTGTATTTATGCCTCGAGCACAACATTAGTCATCATTCAAATTTATAACAGATTTCCGAAATCCTGACCAGAGAGAGAGAGAGAGAGATTCTTCACATCTCACGTCGCTTCCACACAACACACTCTCAGCTTGCCTGCTAGAGACATGATAAGCCTCTGACACATGTGTTTCAGCTGAGCGATAAAAGTAAATGACATAAGTAGATATTATTCCAAAGTCATATTTGCGATGTCGTGTCTGGGTTGGTTGCTGAACGTAATCCCAGCATTTGGCAACGTAACAGACATCGAGACGCCGCTAGAATCCGGTTCTTTTGAAGGTTAGAATAGAATTGCTTTGATTGTACAATGTTGTGTTCACGTCTCTTATTATATATAAGAAGCAGTAGAGAAATGGCTTGGTAACGCTTTCCAGACTGATGTAGATTAATTACTTCTATAGATGTATGAAATTTAACTCAGCTTTAAAAAAAAAAAAAAGTGGTTAATCACAATTCATTCATGATTTAGGAAGGGGGGCAATTACTTTTTCACATAGGGCCAGACAGGTGTGGACAGCTTTTTTTCCCTAATGAATGAAATAATCATTCACAAACTCTATTTTGTGCTCAGGTTAAGTTTGTGATCTGTTTTAGTACTCGCTTCTGACAGCAGGCTTTAGTCCATTCAGGACCCCTAAAAAGGGTCAGAGGTCAAGTTCAGGGTTTTGTGAATGAGTGTGTGTTTAAGGTCAGGTCAAGTGTGTGTGTGTGTGTGTGTGTGTAAGGTCAGGTCGAGTGTGTGTCAGAGATGGCAGAGAGCACCTGATCCTCACATGGCGACGTGTCAGCCTCTGTAATGGTACCAGGCTTTGAGCGCCACCCGCATTGTACATTGTTTTTTGGGCCCTGGATGTCGCCGCGGCAACAGCATCGCAGTCAGAGGTGGGAGGGGCGCCGCCCCTGCGAAAACGGCCAATCGGAGCCTCGCTCAGCCGTCAGATCATAAAATAGACCAGAGTGAAAAATGGGCTTTTAGGAAGCACCAAATCTTTCTCAGTGGATCGACTGACACGTCCTCCGGGTTTATTCAGAAATCAGAAGCGTCGTCTCGAGACGCCGTCACTCCATCACTGGTTTTACACCCTATGATTTCAGACCTGCATCTCTTATTCACTTTGTTTTTATGTTCTGTATTCAGCGAACATTTGTGTAGATGTGTATGTGTGTGTGATTGAGGACTGGAAGAAAAGATCGAAGAAGAGATTTAAAGGTAGAGACAGAGAGAAAATCCGAAAGAGATAAACAGAAAGACAGAAAGACAGACAGAGGCAGAGAGAGAGTCTCGCCCGCCCCTAATGAATGTTCGGAGCGAATGGGACAAGGTCAGGTTCGTGCACTCTTTCCCCACACACACACACACACACACACACACATATATATGCGTACACATTCTGTTCCCATTCTTCACCAGCTGGATCAAGAAACAACTTGAACTCCAGACAGAATCACACACAAACACACAGCAGGTGACCTGATATCCTGTGTGTGTGTGTGTGTGTGTGTGTGTGTGTGTGTGTGTGTGTGTGTGTACTCCTGCACCTGCTCATCGTACCTGCTTGTGAGGAGTGTGTGGTGCCCACCGCACCTTCATAAAAGCCTAACCAGGTGGGGGAAGTGAACAAACACTCACAGGTGAACAAACACTGCAACACAGCGAGGAATGAGCGATTAAATCATTACACACTGTACACGCGACAGGTTTGATACACTTCATCTCACACACACACACACACACACACAGTTATTGCATATCTCAGTCTGCTCTCAGGAGATACACACACCTGATTTATCGACACACTGTCTGTCTGATGTGTAAAAATGTAACATTTATTTTTAAATGTAAAACCGTAAAGTTTAGGGATTTCCATACATCATAAATCACCTGCAACCACAAACTCATTTATTTTTTGTAATAAAACTATTGGCACCCTCAGGAGACTTTGGGCACGAGGCAGAGTACACCAGGGTGCCAAGCCACTGCAGGGCACACACATACACACACATACACACACATGTACACACACACACTGAAGCTCACATGAAGCAGCAGGCTTCTGGTCCGTACCTGATGCCTGATTTTGTAAAAGACACTAAAATTGGACGTAATCTATGATTGAAATGTTATTGTGAGTCACATTCATATGAAACTGTGATTTTTTTTTTTTTAAAGTTTTTTTTCACAACTGGTCCGTCTTCCACATGTCTAATCTGAATCTGTATAATGAATGAATGAAACGATTCTCTTAGGAGCCTGCTGTAAATGTAAACTCAGGGATACACACACCCCCCAGGTACACGCCGTAATCTGCCCACTGCATGCTGTCTAGTTAAACTGTAACATACAGTAGATATAGAAACCTATACAGAAACCTGTGTTTGGGGGAGGGGGATACAAACTTCTACACTCAGCTCTATATACACGCACGTTTTGTTTTCTTTTAAAGAAACGTTTAAGAATTTAGCCTTACACATAAAGTTTGATTGACACATTGCACATATTGTAATACAGAACACATGACCTCATACAGTACAGTATACTGAGACTTTACTTAAATACGGTGTACCTGTGAGCCTCCACGCTCAGGGTCAGGGGTCAAGTTCAGCATTTCCTGCCAGGGTGTGTGTATACTACAAGGCTGTTTTGAGTTGCTTTCAAGGATTCATTAGTGCCGTTAAACATTTTACTCCAGATGTAAGAAAAAGAAAGAACGTCCTGGATTACTGAACCTTAGAGTTCACGAGCGTCAGTGGAAAGCAGCGTGGAAAGTCTTCCACGACGGTCCACTCGGCTATGTGAGACGATTCCCAGAAGCTGGAATGTAAACTCTGCACGCGCCGTCGGTCTCGTCGCTTTAATGCTGCAGCATGACGCAACACTCAAAGAATGTGTGTGTGTGTACTGCGATAGGTGTCTGCTTTATAGTCTCTTATAATAATCTGCATAGGACTTTTTCCATAACACACACTTTTTGTGTTAAAAAAAGCACATGTTTGTAAGTGTGATGCTCTGGGAATATGGCCGTTTAACAAACAAAAACCCTCCTGTCTGTGTGTGTGAGAGCAGACAGGCAGACAGCACACAGCTACACTACAGCACATACACACACTACACCTACAGCACATACACACACTACAGCTACTACAGTACAGCACATACACACACTACACCTACAGCACATACACACACTACACCTACAGCACATACACACACTACAGCTACTGTACAGCACATACACACACTACACCTACAGCACATACACACACTACACCTACAGCACATACACACACTACACCTACAGCACATACACACACTACAGCTACTACAGCACATACACACACTACACCTACAGCACATACACACACTACAGCTACTACAGCACATACACACACTACACCTACAGCACATACACACACTACAGCTACTGTACAGCACATACACACACTACACCTACAGCACATACACACACTACAGCTACTGTACAGCACATACACACACTACACCTACAGCACATACACACACTACACCTACAGCACATACACACACTACAGCTACTACAGCACATACACACACTACACCTACAGCACATACACACACTACAGCTACTGTACAGCACATACACACACTACACCTACAGCACATACACACACTACAGCTACTACAGCACATACACACACTACACCTACAGCACATACACACACTACACCTACAGCACATACACACACTACAGCTACTGTACAGCACATACACACACTACACCTACAGCACATACACACACTACACCTACAGCACATACACACACTACAGCTACTGTACAGCACATACACACACTACACCTACAGCACATACACACACTACAGCTACTGTACAGCACATACACACACTACACCTACAGCACATACACACACTACACCTACAGCACATACACACACTACACCTACAGCACATACACACACTACAGCTACTGTACAGCACATACACACACTACACCTACAGCACATACACACACTACACCTACAGCACACACTACAGCACATACACACACTACAGCTACTGTACAGCACATACACACACTACACCTACAGCACATACACACACTACAGCTACTGTACAGCACATACACACACTACACCTACAGCACATACACACACTACAGCTACTGTACAGCACATACACACACTACACCTACAGCACATACACACACTACACCTACAGCACATACACACACTACAGCTACTGTACAGCACATACACACACTACACCTACAGCACATACACACACTACAGCTACTGTACAACATACAGTATATACAGTTCCTACAGAACACATACGGCCACTAACCACACAACACATACACACACTATACAACACATCCATCCCATACACACCTTACATACCCATACATATCACTAGGGCTGCAACTAACAACTATTTTGATAATCGATTAATCTATCGATTATTGAAAAGATTAATCTATTAATCTGATTACAAATGGGTGAATTACTCAATAGCGCTTATTTAGCCATCAGCTTTTAAATTGAGCTTGAGGTTGTTTTGTGCACGTGGTAACTAACAACCAAGAAAAAAGATGATTACATTCAAATGTCTTTTGATGAACTTTCTTAATGAAACGAAATCCAAAACCAAGGAAAAGCAAAGTAGCAGCAATAAAATGTTAAGATTTTTATAGTTTTTATCAGCGTAGATTAATTGTTGCACGCCTACTGCACACACATCACTGCATACTCTACACATACACACACACACACACACACACACACACGCACCAGGTTCATTCATTCCAGTTAAAATCTGTCCGTCTCCTGGAAGTGT
The DNA here is from genome assembly GCA_013621035.1 of Clarias magur. NCBI lineage: Eukaryota > Metazoa > Chordata > Actinopteri > Siluriformes > Clariidae > Clarias > Clarias magur. The sequence continues at coordinate 234,111 of QNUK01000142.1, read as the reverse complement.
GTCCTGGTATGTGAACTGAGTAGGTTGTTGTTTGTCGGCCCGGTCCCTGCTCCGTACAGCAGGCCGAGACCACCGAGCGTTTCCACGCCAGTCTCCTCCATCTTATTTATTGAGTCTTTTGTAGGTTTTATGGGTCAATTAGGCACTTTAGGAAATCCCTCTTCACTTTTGGCCTGAGTGTTTCTGTCGCTTGGCAGAACACACACACCGAGGCCTCGCAGCGCCATTGAAATTCTCCTCTCATTAGCATTGAGTTCATTTAACTCCATTTGGCTGTTGTTGATAAACTTCCGCTTTGGGGATATAGCACACACACACACACACACACACACACACACACGCACACACACACACACACTGGGGAATAAAGTGAGACATGAGCGGAGGTTCGAGACGCAGCCCTGGCACCTGGCAGATCTTCCAGAGTGGTGGCAGGACGACCCACATGCACGCGTGGCACAAGAACGGTTTATAGTGTCCAGTGCGACAGACAGGAGGAAGACGAGACGTCGTGTTAATACGGATGATCCATGGATGTGTGATGGGGTTTTGCATTAATGCACTGTAGTTATTATTATTTGAAACTAACACCAAGTGTACGCTTGAGTGCGGAAGTTTACACACCCTAAAAACAAAAAATAAGACAAAATTATTTTAGTTTAACAGCTGAGCAGCTTACTCACCTGAGACACAACGATTCCAACAAAGTCTAACGTTAATCCCTGTTTCTCCCTGAGAGGGTCACGGGTTTCCTCTTCTTGCTTTCATTGTATTGTTTGTTCTTGACTTTCTTTCTTTCTTTTTTGTGGTTTCTGTTGTTTTTTAATCCGCTTTTTTATTCTTCTTCCTTTTTTTTTATCCCTCCTTTATTTATCTATTCTTTAATTCACATTTTTTCTTTTTTCTTTACTTCTTTAATTTGTTCATTTTTAGTGTTGTAAGTAGTGTATAGTTTATAGCGTAGTGTATAGTGTAGATTATAGTGTATTTTATAGTATGGTGTAGTGTATAGTGTAGTGTACTGTGTAGTATAGTGTAGTGTACTGTGTAGTATAGTGTAGTGTATAGTGTAGTGTACTGTACTGTGTAGTGTACTGTACTGTGTAGTGTACTGTACTGTGTAGTGTACTGTACTGTATAGTGTAGTGTAGTGTACTGTATAGTGTAGTGTACTGGATAGTATAGTGTAGTGTACTGTGTAGTGTAGTGTATAGTGTAGTGTACTGTATAGTGTAGTGTACTGTACTGTGTAGTGTACTGTACTGTATAGTGTAGTGTACTGTATAGTGTAGTGTACTGGATAGTATAGTGTAGTGTACTGTGTAGTGTAGTGTATAGTATAGTGTAGTGTATAGTGTACTGTATAGTGTAGTGTACTGTATAGTGTAGTGTACTGTATAGTGTAGTGTACTGTATAGTGTAGTGCACTGTACTGTATAGTGTAGTGTACTGTATAGTATAGTGTACTGTATAGAGTAGTGTACTGTACTGTATAGTGTAGTGTACTGTATAGTGTAGTGTACTGTAGTATAGTGTACTGTACTGTATAGGGTAGTGTACTGTATAGTATAGTGTAGTGTATAGTGTAGTGTACTGTATAGTATAGTGTAGTGTACTGTATAGTGTAGTGTACTGTATCGTATAGTGTAGTGTTCTGTATAGTGTACTGTATAGAGTAGTGTACTGTATAGTATAGTGTACTGGATAGTATAGTATAGTGTACTGTATAGAGTAGTGTACTGTACTGTATAGTGTACTGGATAGTATAGTGTAGTGTACTGTGTAGTGTAGTGTACTGTATAGTGTACTGTATAGTGTAGTGTAGTGTTCTGTATAGTTTAGTGTAGTGTACTGTATAGTATAGTGTACTGTACTGTGTAGTGTACTGTATAGTATAGTGTAGTGTACTGTGTAGTGTACTGTATTGTGTAGTGTACTGTATTGTGTAGTGTACTGTATAGTATAGTTTAGTGTACTGTGTAGTGTAGTGTACTGTATTGTGTAGTGTACTGTATAGTATAGTGTAGTGTACTGTATAGTATAGTGTACTGTATAGTGTAGAGTACTGTATAGTGTAGTGTAGTGTACTGTACTGTATAGTGTAGTGTACTGTATAGTGTAGTGTACTGTATAGTGTAGTGTATAGTATAGTGTAGTGTACTGTATAGTGTAGTGTACTGTATAGTGTAGTGTACTGTACTGTATAGTATAGTGTAGTGTACTGTATAGTGTAGTGTACTGTATAGTGTAGTGTACTGTACTGTACTGTATAGTGTAGTGTACTGTACTGTATAGTGTACTGTATAGTGTACTGTACTGTATAGTGTAGTGTACTGTATACTGTAGTGTACTGTATAGTGTAAGGTAGTGTACTGTATAGTGTAGTGTAGTGTATAGTGTAGTGTAGTGTACTGTATAGTGTAGTGTAATGTATAGTGTAGTGTATTGTACTGTGTAGTGTATTGTACTGTGTAGTGTACTGTATAGTGTAGTGTAATGTATAGTGTAGTGTAATGTACTGTATAGTGTAATTTACTGTATAGTATAGTGTCCTGTGTAGTGTAGTGCACTGTATAGTGTAGTGTATAGTGTAGTATATACTGTAGTGTAGTGTACTGTATAGTGTAGTGTACTGTATAGAGTAGTGTAATGTATAGTGTAGTGTATTGTACTGTGTAGTGTACTGTATAGAGTAGTGTACTGTATAGAGTAGTGTAATGTATAGTGTAGTGTATTGTACTGTGTAGTGTACTGTATAGAGTAGTGTAATGTATAGTGTAGTGTAATGTACTGTATAGTGTAATTTACTGTATAGTATACTGTATATTGTAGTGTAGTGCACTGTATAGTGTAGTGTATAGTGTAGTATATACTGTAGTGTAGTATACTGTATAGCGTATAGTGTTGTGTGTAGTATACTGTGTAGTATATTGTGTAGTGTATAGTATAGGATATAGCTTTGTGCATAGTTTATAGTATAATGTATAGTATACTATCGTATAGAATACAGTGTATAGTGTAGTGTATAGTGTTGTGTGTAGTGTATAATGAAGTGTATAGAATAGTGTATAGTGAAGTGCATCATGTAGTGTATAGGTTTGTGTGTAGTGTATATTGTAATGTGTAGTGTATAGTATAGTGTATACACTACACTACAGTATATACTACACTATACACTACACTATACAGTGCACTACACTATACAGTACACTATACTATACAGTACATTACACTACACTATACATTACACTACTCTATAGTGTAGTTTATATTGTAATGTGTAGTGTATAGTGTGGTGTGTGTTTCAGGGCTGAACATCAGGATCCTTTATAAACTGACAAGCGCAAAATTCACAAGAGGCTACAAATTGAGCAAGAACAGCAGCGGCAACTAGTGTGTGTGTGTGTGTGTGTGTGTGTGTGTGTGTGTGTGTGTGTGTGTGTGTGTGCGTGCGTGCGTGTGTGTGTGAGTCTGTGTGATTTAATCTGACTGACATTCAAAAGCAATGTGTTTTGAGATCCTGGCTAATTCCCAGTTTTTGTGTGGCTGTTAAGCAAATGTGAACTTCACTGTGTGTGTGTGTGTGTGTGTGTGTGTGTGTGTGTGTGTGTGTGTGTGTGTGCGTGTGTGAGTGTGAGTGTGTGTGTGTGGGCGGGCAGCTCCAGGCAGTGATGGATGAGAAGGGGGACGTCATGTCCCCTTTACCCAGTGTCCTTTGCCGCATTGCTGGATTCACGGCACTAGCCGGCCCTGGAGACACCGGATCTCCACTGGAGCTGTTGTTAAACAGGACAGGATACACACACACATACGCGCACACACAGATTACACATACTGCATGACTTCATGTCCAATACAGAAAAGGGAAAACCTGATGTACAATATGTAGATGCATATGTATACATATGAATTTTTCTTATTATTTTTTTTATTTCTTCATCTTTTTTCATCTTTTTTTTCTCTCGCTCATTTTCTTAGTTTATCCGATCTTTTTCTTTAAGTGGCCTTCTCCTTTTCTTACATATTATCCTTTTCTCCCTTCCTCCCTTCCTCCCTTCCTTCCTGTCTACTTCTCCTTCTCTTATTTCTCTCTTTCTCTGATTCTTTCTTTCTTTGTAATCAGTAATAAAACATTGTAAGAACAAGTCTATTTTCTTTTTTAACAAGTTTTTCTCTTACACACTCTCCTAGTTTATCTCCATTTGGTCCTTCTCCATACCCACAGACATGATGGTGATTTTCCCCTGAGCGTTAGTCAGTTCTGAAATCTGAGCCTCACACCCGCTTCAGCCGCGCCGTTCTCATTACTGCGTCATGCCGCGATGCTTCCCCCTGAAACACGTGACCCCACTTCAACAGCCGACAAAGCTGTACAGTGGCCTACAGTGAAATATGAGTCTGTGATAGAGAGAGAGAGAGATTGAGAGCAGTACTGAGAGGTTCTCTGTAATTACAATGGCTTCTTCTGAAAGCACAAAGTGGCTCGAGTTTATCTGCAGCCTCGTGTGAACCTCTCCTCTACTTATCTGCTGCTTTCTAAAGGTTAATCTGGGCCATGAAGGAACTCGACTGGGTGTGTGTGTTTCTTTTACAAAATCAGACGCTGGGAATTTCTGAGTAAACAACAGAGAGCATCACGGTGACATTTCCAGCAGGTCACATGATGTTCAGGATGATTTGAAGAAACAGTCCTGTAATATTTTCTCATTCCCACAAGTCGATCCTGAAACACTGAGCAGCGCACATTAGAATAAAAGGCGATGTTTCCCAAAATGGGGCGGTGTGGGAAAAACCAAGCGATGAAACTGAGATTTATAACAAAGCCAGCACTTTCTCTGTCGAAAGTGTGAACGAGTGTGAACCTAAAGGTCTGTGCACACTACAGCTGCATGCGTTTATTTGTAAGTGGATCATGTCGAGTAAACCCCTTTGTGTTTAGCTGCAAGTGCACTGACGAAAACCAGCGAGGGGGCAATACTTATTCATCTGCTCTCCTGCAAAGCAGGTTCCTGAATCCGGTTTATCATCCTTTTATTGGGTCACTTTTTAATCGAATCTTCACTTTTTATTTGTTCAAATGTGGTGAGAAAATAAACCATTGCACTTTAATGATCTGTCCTAAATAAATAAATAAATAAATAGTACCGTATGCCCGCACCTGTTTGATGTAATGTAACCGGGTCGATTATAAAATCCACTCTCAGTTTAAAGTCCCGCCTTCTTGCTCTAGGATTGGCTCACATTTCATGCTCTGTGAAAATGTAACCAATCATAGATAAGACTGAATTATTGTTGCAAATCATAACGCAGTATTTGTTGGAAATAAATGGGAAGTATAGCTAAGAAATGAACAGAAATTAAGTGTACTTCTAAAAACAAGCAGTTCAGTAGTTCAATTGTCTAGCAGTGACTGATATCTACTGTAGATATCAAATTTAATTAACTACCAGATACTAGACCAATCCATTATCTATTATTATGTAATATATGTAATCCATACAACACTTGCAGATATATTTATTTGGTGAAACTATCGCTTCCTGTAGTTGCTGCTGCTCCTCCTCTTCTTCTTCTTCTTCTTCTTTCAAGTTGATGTGCGCTACCGCCACCTACTGAACTGAAATGTTCTCTCATGTCCATCACAGCGACACATCATGTGCTTCTGCACTTTATTCCTGCCGTCTAACGCAGCAGTTCAGGAAGCTTTTGTCTCGGAGGACGTGTGTAATAGACTTCAGTTGAATTGAACGAAAATTCAGTTTTACTGTATCATATATTAGATAATAGTCTTCATTCTTGAAAGTTAGAAAATGTTTTTGCATGTTGTCACATTACAGTTCCTAGGGGGGGGGAAAAGGAAATCGCAATTGAAAAAAGAAAAAAATCTGTATCAATGTTCGAATTTCTAAGAAATCCTTATCAGGCAAAAAACATTTATTCTTCATTAGATCCATTTAGTAGTTTTAATTGAAAAATAGTAGTTTTGATTGTAAGAAATATAGCTGCTTGAGAAATTAGACAATATAGTACAGTATGCAGTGTTGTTAATTCTGGTTTTGTTGTAAATAAATAAATAATAATCATTTGTTTTGGTGCATATGGATGGATTGAATGATTTGATTGATTGATTGATTGATTGATTGATTGTCATAATATCGTTTTGGTTTAGTTATTGAAATCTAACGGATGATGTCATTACAGCTCCAGATAAGCTCTAAGTGTTTATTGTTATATTTCATGTGAGTGAGTTCACTGAAGTGTTAATCTTATCTCTCTCTCTCTCTCAGTGTTACTGACGTGGGTGAACTGCTCCAGTGTTCGCTGGGCCACGCGCATCCAGGATTTCTTCACCATTGGGAAACTGCTCGCTCTTGTTCTCATTATTATAGTGGGCATGGTCCAAATATGCAAAGGTACATTTGTGTGCGTGTGTGTGTGTGTGTGTGTGTGTGTGTGTGTGTGTGTGTGTGTGTGTGTGTGTGTGTGTGGACAAAGCCTTTTCATATCTTCAACTCTATGACAAACAGCTTTTATGGCTCTGGGTCATGTGACCTGCATTAATAGCTACAGGGCAGCAGGAAGCTGCATCAGGAAGAGCACTGAGTTCAGACACGTGTTTTATTCTCCGTTTAATTTTTTATTGACTTTACAGTGAGCTATTAATCACAGAGTAAAGAAACATGTCAGCAAAAAAAGGGCCGCATAATGGTATTATGTGTGACTAAAATCACGTGCTGTTATTTGTTTATTTTAAATAAGATTTCATGAAAGGGTTTATTTTGAATCAGCGTGTTAGATGTTATAACAAACATATATATACAACATAAACAAATATTTTTGCTGTAGATTAATATCAATATATACTAATCTAATTTAGCAGAAAAGATTCAACAAGAAATTGAGAAATGACTTTACAGACAGTTAACCAAGACACATGCTCATCATCAGAGTTATTATCCACATCACGTACATGTTTCTATTAAACTATTTTATTTTGACCACTCTGTGTGTCGATTTCATTTTTATTCTTATTGATCTGGCAGTTTTAGTTGTAACATACTAATATTGTTTAATTGTCTGTCTGATGCTCTACATGAACCGATTGTCTGTCTGTTGATTCATTAAAGTCTTCAGGGAGGACAATTATGTTTATGTAACATCTATGGAAGGAGTCTCCAGTGTCAGTATCCTGCAACAGTCAGCGTTAAAGTTAGAATGACATAACCCTGAACAAGGCAAATCTCAAAACAATGCTGAAAAGCACTGGTGCAGAGTAACATCCATTCACACAATGTCAGAGCACATCCATGCTCCCTTAAGTTTCTAACAGGGTTGACATTTAGTCGTTTGGCAGACACCCTTATCCAAAGCGACTTACATTTTTATCTCAACATACATCTGAGCAGTTCAAGGGCCCAACAGGGACGACTTCCTGCACACGTTATGCGCCGTGTAATAACGCTGTAATGCTCTCTGTTTCATGTTCTTTCAGATATATTATTGCGTCTCAGCTCCCAAATGACTCTGCTGTAATATAGTGTTTGCGATATATATAGTGTTTGAGTCCAAATTGCATCACGTCCATTTTTATAGAACAGGCATCAGAAACAGAAATATTTTTCCCCTTTTCAGCTGCTTTATATTTACAGTGGAACCTTGGATTACGAGCATAATTCGTTCCGGAAGTGGGCTCGTATTCCCAAACACTCGTAAACCAAATCATCATTTCCCATAAGAAATAATGAAAACTCAAATTATTCGTTCCACAATAATGCCCCCAAAAATAAATACATAAAAATAATTAATACAATCTATAAAATGAAAATAAAAAAAATTAATCTGCACTTTACCTTTAAAAAAGTACAAAAACACAGTTTTAACAGGACAAAAATAGGTGAGAGAGTGACGCCCGGTGTCAAAATACATACAATACATGATACTCGGCGCTCGTAAACTAATACTTGCTCGGGTTTCGAATAAAAAATTATTAAAAATCTTTGCTCGGTTTGCGGAACACTCGTAAACCACGTTACTCGCAATCCGAGGTTCCACTGTATATATAGATATTTTTTATTTTGGTAATGTTTTAATATTTTAGTAATTGCAGTTGTCCTGTAATTTTGTGGTGCTTGTTATGTACTGTACATCAGATTTACTAGCATTATCATCAGATTTACTAGCATGAACAGCATGCCCCCTAGTGGTCCAGTGGTGATCACACAACGAGTTTGAGTCGCGCTCAGGCCATCGGTTTGGTATTAATATTGTTTTGAAGTCCTTACTGTATATTAGAAGCGTTTGCACAACGTTATCTCATAATCATCATCATCTGTAAAGCATTTAAAGTCATCTGCATTAGTGAAGTAAAGTGGCTTTTATATTATTAACTTCAAGAGAGAGAGAAAGAGGAGAGTCTGGTGAGGGAATGAATGTTTATAGCTGCTATAACATGCAGTAAGTGAGAACAGGAGCAGACGTGTAGTAGACGTTCCATGATGTTAATGTATTGTTGATGTGTAGTTTTGTTTTGCAGTAAATGACACAATAATTGGCGATCTGTCATGGTAGAAGAGGAAGTTCAGAAACCCTTGTTGTTCTAGGACTATAATCAAGCGGCTGTATCGCCCATGTGATTATTCAGCGTGTCCTTGGAGAACAGAGCGGGTCTGAGGCGCTCCTGAGAATGACCCTGAAAAGCCTGACCCTTGTGAGTGGCCGAAATAGAGAGCGGAGGAAATCTCTGAGGCTCTTTGTCTGTTCAGATGAATGATTCTCTCAGACACAGGAGGAAACTGAGCATGTCGCTACTGAGCGCTGGCGTGACTGGGATAATCCCGACCGTTCACGATCAACACAAGAGGATTAGCGATGGTGGTTACTTAAGCTTTTGATTGTACATAGTTCATAATCAGATTAACCTTCCACCTGCAAAGCTGGCTTCTCCTCAGCTCACTCGTCATTGTTATTCAAGCCATGGTTTTATTCAGGTTTCATACGGCAGCGCTGTCGACTTCTGGATTATGATTGGTCAGAAGGATGAGCGGATCTGACAGTAGCGCGGCCGCTAACCATGTGCTTGCTTGAGGATGTTATCGTTTCCATAGTAACAGCTCGTTCACAGGACTGCGTACACTAAATGTTTATGTTTCTGATTGTTGTTATGGTGAAGCTCTCTCTAAGGAGATGTTGATTTAACGTTTATGGAAGGAGTCTCCAATTGAGACTCCAAATGGTGGTATTTTTTAATAAAATAGAATAAAAAATAATCCCCTCCCCAGTGCAAACCTCTTAATTAGAAGTGTTTAAATGTCGTCAGGTTTTGCTGTACAGAACGCCGTCTTATAACTGCTGTGTGTCTGTAGGTCACTATGACGCTCTGGAGCCTCACACGGCGTTCGAGTTTATCCGAGACCCGTCAGTGGGGCAGATCGCGTTGGCCTTCCTTCAGGCCTCGTTTGCCTTCAGCGGGTGGAACTTCCTCAACTACGTTACCGAGGAGGTGGTGGAGCCACGCAAGTGAGTCAGACTCAAGCAGCTGCCCGGGGATTACTGATGTTCTTACAGTCTTTATATCGAACATGTGCTTATACTGTATATTTCATCTAACTGTGCAGACATTTTTGTAATCTCACAGAACAATTAATTATGCAATTATGCCTTCAGGAACCTGCCACGTGCAATCTACATCTCCATTCCTCTGGTCACGTTAGTGTACACTCTCACCAACATCGCCTACTTCTCGTCCATGTCCCCCGAAGAGCTGCTCGCGTCTAACGCTGTTGCTGTGGTGAGTGACCTTTGACCCCTGTCCACAGCGCGCCGCTCCGATCGCTCAGATGACCGGGTCGAGTTAAACACTTAACCGACCTGAGTGTGTGTGTTGCAGACCTTTGGTGAGAAGCTGTTGGGGATGTTCTCCTGGATCATGCCCATCTCAGTGGCTCTGTCCACATTCGGAGGGATTAACGGCTACCTGTTCACCTCCTCCAGGTAATCACACGGCCATCCGAGCTCACAGCAGACTGACGATGTCACATGGGTTAGTGATGGGGTTAGTTATTATCTGTTCTGTTCAGGTTGTGTTTCTCAGGAGCAAGAGAAGGACACCTGCCCTACCTACTGGCTATGATCCATCTGAAGAACTGCACCCCCATCCCGGCTCTGCTCGTCTGTGTAAGACAACACACCCTAAGACTAAGAGTCGTGATCTCACAACACACACTGAGTCGTGATCTCACAACACACACTGAGTCGTGATCTCACAACACACACTGAGTCGTAATCTCACAAAACATCACAATCTGTAATCTCACAACATACACACTGTGATCCATAATATCCATAAACACACCATGATGCATACACGCACTATACACAACATGACCTATAATCTCACTACACACACCGTAATCCATAATCTCACTACACACACTGTAATCCATAATATCACTACACACACCATAATCCATAATCTCACTATACACAACATGGTATATAATCTCACTACACACACTGTAATCCATAATCTCACTACACACAGCATGATCCATAATTTCACTACACACACTGTAATCCATAATCTCACTACACACACCATAATCCATAATCTCACTATACACAACATGGTCTATAATCTCCCTGCACACACCGTGATTCATAATCTCAGTGTACATTCCGTGATTCATAATCTAACAACACTCACCGTAATCCCTAATCCCACAACACATCATAGTCCATTATCTCACAAGAACACACCGTGAGTCAGAATTTAAAAACAAATCACAATCCCTAATCTCAAAACACATCATAGTCTGTAATCTCACAACACACCAAGATCCATAATCTCATAAAACACACCATAGTCCCTGATCCCTCAACACAGCACAGTCCATAATCACACAACACAAACCGTTATTCAGAATTTGAAAACTCATCCATAATCCTTGATCTCAGAACACATCCTGATTTGTAATCACACAACACGCACAATGATTCATAATATCACAAACCGCCACAGTCCATAACCTCACAGAACACACAGTGATGCGTAATCTCTCTCTCTCTCTCTCTCTCTCTCTCTCTCAGTGCACTGCAACCATCATCATCCTCTGTATTGGTGAAACCCACAACTTGATCAACTACGTATCTTTTATAAACTACCTCTCATACGGAGTGACCATCGCCGGCCTGCTGTACTACCGCTGGACGAAACCCAATCTCGTCAGGCCAATTAAGGTGAGTGCCTTAAACACACTCACACACTTGGATTTACAGCATCCGCAGCGCTCTCGGCTACACGTGACCACCATTAGGGAGATTAAATCAATACAGAAACCAGTGTGGAGTTTAGACATACATGTTTATCTGGGTGGGTTTGTGGTAGGTGCAGCTCGTGCAAAGTGGGGGAAAAGCCACAGACCGCTAGCTTCTGCTTTTTCACTCTTTATTCCAGATATTTAGAGGTTGTACTTCCTTATCAAGTTCCTCTTTTACTACTTGCACTTGATTCACTAATGTGAAGATCAACAACCGACTCACACGTCAATATCTGAGTGCTGTCACTCTACAGTGTGATTTAATGAAAACATGAGGTGTGTGTGTGTGTGTGTGTGTGATTCTCAGCATGATGCCATTAATGCAGCAATTCTATTCGATTAGGTGTAATAAAATAAAACAAAAAAATTTATTTAGGTAATTGTAGGTTAGAGTAGAATTTTATTAAATGAGAATAATAAGACAGGCTACATGGTGTATTGGTTGCCTGGGACAACAGTCGCCTACTAGCTGCCGCTTTGGGAATGATCCAGTAGATGGCGCGTTAAAACCACCAAAATCACCCCCCTTTGCCACTACGTTGTAACGCAGCGTCCTGTAGCGAGCCACGAGCCTGTACTGAACATTCACCCCAGCATAGCCAATTAGCACGGAGGGATTTCCAGACTGTACTTTATTGTGACAAAAGAAAACATCATCCACACAAGTCCAGTCTCCACGGCACTACAGTCACTGTGTCATCTATGACTGGATTATAGAACACAACGGGTCATTCCCTACACCGCTCGTTATGGGATACATGGACGCTAATTAGAGCAGCGCCACAGAATTCTGTTCTTCCTCAACTCCAGTTTACCAGAACAATAAAAGGGGTGCCACCTTGTGGCGTTATTTGGCATTACCTTATATCTGCATAACTAAGCTTTTGATTGTTACGTGAGCACGAGAACATGTTCTGTAAGAAAATACACAAAATCTGTAACCAAATAAAAAAACATCAGTATCGGACATCGGCCAAATTCTAATTTTAAACATCAACATCAGTGCAGAATTTCACAATCTGTGCGTCTCTACAATAAACCGAATGTAGCTGATTAAGCCTCAGCATTTTTACTTATTTCACGCTTGAAATAATTTAACTAATCTGATCACAATATGGAGATCTAAGAGAATGATAGCAGTTTTACATTTAGTTTATTGTAATCTTATAACACTAGACTTTGCACTTGACTATGGTTTAGTTAGTAAAGACGTGCTAGCTACTGTGATGTCGTGTGACTCGCTGTAGACACTGCAGTGCACCAGATGCCAATATTTACAATAGTATACAATATTTTCAGTGTAAGTAAATGTATAAAATGTCCTGTATATTGTGTGTGTGTACGTGTGGGGGTGCGGGAGAAAGGAGTCGGCCTTACCGGTTTCAGTGAATCGGTCCGGGAGCACAATGATAGAAAATGGCTGTTCTGTAAAGCTGTGCTGCTGGTGAATAATCCTAATTCCAGAAAATTCTCAACAAAACAGAGTTCACATCCTATACAGTGGAAAACTTTGACAGAATGGCGTCCGGGATTCCCCTCCTTTACTTGCACACTAAGTAAAGTCAACATCCGTGCAGGTGTGTGTTTGTGCGTGTGTGTTTGTGTGTGTGTGTGTGTGTGTGTGTGTGTGTGTGAAAGTCGTCCTACACAATAACCCCACAATAACTTCTCTCCTACCTCTGCTTCACACACACAGTCTTACTCTTTTCAAGGGTAAAGTGCCGTTTAATTAGTTTTATTTTTTCCTTTATATTTTCTTTTAGTAATATTTATATAAATATGTTTGGGTTGTAGAATGAATAATTGGAGTTTTCTTAATTTCTTATGGGGAACTTGCTTTGGGACAAAATGGCATCAATGGAAGAAACATCATTTCACTCTGAGATTCATTTCCTTAAGCGCGGTTTTTGGCCACATGATGGCAGTGTTGGGAAAGGGGGACAAGATTAGTTGAATTGATTGGAATGTATTTTTGTGTCAAAGGCCTATAAGACGTACTTTGTCTGACTTACGAACAAATCCGACTTATGACCATGCTCCTGTACCAGATCTTGTTTGTAAGTAGGGGACAACCTGTATTTGACTCACTGACTCACTTCAATTCTCTAGCTTCCAGGACGATAAAACCAGTCCACGTGGTTCAGTTGATGACATGTTGTGCTTTTGGACATCTTTTAAGATTTTAAGCCACGATTAAAGATTATCCTGATTATCGTGAATGATGTTTGATATTTGAAGAGAGATTTAGAAATGCGTGAGAGACTGGAATGTGACTGGGAGGAAAAATTTGAAAACTGACATGAACAGTGAGAATCAAAGTTACCATGACAACCCTGGTGTAAAGGTTTAGACGTAGGGGTGGATTGATGTATTTAGCTGTCAGAAAGCTAGAATAATAGTTTAGAAAAAACTGTCATTTTAATTGTTATTATTGTTGCGTTGTTGTATTATCTTCCCTGCACGGCTTTTCCTGCACTGCAGACTGATTTCTTGTGTCTGTACGTGCAGGTGAATTTGCTGGTCCCCATCAGTTACCTGGTGTTCTGGGCCGTGCTGCTGGGCTTCAGCCTGTACTCGGAGCCTGTGGTGTGCGGCATGGGGCTGGTCATCATGCTCACCGGGGTCCCTATCTACTTCATCGGAGTGCAATGGTCGCAAAAGCCGCGCTGGATCTACAGCGCAGTGGGTGAGTGATTTACACACACACTGAGAGCGAGCGCAAAGCAGAAGCTCCTGGATTTTCATGGATGCTGTTTCCTGTGTTGATGCTCCTGTACGAGCACATGATTTTGTATCCAGATGAACAAAGTACAAGAGAAACCTTTTGTCTTCTTGCTTCTGTGTGTGTGTGTGTGTGTGTGTGTGTGTGTTCCTCCAGAACGTGTGACGTATCTGGGGCAGAAGCTGTGTTACGTCGTGTTCCCTCAGGACGATCCCTCCGAAACGGAGCCTCTCACAGAGAAAGCTGAGAAGTCTGAGCTCTAAATCATCAAACCATCCAGTGAAATTTTGTCCCCATTTTTCTTTTTTTTTATATTATGGGGTCAAAAAAGCTACAACGATACACACACTCAGAAAAGCAGCAGTTTTTAACTCAGAGATTCTCGTGCAGGTGATGAGACGGATTTCTCTACGGTGCTCTAGGTTCCAGTTTCAGATTTTTTTTTAACCGTAAAAACAAGCGAGGCCTGTTAAGGGGAGGTGCATATTGTCTTTTTATTATTCCGGGCTTTTCTCGGCTTTTCCGCTGCCTGCGGATGTCGGAATTTGTAAAACGAGCCCTTTTGTCCGCACAAAAGGAACTGGTTTCCACCGACCTCCTCTCGTTGCTACCTGGAGGCCATTTCTGATTTAAAATACAGAGCATGTGTTCTCCTGAGACATGCGGCATCTTTTGTTTGTTCGCTCTTTGTGTAATAACGACTACCGGCCCATAAGTTTTAGCTATGTGTGAGCGTGTGAGAGTGTGTGCGAGTGTTTTCTTTCTTTATATTTTATATATAGTCTCTTTATCTATGACCTACAGCCATGAATTCCTAAGTCATACCACAGGGATGTGTATACATTAGATTTTTAGCTTTTCTTATTCTATTTTGTTTTTAGAAAATGAAGCTCAGTTCTCTATCAGGTGTCCTTAAAACTGGTGTGTACTTTTTAAACAAGGTGAAAAACCCACCTGAGATTTTCCATAGCTTTTTAAAAAAATCAATAACTTAAAAAAAAATTTTTTTTTTCAAAAAGTAGCCCTTTTTCATGAACATAAAACAAGAGAATTAACTAAAAGAGCACTTATTATCAAAAGTTTTGTTTATGTAATATCAGTAGTTAGAGACAACTTAATTAGAAGAATGTTGTGTATTATTATCATTATTTACATTTCAGACGTGATGATGTTGATAAGTTCAAAACCCTTTGAAAAAAATATCAGGAAATTTTGAATTGAATATTATTTTAAGTTGTTAGACGGCTTGCTTGCATCTTGTTTGTGCATTCTCTGCGTGCTAGCAGCTTGCTGCATGTTAGCAGATAGCCTTATCGTTGACTAGCTGTCAAATTTTATTTACATTTTAGCTATTTTGTTAGATTTTTTTTAATTGCTTAAAATACGCATATATTTGAACGTGATTGGTGTGATAGGCTAAGAACTGACACAATGTTTCACATTTCCGTTTAAAGATTATCGTTTTAGATTCAAGTTTATTTATTTTTCTCACTTCATCATGAATATTTATTGTAATGATGTTTGCTCCTGGCCGAATCACAAACTTCTTCAAAAAAAAGGGGGGGGGGGGCTGGGGGGTCTAGTGCGCTCCATGACCAATAAAACTCCATTTGGGAAGGAAAAGTAAAAGTAAAAAGAATAGCAAAGGGAAATTGAGGTGGTCAGATTTAATCAGCTAGCAATATTCTGGGGGAAAATAAACACTATGGTATGTGTAGTCATCAGGTGCAAAATTGTAAAAAAAAAAAGAAAAAAAGGAACATTTATATTTTTTTCATCAAATATAAATCTAAAGTCTGCTGATGTGCGGAGCGTTCGTTTCATCAGCTCATAACCCCTTAGGATGCAGGGTAAAGTTACACTTAACGTTCACACTAGAAAGAAAAATCAAGGGCGTGGCCCCCCTCCCTTCTGGGCGTGGCCTGTTTTTGTTCCTTATGGGAAATGGAAGTATCTACACTTCACTTCCAAAAGCGAACTATTTAAACACTATTTATATAACACACTAATCAGTGTGAAATGTTGTGGTTTATTTCAAGCGCTCGCAGTCCTGCTAGCTTCGTTGTCTGATTAGCACCTGAGCTAGCTACATACAGTCATCTTACAAAAGGATTCTCATCTTATGTACAAGTATCTTTGCAACTTCCTTCCAAGCTTTACTTCTCCTCGCAGCGTCCCGAATGCTGCTGGTCCGGCTAGCTAAAGCGCCATTCCGCGAGGCATGCTTATGTACGGTAGAACCCTTGCCTGCTGCTTTGTCGCCCCCTAGTGTGAACGTACAGGTACTTACTCTACACTTCTGGTGTTGAACTGAACCCAGGTCTGAAAAGTGTGTGCTGAAAGTGTGCAGAACCGTATGGTGGTGTAAACATGTGTCCTAATGCTGCAGCTGCCTCCTAAATGATGATCATGCACTCTGTAATGTAAATACTTGTATGTGTGCTTTTACAGAACGATTAATAACAGTTCTTGGGTGATTTTTTTATCCATGTTGACATGTAAGGTTCACGCACAAATCTGGTTCTAATGCTGCTTTCGTGGCTGAGTGGGAAAGGGAAAGTTTCCAACTACTCGGAACATCTAACGAGACGTCCCACCATCGTGGTGCTTATCTTTCAATGTTCTCATGTTCTCAGAACCTTTTGTTTCTTCCAGGATCCTGTGTCTCTCAAATCATTATGCATCGAAAGTACTGGGTTCCCAGAAACCCTATCTAATTAGTGTTCCATGTTCCCCGACCCCTACGTATCTAGTGTTCTATCTTCAGAGGCCCCTGTGTATTTAGTATTCTAGGTTAGTAGGCCCCTATCTATCTAATATTTTATATTCCAGGAGCCCTATGTATCTAGTGTTCTAGATTAGCAGGACCCTACAGTATGTGTCTAGTGTCCTATATTCCCAGACCCCTATATCCAGTGTTCTATATTTCCGGGACCCTATGTATCTAGTGTTCTTTATTTCCAGGACCCTATATATCAAGCTCCCTATAGTCCCAGGACCATATATGTCTTGAGTTCTATATTCCAGGGACCCTACAGTATATATCTAGTGTTCTATATTCCCAGGACCCTATATATCTAGTGTTCTAGGCTAGGAGGACCCTATGTATCCAGTGTTTTATGTTTTCAGAACTTTATATATCTAGTGATCAGCACTCCCAGAGCCTAAGTATCTACACTTCTATGTTCCCTATTTATCTTTCTGTCTGTGTATCTAGGGTACTATGTTCAGAGGGCTGTCCTGTATCCTGTCCCCAGACTTCCCTGTAGTCCTTCTTTCCCCCAGGAAAAAGTGTTTTAAAGGGCTGTTCTCAGTATGTTTCTGCATTACAGGAACTGGCCCTGTGGTCCTGAGAATAAAACTATCAGGATGTTAAAGAGAGCTTAGAGATTCTGGATGTATGATTTGTAGACTATAGATGTGTCCAGTTTGTAGTATTTTAAGATCTCTAAAAGGAGAGTCAGATCTATAAAAGATTCATGAAGTTTTGTTTTAAAGTTAAATTAAGAAAAAAATACAGAACAACTAACATTTTAAACCACACAACGCTTTTGCCAATTTTTAAGGCAAATCAAAAATTGTTTTTAGCAACAAAAGATACTAGCGAATCGTCGATTTTTTTATTTTTTCTAGGTAAACCTTGACCACTCGGTTCATGAACACAGCACAGAACAAGATTTACATTTCTGTCTTGCTACTTCTGTCATATGGTAAATATTCACAGTGTTTATTTAGTCTGTGGAATTGTTTTGACATTTAGGGTGTGTAAAGTATGTTTTTTTTTTTTTTTTTTAACTAGAGACATTTTATCAATGGAAACTAAAATCAAGCAAAGTGAACACTGTTTGTGTTAAGGACACCTGATGAATGTGAACATTATTTTATTCTAACGCCAGCGCTTATCCCTTTAAAGTCACTTTGATATGAAATGATCATTTGTTATACAAATCGCAGTTAATGAGCCATGCTAATGTATGTATCTATGCAAATGGAGGTTTAATGGTGTATTAATATTTTTATAGTTATATAGAAACTTGCTGCAGTAACATGCCAATGAAAGTCAGATTTTTTTTTTTCGATCCCATGAATTTGTCAACGCCTCCCTTTTTTTAATAGCACTTAGAACTTTAAAGACACATTAACGATTGCAGTGTGTATAAATAACTGATTATTTAATCATGTTTTTGCTATGCTGGAAATGAAGAAATGTATTTAAGCTTCATGGAGACTAAAAAAGAGACATTCCACTGAGACATGCTTTAGTTTGTCTGTTCCAGGGCTGCATCAGTACCAAGTACGATAACGAGGAAATCTCATGTCGTTTGCTTCTGTTTAAGTTGATCTCTACTTTGTGCTGAGATTTATAGTTAGTATGTCTTAGCAGTATCTTTAACACGAGTGTGAGGATGGCCGACTCGAGAGTGAAAAAACAGATATGAAGTAAACCCTGTCTCACATAGTGAGCGGGGAAAAAAGTGGGCGTGTCCGAGTGCTCAGTTCTCACCGAACTGTACTGCTCTGCACACTCCGGTCGGCCTCCGCACACTCTCTATTAAACATAATGTTATGTCACATGATCACAAAAATCCATAGCAAAGCATGTTTTACAAGCATGACTACATGAGCATGATGTCAGTACAGTAATGATGCATCTCTAATCTACTCCCAGAGCCTCCTGTCTTACATCAGCTCTTTTCTTACAACAACACACTTTTCCTTCTGTCTGTACACACCAGTTTCATCCTCTACCCAATGCCAAGCAAGTAAGCCTTTCTCCTATTGTTAAATAATATAATATTTCGTTTTTATTTCAAGGGATCGAGGGTGAGACATTTTTTCTGTCCCTAAACACGACCCTGTCCCGCTCTCTCTGCCTCAGTCACCAAGTGCTTCGTTCAGACAAACACAGCCGTGTAAATATTATTCCTGAAAGAGCGACGGGATTCCTCAGGCCAGCTGAGTGACACTTTGGGAATGTGTGCTATGAATATATTGTTTTTAAAAAATGGGTATGTGTAACAAAAATAGCACAATAAATTTAATTCAAAAGTGTAGCAGTTGTGTGGTTGTGTTATTGTGGATTAGAAACGTACACATTCATGTTACATGAAGCATGAAAATATTTGTTTTTAACATCCCATCCTTTCAAGCTACAGATTCAGACACACACACATGCACACAGTTTTATATTATTATTATTATTATTTTGTTTTTATTTATTTAAAAAATACTATTTAAAAAGTTTAATTATTTATTAGTTTATTTAATCGTATTATTTATTTGTTGACTTAGTAAGAGAAAAAGTCACCAGAATTTAATGAAGAAATTCACCCATCCAGACTAACCATTTCAGCCATATCCTCTGCTGCCCTCTGCTGGCTATTTGTTCTCATCACATTTAATGGGTAAGATGTATTTAAGTAAAGTAAAGCCTTTATTTTGTCACATATGCATTACAGCACAGTGAAATTCCTTCTTCGCATATCCCAGTGTAACTGGGGTCAGAGCACAGGGTCAGCCATGGTACAGCGCCCCTGGAGCAGATAGGGTTAAGGGCTTTGCCCAAGGGCCCAACAATGGCAACCTGGCTGAGCTGGGAATCGAACCGCCAATCTTCCGATCAGTAACTCAGTGCCTTAGCCCTCTGAGCCACCACTGCCTTATGCCTTGTGTTCATTGGAAGCTGTTTAATATTCAACCGCCAACTTCAGTCAGTCTGCTAGATATTAGTTATTACATTTCTTGCATTAGTAAGAAGGTTAATACAATTTTCAGTAATGAATACAATGTTCTATATTCAAAGATGATTGTATCTGTATAGTCAGACGTGTGGATCAATTATTAGACTAATGATGGGTTACTACATGAGCATTGTGGACAAAATAACTGTCTTTGACTGCAGGAATAGTGTTTGTACGTTTCTTAGCTTCCTAAAGGTATAAACTTACCCCCGCCAGTGGGGAAAAACCTTTAGGGTTCCAGACTCAAGCCATTTAACTATATAGTATATAGTAACTAGTATAGTGTTGTACAGTACAGCACAAAATAGCACAGTATAGTTTAGTATAGTACAGTGCAGTATAATAGTGTCTTGTATAGTACAGTGTACATGGTACTATAATACAGTACAGTATGGCAGCACGGTGGCTTAGTGGTCAGCAGTCGTCTTGTACCTCCAGGTCCTGGGTTTGATTCCTGCGTTGGGTCTGTGCGCACGGAGTTTCCATGTTCTCCACATGCTTGGTTGGTTTACTCCAGTTTCCTCACACAGTCCATAGACATGCAGATTATGCTAATTGGTATTCCCCAAAAAAATTGCCTGTAGCATGGGAATGTTGCCTGGAGGTCATACTACTGTCGTACAAATGGGGGTAAATACAATAGTCACCACTGGCCTCTGCAGTCCTTAGATGAACTACAGAGGTTTCTAAAAGGATGGATGGTGGAACAGTATATTAGAGTACAGACAGAATAGAATGAAATGGTATGGTACAGTAGAGTAAAGTAGGATATAGGACTGTATAGCATACTATAGTATGTTCAGTATAGTACAGTATGGTATACTAGGCGGCACGGTGGCGTAGTGGTTAGCACTGTAGGCTTGCACCTCCAGGGTCGAGGATTCAATTTCCACTTTTGGTGTGTGTGTGTGTGTGCCCTTCGATGTATTGGCACCCTGTCCAGGTTGTACCCATTGTGGTCTCTTGTGCTGTGATTACTTTAGATTTTAGTTCAGGGTTGAAAAAAAAAAAGAAAGAAAGTGAAAATCCTTTAAAATAGGGTGCTTTATTTTTGATAACGCTATAAAATTCTATAATTTTCTATAAGATTCTATAAAAATGACCACAAGCAGAAGGTCCTGTCACTCATGGGGATGAGCATTGCCCCTAACTAGAAGGGTCTTTGGTTCAAACCAAAGCCAGCAGAGCATTTTGCTTCATCACTTGTGTTAAATCAAGGTTGAGAATGTAAAGTGAAAAGCTCTACTATAAATAAATAAAACATGAGGATGTGATCCTGTAGCTCATGGCGATGAGCATTGCCTTTAGCTGTTAAACTGGCTGGTTCAAACCTCAGCCGGCACTGCTTTATCAAAAGGTCAGGGTTCCAAACACAAAGGTAAAGGGTATAAAAGCATGTGGTCCAGTAACTTCTATAATTGAGTGTTTGTCCCTCGATAGATAGGTTGCTGATTTAAACCCCTGTCTGCGCTTCTTTAGCATTATCTTTAGATCATAGTTTAGAACACAAAGTTCTATAAAACAGTAGGTAGTTATACGAACCTATAGCTCATGTGGATGACTGTTTTCCTCTGGGCTGAAAGGTTTTGCTTTTTCTTTATGCCAGGTGTAAGAAAATAAGGATAAAGTTTCTAAAAAGGCGAGTAAACCCTGAAGTTCTGGAGCCCATGTGGATGAACACTCTCCCTTGGGTTGCGGTGTTGTTTTGTTCAAACCCCGCAGATGACTCCTTTAGCTTATTCCTTAGGTCAGAGTTAAAGCCACAAAGGTTCTATAAAACAGCATTTCAGTGTGAGATCCTGTAGCTCATATGGGTGAGTGTTCCCTCTGGTTGCTGGTTCAAACCCCAGTGTGTGTTCTTTTTTCTTCATGGCCGGATAAGAACATGTTTCTAGAAAGCAAATCACAACCGTCAAGTCCTGTAGCTCATATGCATAAGCAACCTCCTATGGGGGTATGAGGTTGTTGGTTCAAATCCCACTGAGGGTTCCGTTAACTGCATACTTAGTTTAGAGTTTAAAACTCAACGTTAAACGTTCTATAATAAAAAAAAACAAGCCTAACTGTGAGTTCCTGTAGCTCAAGTGGATTAACATTTTCCTCTCGATTAAGAGGTTGCTGGTTCAAACCCGTGTGAGCTTTTTTTTCTTCTTCATGGCAGGATAAAAACATGTTTCTAGAAAGCAAAGTGCAAACATCAGGTCCTGTAGCTCATATAAATAAGCACCTTCCTATGGGGTACGAGGTTGTTGGTTCAAACCCCACTGAGGGTTCCGTTAGCAATATCCTTAGTTTAGAGTTTAAAACACAACGTTAAAAGTTCTATATGATTCCTCTAAAAGTTCTATAAAGAAACCCGTGTGAGCTTTTTTTTTTCTTTATGGCAGGATAAAAACATGTTTCTAGAAAGCAAGGTGTAAATATCAGGTTCTGCAGCTCGTATGAATAAGCAACCTCATATGGGGTGTGAGGTTGTTGGTTCAAACCCCACTTAGGGTTCATTAGCTGTATCCTTATATTAGAGTTTAAAACTCAACGTTAAAAGTTCTATATAAAAAAAAACAAGTGTGACTGTGAGTCCCTGTAGCTCAAGTTGATGAGCATTTTCCTCTCGATTAAGAGGTTGCTGGTTCAAACCCCTTTCTGAGCCTTTTTTTCTTCTTCATGGCAGGATAAAAACATGTTTCTAGAAAGCAAAGTGCAAACATCAGGTCCTGTAGCTCATATGAATAAGCACCTTCCTATGGGGTGTGAGGTTGTTGGTTCAAACCCCACTGAGGGTTCAGTTAGCTTTATCCTTTGTTTAGACTTTAAAACTCAATGTTAAAAGTTCTATATGAAAAAAAAAAAATTCAACTGTGAGTTCCTGTAGCTCAAGTTGATGAGCATTTTCCTCTAGATTAAGAGGTTGCTGGTTCAAACCCCTTTCTGAGCCTTTTTTTTTTCTTTATGGTAGGATAAAAACATGTTTCTAGAAAGCAAAGCGCAAACGTCAGGTCCTGTAGCTCATATGAATAATCACCTTCCTATGGGGTGTGAGGTTGTTGGTTCAAACCCCACTGAGGGTTCAGTTAGCTTTATCCTTTGTTTAGAGTTTAAAACTCAACGTTAAAAGTTCTATAAATACAGGGTATAATTGTGAGTTCCTGTAGCTCAAGTGGATGAGCACTTGCCTCTGGGTTAAGAGGTTGCTGGTTCAAACCCCAGCCAGGACTCCAGGATTAGTGCCTGGACGGTGCAGGAAAGAATGGAAGGTTCAGAAATGATGGGAAGGTGCTGGAAGATGCTGGAAGGCTGCAGGGCGTACCCAGAGGGGGGGTAATTCCGGGCAGCTGCCCCCCCAGTGACCCAACTGAGGAAAATAAGGGGTTATACAGCGTTAAGAGAAAGGTTCGACTTAGTTTTTAAATAATAAAGGGAGCTGTTAAAAACCTATCACCCACATTTTCTCTACTGTACTCCAGCAGCATTGTCCTCCACCCTTAGCTCCACCCACACCTCATCTCCACTCCACCCACACCTCAGCTCCACCCACATCCCAGCTCAGCTCCACCCACACCTCAGCTCAACTCTTCTCTCAGACACACCACATCTCAGGGACAGGCTGGCTTTGAACCTGCAACCTTCACCACCAGAGGCGGAGGGCTTAACCACTACACCATCAACTCGCACACCGACACACCACAGCTACAAGACCTTTGTCTTTTAAAATGACAACACCCCAAAAAAAGAGAGAGGCGTGGATGTAAGAATCTGCAGTATGCACACATGTCCTGTGGTGGTGTAGTAGTTAGCACTGTGCTCGCATAGTAATCAGTGTTGTGCAACTCCCACACCAACACACTTGGTAACTTAGACTTGGTGACAGATGACAGCTTTGTTTTTAGCATCTGCTGAAACAAACCTGCTGGGACAAACACAATCAGAAGACTCCAATGATAAAAAAAAAAAAAAAAAAGTTATTAATTTCTTTCCCTCTTGCTCACTAACACATCTGATCTGTAACAAACTATTTTAGTTGTTTATTAACCTGGGGAATTTGCAGGAATGTAATGAAAAGAAAAGCTTACATTTACACAAGAGAAAAACAAACATTTCCTTATATTTTTCGGTGTTTTATGAATTTCATGGTATAGAATCAAGATTAGAGGCATTTCAAGATACAAAGCCTCTTTTTCATCGCAATCACTCACTCACTCATCATTACCGCTTAATCCTGTATTCAGGGTCACGGGGGCCTGGAGCCTATCCCAGGAGACTTAGGGCACGAGGCAGGATACACCCTGGACAGGGTGCCAGTCCATCACAGGTGCGTCACAATCAACCTCAATCAATTCTAAATTGGCAACGTATTAAATTAAATTAAAAGTCCTAGAACATAATTAAACTTTATGAAAAATATCAGTAGCATAACAAAAACCGTTCTAAAAAAAATTAGCTAAAAAAAGTGGACTATTGGAATATTGAACAACTTTTATATTGACTTTTTTGGCTCCAATATTTTCAGAGCTGAGTGTATAGGCGAACGTTACCATATAGCACAGGAAAGTAAACAAATCAATAAGCCGATTTAAAAAAAGAAAAAAGCTTGAGTTACATCCCACAACCACACACTGTTTTTCTTTTCAATTTTTTAAATAGTTCATGAAATATTCATAAATGAATGGCACCCACAAATCCATTTGTTCGTTGTGTGAATTGCTTCTTAATTTCTAAATCTATGAAAGAATTTGAAAAAGAATCTGAAAATTTCTTTCATTTTTAAAAATCATTTAGGGATGTCTTATTTGAGAGAAAAAAAATTAATCATTGCAAGTAATATTGATATTGTACAAAATTGAGGACAGGGTAGCAATCATTTTGGACTTACCGCCATATACAGTACAGGGCAGCTGATGTTTGCAGACAGGGTCAAATGTTTTTTTTTTTCTTCTTATGACAGCAATAATGAAGTTGATGAGCGATGAATGTCAGTTGAATCATAATAGAGAAGGTGACGGACAGAAAACGTGAGGACTGGAAGAAAAACACCAGGTTTTACAGAAATTTTAATTACTTATTTGTGTACAATCTACATACAGTATGAGGGGCGTTCATCTCAAACCGGGACCTGTGATAAAAGTTCTGGTATAAAATGATTGACATTTACAGAAGACAGAAGCACAGTACGGTGATCAGCCTCTAAGACGCAGTAAAATCTTTTAAATGGTGAAAGCGCTTTAAAGAAAGCCGTCCGTCCGAGAACGATGAAACCACAACTGTACACACACACACGATCATTCACCAACACTACTTACACATTACAAGATCTCGGCTGGGAGCCACATCCCCCTCGAAATCCTGACCTCACTCCAAGTCAAGAAAGGAGTTCCTGGGAGGCCGGCGTTTCAGATGTGAAACAGGCAGTCTGATCACGACTTACTGAGGAAACGTTCTACCTTGATGGTATCAAAGCACTAGTGAAAAGCTGAGATAAGTGCGTTAGTGTAGCAGGGCATTATACAGAGAAATAAAGGGAATTAATAAGTCCTGGTTTGATTTGAACGCCCCCCCCCCCCCCCCCCCCCCCCAAATATGCACCACAAAAGTATATGCTTTGTCTTATGCAACTGAGCAGCAGCAGTTTCTGAAAACGCACTAATTCTCCAGTGGCACTTCAAGACACATTCAGTACTGTTTCTGAGCATCATCTCTCTCTCTCTCTCTCTCTCTCTCGCTCTCTCTATCTGTATTGGCACTTCTGTCCAAGATTTAAAATTAGATGGTTTTTACCACTTTAAAATCACTACAACAATGCGTAAACTGACAAAACTTGTAATTTAAGAACAAAAAGTGACCAGTAAACATTCATGGTCCTCTGGATCCCACAAGCAGTCCAATACTTTAATGAAATCTGAATAACGTACAGTATAGACATTTTAAAATACCAAACAGGAAACAGAAACGAAAGATGCTTTTCTCACAGTTTCAGATCAACCCCTTATTGCTCAACCATCCATATCTTTATAGTTCCAAAAACACTTCTGGCAGAATAAAATTCAATTCCAGAGGTATATAATATACAGAAGGGTGACAAATTAAAGGAAACCCCAACAGAACAGCTTCAGTGCTCCTCTGCATCAATTCTACACGTCACCGGAACTGTACTGGAGTAAGAAAGAGCGTTCTCCCTAAAAGAGTTTCCCTTGGCGAGATCTTCATGATGATAATTACAAGCACGTCATTCAAAACTGGTCCTCTGGTTTGTCATGTGGTTAGTGTGAAGGCCAGGGCATGTGAATATCCCATCAGTTAAATCTTCACAAAAACCTTTCAAAAGAGCCTTTGTGCACTTTAGATAGAGGTGAAGCCATTTAAAGAGGACAAACAACAGAAGACACTGTGATGAAATAAATACACCCTTAGCACTGATCATTACAAGGCCAGCGCTTTGTCCTTTAATTCGTCACCCTTTTGTATGCGTGTCTGTACCAATACAACAAAGTTACACCTTTTTATTTCATTCAAGCAGCTTCAGAACAAATTAAAACAAACACAACAACGTAATGTGAGTGTGAGTCTGTGTGCTTATGTCTGTATTTTCACAACTGAATTCGCTTCCTCTCCAGTGTAGAGAATATATTTATCCATTTCTCACCATCTCAGCCCCACGTGCTGATCAGAAACTAATATGGATGTAAACGTAATGATACATTCTTCCAGAAACCAGCACACACCTCCCTGAGATCTCTGCTCCCCTAGGGTGAGCCTTACACACCACACGTTTGGCCACGAGTAACCACGATTAACCATTTGGCTTACAAAACGTCAGTCCTGAAACATCACTTCTGATATGCGCAGTTATTACATTTAAATCCTCCTTTAAGTTATGTTTTGGATTTCTATCAGTAAACTTGTAGACTTACAGTAAATAAAGACATGTCATGATCATCCCACGTTCAGGTTTGGGTCCAGGGACAGAGATGTACGCAGGACAGTGGTTTTCAATCCCGAGCAAGAAAATGTAACCACGCCCACCTGGACCTATGACCACTCCCAGACATGTCTCTAGAAACTCCGCCCTCATGCAACCATACACAGATGCCTCCAATCTCATGTGCTTTTAAAGAAGCCGTAACCATACACACATATCCCTGTAGGATCAATTAACACACCCACAGGTCTCTGTGAAAACTGTGACCACACCCACAAGCACCTGAGGAAAACAGGCCACACAGGCCAGGAGCACCGTAGAAGCCTTGTGCACCTCCTTATGCTTGTACAATAACCAGGCGCCAAGCTCTTACAGAAACAATGACCACACCGCCGTCACGCAGCACAATTTAGGACCACACCCACTGTCCAGAAACAATAACCATGTCCACTTGTCCCTGCAGAAGCAATGAACACACCTACTTGTTCCAGGAGAAACAATGACCACGCCTACTTTTCCCTGCTGAGAGTGACCAGACTCACTAGTTCCTGGAGAAACAATGACCACACCCACTTGTACCTAGAGAAGCACTGATTACACCCCAAGTATTCCTGTGACTGCATCCACACACTCCTGCAGGATCTCTGAAGCCCAACCTCCTGCCTTCACATGTTGTAACCACACCCTCCATGTTCCTGCAGAAACACTTGTTTGTACACTCCCACACAATCATACAGAAAAGTCTGAAACTCATGAAACTCTGACCACACCCACATTTCCACAAAAATGAACTCTGGCCCCTCCCACATTCTGCCGAATTCTCATGTGTGCACCTTGAGAAGTAATTTCTGTTTGAAAATATAAACAGTCTACAGTGTTCAGCATGTAATAAACATGATGTCATGATTAGAAGTAGTCTGTGTTGTATGGCCATTGTTAAACTTTCCCACACTCTCGGTGAGCTGAAGTTCTGTTAATGTTGTAAAAAGTTTAAAAGAGGATGAAGAAAGCCGTTTAGCGCATGAACAGGACTTCCTCGTCGTCTTCACTGCTCGTGTGTCCACTTTGCATCCTGTTCTTCTTTGCACTTCTATCTCTACCTGCAGAGTGTGCATTAAGGTCAGCGTGTGGATCAGTGTGAGTGCTTGAGCAGAGATCGGTGTGTGTTGGGGAATTCATCTCTTCCTCATTCTGGCTGCTGGATGATGTCACAGACTCAGGAGTGGACAGAGGAGAGATTCCCAGTACGGAGCTTCGGGTCACCGGCGTAGCTCCCAGTTCTGCTGCGAGTCCCTGGACGACCCTCCTGGACACACGAGACTGAAACGATAGACGTGAGGGTCGACGTGGAGCTCCACATGATCTGCGCTCATCTCTTTGCCTGAGATCTGATGCTCGGTTACGATCCTCGTCATCGTTCTCGTCGTCTTCGTCCTCCAGCGTGTCTGAGGTGGAGCGTGGAAGGGCTGGTGACGTGGCCGATGATGTCGGCGACCCGCTTTCGGCTAAGCACAGGGCCTCGGCGTGAGCCTGCAGGTCCACCCACTCGCCGTTCTGCCCTTCTACGGCACAGTTGCTGCTACTCCCAGTCCGAGAGTGACCAGGCGGCAGAGGATGCGCCTGTGAGGGAGTGTGTGCACGCCCAGGTGGGGTAAGGAGAAGGATATGACCACGCAGCCGACTCCCACGCTGGAACAGACGACTCCAAAGGCGCCCCAGTCTGCGGCGCGACGCCATTCGACGAGAAGAATGACGCCTCATCTGCCTCCTCATGGCCGAGCGGAGATTGTGAAGGACGGATGCCTGAGACAGAGGGAGGAAGCAAAGCGTGCACACAAATATGTTGAGAGAAAGCAAATAAATAAAGATGAACAGAATACATTAGCGGCTGATTGTTTCACACAGTCCGCCAAACTGCACGCGATTTATTCAGGATGTAGTAACAGTATGAAACTCAGGGTGCTCTAAAAACAGCATGGCTGGAGGACACTAACAAGCACTGCTCTAGCACATGAGACCTTATTAGCACTGCGCCATGGGGGAAAAAAAACACATCAAACACGTCTGGGCGAGTGAAAGCGTCTGGGTGAGAACTAGAAGTCGACATGAAGGACTGTAGCGCTAATTATGCCAAGAGAGATCTTCTCACTACTCTCACTGAGAACTGTTGAACGCCGAGATGACCACTACTACACTCAGCTGAACCGGTCCCTTTCATATAATACTCACTCTGTACTAACGCTAAGCTCCGACCTGTCACACTTCTGACACACACGCTTATAAGTACTGAGTCATCAAACGGCGTTTTTTTTGTCTGAGACTCAGTCTGTGAAAAATAAAGGCGTAACCACTGAGCAGACCTGTCAATCAACTGGAGATACATTTTCTGTTTCCATGGAGACGGACTCTGCCTCCTTGTCTCGCATGCAAATTAGTCAAGAAGAAGAGAATCGTTACTGCAGAGTTTAGTGGTAATAAAAATCATCCGACACGGACTGCGTACAGAAAACTCCACTGGCAGCACAGTTGTTACCTTACGCCGTTCCTGTGGTCTTCACCATGTCCTCTCTCTCTCATGAAGGAAGTGCGAGTTTGTTATTGATTTAATAAAACCAAGAAAATAAACTATCAGCACTACAATACCAATATTAGAAAATATTGATCATTATCATTTTTAAAGAATATCTTAATTAGAAACAAAACAGGGCCTCTTTTAGAATTGTATAAAACGAAATATTAACAAATATTAACAAAGCTGAACACACTCAAATTCTGCCCGATCGCCTTTAACTTTAATTACAGCACACAATGTGTAGACTTCACGAGTTCATGAGTGTAAATGCCTCCTCACGCTCCCAGAACCGCTCTTTCACACCTTGAGTCCTGAAATATGGTCGTGCCTTAAGGGAAGGAACCCTCCATAGATGTGATGTGCTGGTGATTCAGTACATTCAGGTGGTCATGTGACTTCATTTTATCTCCACATAACGTTGCTGAGTCTCGACCTGAGCGACTGAAGCGACACCAGATCATAACACTGTCTCCAGAGGCTCGTACAGTGGACACTATGCATGATGGGAGCATCGCTTCATGCGCTTCCCTTCTCACCCTGACACGCCCATCACTCTGGAGTAGGGTTTAATGTTTTCTTTGCGTGGTGCAGAATAATTAATCGACCCTTTTGAAATGCAGTTTTGTGCTTACGTAGTTACATATTTTTTTAAGAAGCTTGAATTCATAAACAGTAAATCTACCTACAAGCGATGATTCCCCAGGGATCCCCAAACACTAGTACAAAGACCATATTTTAAATGATGAGTCAAAAATAAATCACAACAAAAATCACTAAAACAAAGTATTTTAATCTTTACTTTAATATTTTAACAAGATAAAAGATCTATAAATAGCAGACATGTTGTGTGTGTGCTGAGAGGATCTTCTGCTTATCATGGTTGTACAGAGGGTTTATTTCAGTTACTATATCCTTTCTGACGTCTGACCCGTTTCAAACCTCAGAACCGACACTTTCTCACATCATTCTGCGTGCAAAGATGGAAAGTAGCCAAGTACATTCATTCCATTACTCATAAATCTTAAGTTTTCACGTATCTGTCGTTTCATTAGTGGATACGTTTTACTTTTACCTCACTACATCCTACAACAATTATCTTTCTACTTCACTACATCTCTGAACGGTGAATGAGTTACATAACCACAGTGATGTGTAGTATTCGAAGTGGTAATGTGGTGTGTGTGTGTGTGTGTGTGCAGGATTTATTTACCTGAGCAGGATTATAAGCAGGAAAATCCTCCACAGGTGGAATGAGACCCTGAGCGATCAGCTGACCATATGAGGGTGGAGCTTCCCTCTGAACAAACTCCGCCTCCAGCTGAGTCATCTGGGTTTCAAAAGCTCTGTGAAGATTAAAAAAGTGTCAAATTACGCGTACACAAAGTACACATGAGTAAAGTGTGCATGTGTGTGTGTGTGTGTGTCAGTGTGTGTCAGTGTGTGTGGGGCACAGTGTCAAATTACGCGCGCACACACAGAAGGGAGAGGGAGACGTTGATTATACCAGTAAGAGACGAGCACTAAGACGCAGCAGGGGAGATGATTACCCATAATTCTGCAGCGCAAGAGAGAGAAAAATCATTGGCTCAGCTGTGATCACTTGCCGCTCGGTGTCAAAATAATAACATGATACTCGGCGCTCGTAAAACTAATACTTGCTCGGTTTCTGATAAAAAATTATAAAAACTCTTTGCTCAGTTTGCGGAACACTCGTAAACCACGTTACTCGCAATCCGAGGTTCCACTGTACAGTCGAATCTCTCTCTCTCTCGCACTCCCCTGTGCATGCGCACTCACTCTGAGTTTCACACTTTTTTTGCTCTCTCTCTCTCCCTCTTGTATTTCAGATCAATAGTATAAGTCCTGACTCACAGCAGTGATGCTATATCATCTGAACAGCTGCAGCACTTATTGACTAATTCTTACTTTCATTTGTCATGTTGTGAATGCTAGAAGGTGTGGGCATGAGAGAGAGAGAGAGAGAGAGAGAGAGAGAGAGAGCGAGAGAGTGTATGCTTGTTTCTGACACAAATTGAATCAGTAGAAGAAAAAGGACGGTGAAAGAAGAGAAGTGATAAGAACAGATGGTAAGAAGAGAGGGGAGTGATGTAATGTTCTAAACAGAGCGAGAGAGAGAGAGAGAGAGAGTGTATGCCCACTGTATCAGAGTTAAATGTTGGAAATTGCTGCTACAAGATATTTTATTATATGATAGGATAAGTGAGATTAAAATATTGCAACTGTTGCCAAACCGCACTGGTGTAAAAGTAATAAAACACTTCAGGATGTGCAATCATAGGAACATAATCACCCTGCTTCATCATACTACAGTATGTCGACACCCAGTGTTTTATTTTATTTATAAGTTAAATCTTTGCTTAAGATTTGTATTCCCTATAAAGATGCCGAGTTAAAACAACACATTTTCCCAGCAGTAATGTGATCATTAACGTCATGTGCATAATTAAAGTCTGTAATTGCAAACCCGACCCCAGCGAGCCGGAAGGAGATGGAGCCTCACCGGTACTCCCTGGTTCTGAGCGAGTAGAGTTTAAAAGCACAGCCGAGGGCGATGACGAGCAACAAGCCGCACGCCAGGCTGCCGATCAGCGCCGCCGTGATGACCTTGCGTGGCACAGCAGCCTGGCACTCACGCTCGTCACTGCCGTCAGCGCAGTCCTCCTGGCCGTCGCAGCGCCAAGTCTCCAGGATACACAGGTTAGTCGCACAGTGGAACGTTCCCGGCTGGCAGGAGAAGCAGTTTTTCTCATCTGACCCGTCTGGGCACTGTTTCTGATTATCACAGCGCTCGTGAGCCGAGTAACACACACCTCCGGGGCCCTGGCAGGGGTACTGACCCGGGGCACACAGAGAACACCCCTCCTCATCCCGGCCACTCGGGCAGTGCCAGTAACCATCACAGCGCTGGTGCTGAGAGTAGCAGCCCTCATCGGGACCACATGGGAACTCACCCGGAAAACAGTAACCTTTTACCTGAAGGAAAAACAGAAAGAGAAGGGTCAAAGGGTCAAAGTTCAGCTGCATGTTACATTATCTTTTGTTCTGTCTTTGTCACTTTTTACATTTTAAACATTTTATGTTCATTTGATGCTCATCACTTTTCCTCTTTTTAAATCTATTGCACACGCTCCGTGATCGCTGCAGTTTCTGAGCTGCCTGGTTCGGGTTCTCACCTGGTACGAGGCATTGAAGCCGTGCCCCTGGCTGTGGGGTTTGGCGTGGTACAGGACGCTCATCTGCCCCTGAGAGGACTCCAGCATGGCTGAGCGCTGGTTGTTGTGGTGCGTGAGACTCTGCAGCAGACGCTCGGCCCGTTCGCCCAGACCGTCATACACACGGACCGAGTCGCCCGCTCCCAACTGCAGGTCCAACCGCAGCAGCAAGGGCTTTGGGTCCTGCGTATAGTGTGGGCGCATGTGTGTGCGCTTGTGTTTGAGTTAATGTCAGGATTACAACAGTTCTGAGTACAACAGAAATACTGACAGAGCTCTAAATATAATAGCAAATAATTATAAAACTTTTTTTTTTAAATATGATAAGTACTTGTCAGTTAAATTGACTTTTCACTCCCAGACTTACTCCAAGCGATTTTACTCTTCTTTATAATAAAACTTACGGACTGTAATATTTTTATCCCCAGATTTAACTTTTTATTTTTAACACATATTTTCTCAAGTAATAAATGTATCATTTAAATACACTAATTAAAACAGAATATAAATCCAGATTTATGCATTACATTTCCATGTTTTATTAAAAATGTATAATCCCTAAAAAGAAATATGTACATAAAATATTGCATAATTAAAGTATATAGAACTTTATACAGCAGTTCGTACTGGCCAAGTGATCCGAATGGGTGAGCGGCATTCCACGAGTGCTGAACTATACAGAACTATATGCATCACGCCGCATCACAGGTGATGTACAATCGGAGAATTGTGGTAAAAGCTTTGGTGAGAGTAGGTCTGTACGGTCCGCAGTACTAAAGAGAGAGCAGCTGTCTGCCTAAACCCACATTCACAACCAGTCACAGAAGCACTTTAGTGAAGCACTAGACTTAATAATCACTTGTTGTTCTGTGACCCGTCCGTGTTGTTCTGTTCATGACTAGTGTGAGCTACAGAGCTAACTAGCTTTTAACACAAGGCTGAATCCCAAATCCCTGATCAAGGGCACTACTTGGCGTTTGTGGAACAAGAGATTGTACACCCTACATAGTGCACTAGCGTTCCATTTCCAACGTTCCAGCATTCCACATTCCAATGCTATTTAGGATTCAATCCGAGAACAGATTCTAAATTAGAATAAGTGAAAATATAAAGTAAATCTCGTAGGTTTCCCAGGACTGACCACCACCTCCATGGTTTATTCTCCTCAACTTTTGTACCTATGACTGCATTACAGCCATGCTGATATTCAGCACAACAGCACGACCTTGAGTGTAATATTGAGTAAATATGTTCATTGTTTTGTGCATTTCGTTTATAAATTGGTCTTACAACACACTACAGATTTATATCCTTCATATAAACTACATAATATACATAAACCTAAATTAAATGGGCATATTTAAGTCTAAACAGAGGTCTAAACTCTGAGGTGTGTATTTGTAATAACCTGTGTGTCCAGCAACCAGGTGCAGTAGAGGTCCGTGCCAGTGCTGCGGTTTGGCCTGAAGAAATCGGGCGAGGCGAACATGCCGTAGAAGTTGGCCAGCCGTTTTCCACACACCATGTCGGGACACTGAGCCTCGTCTGAGCCGTCGGGGCAGTCCTGAACGCCGTTACAGCGCAGCGCGGAGGGCAGGCAGCGGGTCGACTGGCCGAGGCTGCACTCCCACATACCTGGGGTGCACAGGCTGGCCCGGGCGGGCGTGGGGGGGCCAATGCAGCTCCTCTCATCTGTGCTGTCTCCACATTCATCCAGGCTGTTACAGCGCCAGGAGCGCGGCACACACTTCCCATTACCGCAGAGATACTCATCACTTTCACAGCTGCTCTCTCCCAGACGACCTGCAAACACACACAGAGAGAGACAGAGAGAGATCAGATGACAGGGGAATTTAATCATTATCCTAATGACACGTTCACAAAACATAATTAAATCTTAAAGCTAAACTAATGACAAGAAAAGACAAAGACCTACAGAGAAAAACACACAAACTGCCAGCCAGGAGGAAATTTCCAAAAATATATATATAATTTCATATTAAAACTGTCTCATAAACCAGAACGCGGAATCGCTCCCTCACACACACTCAAACTGGGAAATGTGCAGATGATTACTGGTTTTATCTGTATAAACACAAAATTAACCTGTTTCCTGTTTGGTTTGCGTCTCTTTCTTCTCAGCTTCGTGTCAGCTCCGTTTCTGACTCGAGTATTATAAAGAGGCCGAGTCACGTGACTAAGTTTTTCTTTCAGACATTTTTAGGAACTTTAGTAAATATTAGCTAAAGTTTGGGCACCCCTGGCCAAATGCTTTGTTTTGGTTGTGTTTTGTCGTTTACACAAAAATGAGTGTAACACTGCAGCGAACTACTTAAATAGTCAAGATATCTTACAGATGTTAATGTGCACTTACTTTTATTTGTGATCTTTAAAAAAAAATATATATATATAAAAAAAAATGTAATAGTACGAGTAATTGCGCAATATGCAGGACTTTGGGGTAACATCTCAGATGAAAAGATGAAAGCATTTCCAGTGAAATCTTTGCAAGATAATCGTTTTCCTTATTTGAATGCATATATAATTTGCAGGGATTTATCATGTTATACAAAGCATTTTATTTAAATATTAAAATTCATATATGAATCATGATTCGAGCATTAAGCCATTAAATTAATTATCCTGATTCCTTAAGTTAAAATATAAAAGCTGAAAACATCTTTAAGATTTTGAGGTGACCTTCTCAGTGTAGTCAAATGAATCATTTAAAGGAACTCTTGAGCAATCTGCTGAATTGAACTTGAACATGAACCTGTACCGTACGTCGACTCACCGCGTATGTAGGAGAGCCGGAAGCCTTGCGCTAGTCCCGAGCTGTTGGCCCGCGAGTGAAAGTGGAGCCACACCGCGCCTCTGGACGAGATGAACGGAGGAGGCAGGGTCGAGCCACATACGCGATACTCGTCTTTCCACGTGGGGCCGAGCAGCAGCCAGTCTCCCCGACATCCCCCCGACTCCTCAACGTCAAAACTGTGGAAGCTGCACCGCAACACAGAGCAGAAAGCACATCGCAAACTGTGGCTTCATTCAGCACACGAGAAGGCGTCGCAACTGTGCTGAATAAC
This sequence comes from Clarias magur, assembly GCA_013621035.1. Taxonomy (NCBI): domain Eukaryota; kingdom Metazoa; phylum Chordata; class Actinopteri; order Siluriformes; family Clariidae; genus Clarias; species Clarias magur. The sequence goes on along the minus strand of QNUK01000142.1, from coordinate 198,529 downwards.
TAGCTGGCTTAGCATCAGAAATTAATGAATAGAGTAAGATAAGGGGAAATCTGCCCTAGGATGCTATAAAGATTCACTCAACACCTTCAATCAAGCCCACTGTGTAGCTATGGATTTTACAAAATATTGGCACCCCACATAAAAATGAGCAAAAGCTGACTCATGAGTGATAAAGAAAGAGCTTCATCAGCAGATCCTCAGCCTGTCCCAGGAACACTGAGGACAAGGTGGAACAATACACCCCGGGCACACACACATCCAGGGGCATTTTAGAGTCACAAAAAGAGCTTTTAGGGTTTGGGAGGAAACTGTCAAGAAAACTGACACAGATGCAGGGAGATGTGATGTGATGACTTTTTCTCTCTCTCTCTCTCTCTCAAAATATTTTTTTTCAATTTCCTTAATTATTTTTAAAGACACTGTAATTTCTTGTAGCAGCTGATTTGATGTAAAAAAAAAAATCAATATATACATTTTTAAATAAAATTTTACATTAATAATTAAACATTTGCCTTGTTTTCAGCAATGTTTTTAATTTTTGTCGATATTAAATAAAAATATCATCAAAACATTTTTAAAGCGTATAATTTAAATGAAATATTGTACTTACCAGCAGATTGTTGCTACATGTACAGTACACATTATAATGTCGTATAGAACACTATATTATCAGGATGAGTCAAAAATTATCATCTGCTGTAGAATTCATTTGAATTAACTTTTAGAAAAGACAAATAATTTTCCGTCATAATCTACTTACTTTTCAATACACTCTGCCCTTCCTCAACAAACTTTCATATTCCCTCATTAACAAATGTTTTAGGCTGAACTGCGAGCCACGAATGCACCGCCGTCTTCACTTCTTCATCGGAATCTTCGTACTCTTAAGGCTGCTTTCAGGGGACCAGACATGTGAAAAGCCGATGGAGCGAGATCAGGACAATAGGGAGGATGCTTTAACACCTCAGAGTGTCGAAGGTGTGGGCTGAATTGCGCAAATGTGCATTGGTGTGAGAGATCATGACACCCTTGGATATCAGTCCTCTGCTTTTAATCTAAAATTTCAGCTTCAGCTCTTCAATAAGTGTCTCGCTGTAACGAGCACTGTTGATTGTTGAATCCTTTTCTGATGCTGTTCCAATACTTCTGGCCCACGAGAATCCCAAAAAACTGTAAGCATTGATGAATTTTCCAGCTGAGGGTTGACCAAAGGCCAAACGTTTCTGTTTATGCTCATCCGCGAGTTGTTTCGGGCTTTAGGAACACCCACGGACCACAAAAAAACAAAAAAAACTCAAAATCACTAAACAATGCTCTTCTTTCGGGCAAATCACAAGCGTGGCATCTATTTTTGCTCGCACCGCAGTTACAGACTTAACTGAGTGACTAGGGACTCTAGAACGGAAAGTGCAGATAGGACAGTGCGGCCAAAGTTTTATAATAATTTAAAATTTCTTTTTGACATATCCATGTATTATGATATGATATTTCTGTCATAGTGCCTAGAATTATCTTCGAGGGGGGCAATAATTTCGGATCAGAAAGAATTATTTTCCTTCACATTATAACTGTTAATTATAATCACAATCGTTAAGCATAATAATAAAAGAGCTTGGTAGTGCAATGTTGATTATTCTATTTGATTTTGGAATATTTAATAAATATAAAAGGATAACAGAGCTGATCACATGACTCACATGATAAACGGCAATTATGTTAGTTGGTTAGTTAGTGCATAATTATAATCAAGGAATTTATTATTGCATGATGAAGGAGTGTGATACAAGCGTCGATGTTGAGTGCATGATTTTGCTGAGAGAGAGAGAGAGAGAGAGAGAGAGAGAGAGAGAGTATAATAAATGTGTCTGTAGTGCAGTAAAGGCCAGTAATCCTATCAAACAGCTCGGAGAAGTGCTGAGCGCATACACACAGGCGTTTTGCTCACTCAGATAAAATCAGTGTTCAGCAGCAAAGCCCTTAACAGTCTATAAATCCACACTTTACACCGCTTGGAAGGGTTACAGTAAACGAGAGAAAAAAAATCTTTTCTCTGAGCAATCCACAAATGTCACGAAGTGTAACTGGAGCTTCAGATAGAATTTTTTTTTTTTACTGCCCTGGGTAGAGTAGGGGTGCAACACAATGCCAATATCTGGATCTAGACCAGATCAGAGCTTTAAATAGCTATATCTGTTTCGAAACGCTGCACCTAATGCCCTCTTATATACAATTCTAGACTGCGGAACACTTTTGCACCACAATATCAAAACACTGTGCAAACTGATATTAAGGCTACGTTCACATCATCAGCCCGAAGTGACTCAACTGCTATTTTTGTTACCCAAATTTGACACACATTTGATTTCTACGACTGTCTGAATGTACAGGTTTTCAGATTCTGAGTCGTAGGTGATTCTACAGTAGATGGGGTATACTGTGTATCTGATACATGATCATGTGACTTGACTGAGAACAGGCTGATATTTTTTTTGCTTCTATGCATGTGTCGGGTGCTTGCTGACATCATCACACAGCGCTGGCAGTGCGGGGGCGTCATAGCAGTGCTAGCAACTTCTGATAAGCCAACTGAAGTGAGGCGTCTGACTTTCTTCCTCCTTCCAGACCTCAACAAATACACGTGGCTAACTGCCTGTTGTCCTCCAGAGCAAAATCCCAAGCATATTTTGGCAGAAATTGTATACATTTAATGAATGAGAAGTCGGATAAACTTGTGACGTGTTTTTGTCCAGATGGGGCGAGCAAAAAAAAATAAAAGTCACTTTTAATTAAAACTGTGAACCACCATGAGATGCAAATCCAACTTGACCAAAACCTCAGAATTGAGCAGTGTGATGTATGTGGTCTAAGTTTTTGCACATAACTACAGAAGTTGCTCTTGAGCAATTTGATTGATCTTTTATTGGACAATTTTCAACTCAATCAATTCACACTTCAAATTAAAATGATTTACATAGACTTACAAATGATAAATGCTCTGATATTGAGCAATTACTTATGGATATACCACAGCTTTTGCAGAAAATACACACAGGTCAATCGTTTGTGAATGTTCATGTTTTGAAAGAGTGTCATTTCTTATTTGGAGTTTATGGGCAGTTGGTGCGATATGGTGAATCCACAGTCTTTAACTTTTCTCAGTAATTTACATTTGTTTAATTTAGGAAGTGCAAAGTAAGCAAAGTGTAAAATAGGAATATAGTGCAAGTCCCATTATAATAACGTTATGGGACTGATTTATGCTCATACTATCCGTTATCACCCAAATGAGGATGGGCTTCTTGTTGAGTCTGGTTCCTCTCAAGATTTCTTCCTACTGTCATCAGCATCTCAGTTTTTCCTTGCCACTGTCGCCCTTGGATTGCTTATCAGGGACAAACTGATAATGATAATTTATACATTTCCCGTACATTTTACAGTAAAGTCTTTAATCTGAGAGTTTCAACACTACCACTACACCCTGAGAAAAAAGATTAGAAGGTGGGAATTCATCTGTAAAAAGATCAGCAGTGTCAGCATGGGGTGTGTATCCTGGCTCTGACCGTTCCTTACCCACAACTGATGTCAAACTCATATATATATATATATATATATATATATATATATATATGCATTTCTATTTTTTTATATTTCTTTTTGCTCATACCCACGTGTGATGTTTCCTACTCTTAGCATCACATCACCGCACACTGATGTTAATAAACATGGTCTATATCAATCCTGAAGGCTTCATATCTAACCGCTTGGCCACATGAAAGTAAAAACCTCCCTCTTCCAAGGTGGTCACGGGCACAAATCACCATTAACAGCATTCAATAATCTGTTAATCAGTACGCTTCCAGAAATTTCTCCCAAAATCCTGACTGCTTCCGCTTCTGGGGGTAAAAAGTTCTCCATTGACAGTTAAAAACAGGAACATGATTCCCAGCATATCTGAGTCTCAACACAGGGAGCGGTACTAACAACACCGATAACAATAAAATAACCGGTTTCTGGTCCAGCATCCTTTACAAGTTTCTTCAACTGTGAAATGCATCACTGGCATGTTCATGGGGAAGACAGCAGATATGTTTTACATCCTTTCAACAAATAATTAAGAAAGCATTTTTATCATTAATGATCCTTAACGGCATCATGGTATAATTTTGTCTTCAAGTGCCACAACCAGGGTTCAGAACATGTAATACATGCCCTTGGGACAGATTCGTCTCCCCTGCGCTGCATCTTTAACTAGAAACACCCTCCGCTTCATATTCATTCTACTGTAGCAAACACTCAAAAACAAGCCGCTGTCCTCTGGACATCTTGTCAGTATATCATTTTGTGGCTCTCACATACCCCCAGAGGAGCTGTTACCAAATATTATTAAGCAAAGGAGTGCTGACAATTCTGGCTTCAGTGTATTGCAGTAAGAATAAAATCCTGTATATACAGACCCTCTTACGCTATTTAAAGTTTATTTAAATAATTCTCTTAATACACACGACTTTGCTGGAGCTGGCTGTAAAGAATAGTGAATGTGCTACCTTATAGTAATGACCTCGCCGCGGTTCGCCTGGATGTTCCAGGAGCAGTTGACTCCAGCTGGGTAGTTCAGAGGCCAGGATGGGCTGTAGATCACTCCTCGTCTCTCTGTGTGCAGCTCCACCTTCCCACCACAGGCAGCTGAGACGTACAGGGAAAGTTTACACAGTAGAAAAAGGCTTGTGTGTGTGTGTGTGTGTGTGTGTGTGTGTGTGTGTGTGTGTGTGGCATTACAGTGACAATAATACACACCAATATACACTAGTAAACGCATACACTTGTCAGTTGTTTTTCTCCTGCTGTAGGACAATTTTTTTATTTTTATTATTATTATTATTTCTAGTTCATGTTGAAACCAAGGTAGGAGATATTGTGCTGTTTTTAGCTACTAGGTTTAAAGATGAAGTCGACGTCATGAATCATTTACTCTGATGCTCATCACATAAATCACTCGAATATTTTATGGACTGAAATCACCATGAACAGATTTGACCCGATCTCCGTCAGTGAACAGTTGAGAAGCTATGTACTTCATATGAACTAAAGCACATTTCCTGTGACATAACTGCACTTTTAACCTCAAGCACACAGTTATAGAATGAACAACCTGATCATTTGAATTCGTATATACTCACTCACTCATCGTCACTGACTCACTCACTCATCCCTTACGGCATATGTTGGCTGGGGTACACTGGGGTGCCTGGACCGGGTGTCAGTCCTTCTCAGGGCACAGGCACATAGTCACTCACACACTTATTCACACGCTACAGGCAAAAAGGGAACGCCAATTAGCCTGCAGGTCTTTAGATTGTGGAAGAAAACCTGAGTACTCGGATGAAAGCCACCAAGCGCGAACATGCAAACTCACAGAGACGGGAATCGAGCCTGGACCCTGGAGGTGCAAGCGTGCTAACCACTACACCACCGTGCCGCCTACAGTGTAGTGGTTAACACGCTTGCACCGCCTACACTACACCGCCTCATATATACTAATTTCCATAATTTTTCATAAAGCTGCTTTGCCACAATGACAGTTATTAAAAGCACTATACAAATAAAATGAAACTGAATTGAATTTATTTAAAGTCTCGCTATTCGGTGTCCAAATGACAATGGATTCCCTTTTCCGTCTGGTTCCTCTTGTGGTTTCTTCATGTCGTCTCATCATCGCCGCCTCTTCCTTGCTCATTAGGATTTTTAATTTTTTTTCAAAATGTACATCCTGAACTGTTATTCCTGTAAAACTGCTTTGCCACAATGTCTAGAAACAAGAATTTATAGACATAATAAAATTATGAATTTTAAATTGGTACTGGTTTATCACTCATGCAGCATTCCCTGTATTGGATTGGGCAGGTCAATATGGCAGAAGAATGAATTAGAGAAAGAACAGAAGCAAGGTAACACCAATATCTCAGTGTGATACGTCTGAAAAGATGAGCAGACGCAGATGAAAGCGTGACTTGGCTCAGGCACCAGTGCATCAGCATGCAAGAGCTCAAGTGTGTGCGCACACACGCACGCACGCAAACGCGCACGCACACACACACGCACGGACAATGAAGATTGGTGATCTGGTTCAATTCAAACCTTGAACCAAAATTTGAAGAAACAAAAGTCCGCAAAAGACAACAAGAGGGAGCAACAAAATGGCATAATTACAAGAGATTTGAGCAAGAACACATGAAATGCACTACCATTAACTTCTATAGACTAATCTATTACCATAACCCTACATCAGATCTTCTCTTCACTGATGCACCTGCACCTCTACTCACCTCAGCCCTTTTGGGAGTCGGTCCACTGTGACTTACTCCCAAAACGCCCTGAATATGAGGGAATGGTTTGAATATTTCTCATGTGAGATAATATATATATATATATATATATATATATATATATATATATATATATATATACTTTGCATAATTTATACATTTCTAATAATATTTACTGAAGTAGTCTCTAGTGTAGCACTTTGTAACAGTTGGATATAAAGCTGTGACTTTAGGGCTTTGTTTGAACTGCAGGCTACTGTGGCCCAAATTCATCTGAACAAACAAATCAGATTGTAATTAGACCGTTCACATTGTATGTGACCTACTGTACACTGCTCAGCCATAACATTAACATATTAACACTGACTATAATTATACACCAGAAAACTGGTGACATGATCATGAGCACCTGGACAAACTGGGACCAAAGACCAATTTGTCTGGTCCGATCCCAATACAGCACAAATTGCCAAAATAAGTCAATGCTGACCACGACAGAGAGGCGCCAGAACCTGGTCCCACACTGAGTCCTCACACTGACCATCCACCCGACCTTCAGACTCCCAAGATCCTGAGGGGCCAAATTTGCCCCGGTGGGTCAAGGGGTACATATAATATACTGGGCTTTGTAATGTTATTGCAGATGGATGTGTATTAGTGAATGAATGTATATGTGAACTTAGGCTTGCACAAATTAACAATGTGTCGCATGATTCATTTAAGCTTGCAGTTAAAAGGGTGAATTATTCAAATGACTTCTTTGATGCACGTCCTTAGTTTCCTTAAATTTTGTTTGTTGGCCACTGTAGCCTGCTCTTCTATGGCTTAGTTCGGGCCCAGGGATGGGAGTGTCCCAAATCAGCATTGAAAGTATCAGATTCCATGTAATTTGTGCTGTTCATACTGTTATGGGGGGAAAACCCCTCCAGACCTGAGTTACATAGAAGCAAAATAATCTGGTTTGGGGCTTTTTGCCTGGAGTGTGAACACAGCCTGTGTCAGATCAGAAACTGACTTGTTTCATGGATGTTCCATAACATAAAATGTTACTATAACTAGATACAGTAATATGCATTATGTTGTATTAGCCTTCCATGAATAAAAATTGTACCTTTAAAATATCCAAATTGAAAATAAAAACAAGTTTAGTTGTTAAAGGAAAACACTCTACTTTAAGGTGATAACAGTAAGTGATTATTTTATGATAACAGAATGACACAGAATGTTTAATTCTTCATATAATTAAGAAATAAATATTAAAATAGGGAGCATTCTTCATATAGAAAATAAATGCTTTAATTATAGCAAAAATGATCATAATAGAATAACAAAATTCTTGGTATTTTTCATTTAAAAAACATTTCTTACATAAATCCACAGAGAGAATTCAAGCGAAACGTCAGAGACAGAACGCTGCTTTGGCAGTGAGTCTGACAGCTGGTGCCGTGAAGACGACCTTTTCTCTGCTGCGTGAGCTGATTCAGAGTGTACATGATGACCAAATCGATTTCAACAACTAGCCAAGTGCACAAAGAGGCCATTAGAACAAAGTTCACACCAGCAATACTATGGCAGCGTTAAATCGTTAAACTACTATCAGCACAGTAAACAGGACTGGACGCGTGTTTGGTCAGGAATGCGTTTATTTGATTTAGATCACGAGACACACCTTGCACTTGTTATACTCACATTACATCTGTAATTAGAGTTAAACAATAATCAGTTTACACTGCTTGTATTATCTAGGCTTAGATTAAACCAGCGCACACACACACACACACTGCACACACACACTGCACACACACACTGCACACACACACTGCACACACACACACTGCACACACACACACTGCACACACACACACTGCACACACACACACACACACACTGCACACACACACACTGCACACACACACACACACACTGCAAACACACACACTGCACACACACACACACTGCAAACACACACACACTGCAAACACACACACACTGCAAACACACACACTGCACAATAATCTCTTCAGAGAGTAAAACATTGAAGTGTGAAGACAAAATCCAAACTTCCTTATCTTCCTGAAGTTGATTATCTTTCTGCAACAGATGGTCCTGAGGTGATTTATTCATTACATTCTATAGCAGCTATAGAGAGTCGTGCTCTCACCAGCCTCTCTTCTATTCTTTTCCCTTTTGATGCTAATAAGGCAAACAAACCCTTTTTAGTATTAGATTGAGCACATTAATACACAACCCGCACGCTGCTTTTACAGAGAATGAATCAACACATTCTGACCAACCGAGACGTCTACAGCACTGCTGTGAACAAGGATGAGAACTTTCACTGTTAACTGAAGTGAATCATTACTTTCCTGTAAATAATTATTAACTGTAAGTAATTGTTACTTTTCAAAAACATCTAGTGTAAAATAAAAATCTAGATAACAGGCAGAAAGGGATTTGCCAGCTATGAATGTTTACATTTTTGCGTCTGCATGTCTAGACATGGAGAAATCCACTCTGCTTTGTGTGTGTTTTTATGTGTAGAAAGGATCTATTGTGTTTGAGACTCTTGTGCAGGTGAAGCTGAACAAACACACTCAGGTGTCTCAGGTGTGCTGCGGCTATTTTTGAAGACATTCATGTACGCTCCGCTTGCGCGCTTATCCAAACATGTCTAACAGAACATGATAGCTTCATACAGGACTTCAGGGATCGTTACAGCGACCACATCACACATCGCAGGCTCCGACAGTCCCTGGTGCATGTGTGTTTGGGTGTCTCACTGACCTCAGCGTCTCATGTAACTCGTGGAAGAGCAGAAAAATATTCTAGACATGGTTTCCTTCCTGTTATGACTGATCACTATCACTACTGACTACAGGCTATACAGTGAGGAACAGAACAGTTTGAGATTTGCAAATACAGTTAGGGTCATCATATGGTTGAGGTTGATTTCTTCTTTATTCATATACCACTTTGCCTACATTTCTTTCCTGATATTTTATCTATTCCTAGCATAACTGATTTTTCTAATTAATTTGATTATATAACATGGCTGAAATGAGCAAATCAATGTTTTGTAATTTTGCTTTTCCTCTGTACCTGATAACTCAACAACTTGCTTTTTTGGTAAACCCTGGTGTCCAAGAAATATGTACATTGGTTAATAATACATTTTTCAAATCAGTTACATTCTCAATGGAAATTAATAAATTTGTGATAATTTATTACCATAGTTTTATAAATAATTATGTAACAGCACAACTTTTTGAAGGTGTATAATGTATCTTGCTAACCAATTAATCAACAATAATTTAATTATCTAATTAATTTTTCGTTTAATTTTAGTTAATATACATCAATCACTTTCTGTCCATCATGAGGATTCATTAGGGGGACCAGAGGTTAATGATCATTATGTTGGTGAAGTAGTTTTTCAGGTTTTGCTGCAGTACAGTGCGATTTGTCCTTCACTAACACAGGAAGCCATTTGGATTCTAATTAGTGGTCCAGGTCACCGGTTCTAAGCCTGGTCCTTTAAGACACTGGTCATGCACATTTTTTATTCTTTCCCCTGAATCATTTAAAATCAGCTAATTAATAACTCTCCAAGTTCCAACTTCACTTACTATCTGTGTGGAGTGTTACATGCTCCCTGTGTGGCTCCTCCAGCTTCCCTACACCTCAAAATCATCCCAGCAGGTAAACAGACTAATATAATGTACTTAGAAGTGTGAATGAGTGCGTGAACATGTGCATGTGTGACTGATGTCAGGACGTTATTTTTTTCCTCACAATGACCAGAACAAGGAATTGAAATTGTGTGAGCTTGAACACACTTTCAGTAAGCGAGTGGAGTACAGTTTAACTGTGAGTGAGCTTGGGAAGAAGTTACACTAACTGCTAACCAGGGTTTTGGGTACGTGTGACCCGTCATACCTGGCACTACAAAAGCTATGAAACCGTTGTGCACGTATAGATTCAATTTCACCAAACTACCTAATAATATCTATAAGAGTGAACTATTTATTAGTTTAGTGCACAGGGTGGGACTTAGCTGTTGATTTAGTATTTAACAGAATGTACTATTTAATAATGTTGTGCACATGGTGGGATTTAGCCATGGATTTAGTACCTATTAGTGCGTACTATTTAGTGGTGTTGTGCTCAGGGTGGGATTTACCCATGGATTTAGTATCTAATAGAATGTTCTGTTTACTAGTGTTGTGCACATGGTGGGATTTAGCAGCGGATTTTTATATCTATTAGAGTGTACTTTTCAGTAGTGCAGAGTGCAGGGTTGATTGACTTTTTTTTGCCTCTGCGCATGCTTGGGGCTCTTAATGACATCATCAGTCAGCACTGGCATTGCGGGATTTTTATCGTAGTGCTAGCAACAGCAAGGACTCTGGCTTTCTTCCTCCTTCTAGATCTAAACAAATACAGCCAAATAACTGCTCAACGTCCTCCAGAGCAAAAACCCAAGCATAAATGGTTTGAAATTAATGAGCGGTTGCAGAAAGAATGTTCTTAACCCTGATTGAGCAAGCTAAGACAAATCGATGCCGGTTCAGAACACAGGTCCACATTAGAGTCAGATGTAAAAGTCACATGTAATTATGACAGAGAACTGTCATGACATGCAAATCCATTCTGACCAATATATAAATGAGCAATGTGACTTCTGATGTGAGAGTAGAGGAAAAACATGGATTACATTCCAAATTTGTGAGCATGGTTGAATCCCGCCCCTGGCTGGTGATCTCCCCAAGATTTCCAACGATTAGAGGTTCAGGGTCAAATTAAGAAATGTCCGAAAGGGAAGTTATCCATTTTTATACAACACTAACCAGTGTCACCTCTGGTGTGCTCACTGGAGACTAGAGCTCAAGACCTGACCTCAACCTGGATGTCAATAAATCTGGTTTATTGTGCCACTGAAAGGGACCCAGACTGGACTTAAAGGTACTCACCAAAACAAAGCCATGTCCAGCGCAGGAAAAACACGCAGTTCATTAGGAAAAGCTTCATCCCTCTGACCTCCGGCATCACACGGGAGAAGCGCAGGTGATTCCCTGGATCACATTGCAGATGTTTCCTTCCGCATCTGGCGGTGTGTTTGTCAACAGTTCGGATCAGAAAAGCCAGATCTGTTTATCCGACACCTCCATCGGCGAGAGGACTCCGGGACACAAAGTATCACCGGGTCTAACATTGAGCATATGGATGAAACAAAATCATCTTTTGCATGTTTCTTCCAAACTTCACTTTGCCTGTGCATTCATTTATAATCACCTTTTTTATTCATGCTCACCTTGGTTCATCCGCGTTATTTGTTGCCAATCAGCTTTCGCGTTTCAGTGATGCAAGCCATGGCTCTCATTCTCTCCTGGCTTCATACACTGATTCTGACATTTGAAATAAAATAAAGATTAAAATGCATGAAGGAAATAATCTGCTACTGCTGCGTTTAAGTACTGCAGTGATTACTGCATAAAAGGAAAGCAAAAGAAAAGACAAGCACGGAGAAAAACCAAAACAAAACACCATTCAGTGTGTGTGTGTGTGTGTGTGTGTGTGTCTGCAGAACTGCACATCCGATCTCGGGTTTCTCTCTCATCCTGCCGCTTTCTCAGTCATGCATGTTAAGAAAAACGCTACAATGTATCACCTGAATGAAGCGCTTCATTGTTTCCAGATTTCATTCCTGAATACACGGTTTTCCAGCCCGTTTAAAGAAGCCTCTCCGACTGGGGGGTCAGTTTATGAGTGAAAGGGCGCCCCCTGAAGGCCGGAGGGATCACCACGACTATACGTATATTACACACTCACTCACTCACTCACCGGCTATACCGCTTTATCCTGTATAACAGAGACGCGGGGACCTGGAGCCTACCCCAGGAGACTTAGGGCATAAGGACGGGGTGTGACTCCATCACACACTTACAGGCTCATTTACACACTACAGGCAATTTGGGAACGCCTATAGGGTTAATCTGCATGTCTTTGGACTGTAGGAGGAAACAGGAGTACTCAGAGGAAACCGACCGAGCACAGGGAGAACATGCAAACTCCATGCACACAGACCCTGAGGCAGAAATCAAACCTGAACCCTGGATGTACAAAGTGACAGTGCTAACACAAGTAAAACACACATGTCTAAATAAAGAATTATTTCTCTTATATCACAGAACTTTACCAGTTCTTACAATGTATTGTTTATTATTTAAAAAAAACATATATTACACAGAAACATGCTAGAAATAAGAAGACACCTTCAGATCAAGGATAAAACATGCACACCAAAATGTGTCATTATTATGATTCCTGTCTTACCTTCTTTTCATATTAAATAAACCCATCTATAAGCAGGCTTAGACATTAACATTCCAATTTATTTATTTATTTTGCTTTTCTATCATATGAGACTGGATCACCTAAGAATTTTTACCTTGAATAGGGACTATGAGAGTCTGCTGGTACCTTTACTTTGAGTTTTTATTTTCTGCACACTATGGCACATGCACCATTGTACAGTAGGCTAATGGAACACATAACAGAACACTGTGTAAAATATGTTACACATGTTTATGTGCCATAATGGTAATATTTATATATTAACCTCTGCAGTGCAATCTTACCTGTTATGGTTCCCTCAAAATGATAATACACAATACTTTGGTGATTATCATGGTACTTATTGGGCACCACAGTGGCTACCTAGTATGTTACTGCCTGTACTATATCATACCAATAGTATGTACTAACATATCTAATATGGTACAGTATGTAAAAACGTACCATATTAGATACCAGCTAAATTTTGGTAGCCACTGTGGCACCCAATAAGTAACATGGTGTTCATCAAAGTACAGTATTGTGATACAGACCATAGTACCATAGTACTACAATGGTATCCACTAAAGTACCTAACCTGGTCCCATGGTAATAATTTACCCTAGTAAACTATAGTATAAATTACATTTTTATTTGTCAATTACACATCCATACACCGTTTGATATGCAGTGAAATGCTTATACGACCACCAAAGTACCTGCCATAGTTACATTCCTTAGGGCCGGTGTTTCTCTTTGAACAAGACAATGAAGGGTGCCAATAATTCTTCAGCCGAACATATACAGCACTGTAACAGAGCTATTTCGGTAGCACATGGGGTAAAAGTTGGGTTTTAATGTTATGACAGATTGTCGTGTATTTTGCTAAGTAATATAATAGAAGGATCTTTGGTTCTTATTGTAAATACACAGTTAAAAAATAATAAGAGCATTTTAATTTTTAATAAGTACATTTTCATATTTCCCTCATATAATAATAATAAACTTTTGCGATTTACAGGAAATACAAAAGGCACCGCTGGGATTCGAACCCAGGATCTCCTGTTTACTAGACAGGCGCTTTAACCAACTAAGCCACGGCGCCGCTCCGTGCCAGGCGTTATATTACACCTTAAATAGAGTTGACTATTCAGGGATTTTTATATTGTCTGATTAAATTTACAGATCAATAAGGTATTTATCGAGCTGTACTAGCTAGTTAGATTAGCATGCTACAGAGGCGGAGGCGCTGGTAGAGATCTGTGTGTAGTCTTCAGGCGACAGAACACACACGTGGTGATGAAGTGAACTTTCTCCAAGCGAGACAGCGAAAACGCCTTTCCACATTCCTCACACTAAAACACAAACAAAAACATTTTAGTTGTTCAAAGTTGTGTAAGGCCAGGTACTACAAATGAAAAACCACAATTTACCCTCATAGTTTTTTTTAAGATTAAGGTATTACATTCATCTGTAACTCTTGAAATAAAATGACAATTAACAAACGTCAAAAAAAAAACACGTTGATTTCACCGTGTTTTTATTTGACAATGATCTTAACTCATGATCACGAATATAGTCTAGCTGTTTCCAGGTGACATTTCTGCCTTCTAAATAAGTCACCAGAAGCCAAAGAGTGACGTCATCCGTCGAATCGTTTTTGTATATTTAGAACTCTTTTTTTTTTTAAGAAAAGATTTCGCGGAGGAGGGGTGGGAGGGGGGGGGGTCGAGCAGTGAATAGTCGTAAAGAACTATGACTCAGTGCAAGTGAACTCGGTCCAGCTTTAAGTACTGGAGCTCTATATCAACATTAGAACAGTCACTAATGTCTGCTCGAAACACCCATATTTGTTACTAGGCCCATTTTCTGTATGACCCTAAGCTGTTTTAAAAGTCATTAAATCTAGTGAGAAATCTTTTTAAGTTTGATCGAAGCATTTATAAGACAGTACCTGAAGGATATGAGGCTCATGGCCATGTGCTCTCCTGCTCTCTCTGACTGCAGGAATGCTCTCATGCTGCTCAATGTTCCACAGACGCACTGTACAATCCTACAAACACACCACACCTCAGAGACTGTATGGTGTACTCTACTCAGTTCTTTAATACAGAGGTTTGGAAATCCACAGACTTAGATAGTTAGTGTATTTTCCCCTATAAATATAAAAGTTTCTGTTGATTCAAAAGTGGATAATTACTTAAATGAAACAGCTATTTAAAGTTAGATGTTTAACCTCCTGGTAGAGGCAACAAGGTTTTGCAGTTCTTCACAGGATGCCTCAATTAAACAACCAGGATGCAGGATGCATCAATTATCAACCTTTCACTCAACCACCAACTGAATCCTATTCATCATTATAACCGCCTCACCTTGGAGGACGAAGTCACCCAGTTCTTATCAGCACTGATGTCCACATCTGTCACCCAGTCCAGGTGACCCTGCATTTAAAAAGGTATATAAATCATTTTCAGTAAAAGCGACAAGCATGACTGTGTAACCTGCTCATGTTAGAACTGCTTGTCCTTTGTTATCAGAAGGGAAAATAATCTCTCTGTAATCTCAAATACAGTTACCTTCAGCACCAAAGTTCTGTACAATCCCTTTACATCCCACAATGCAACGGTCCTGTCGTAAGCTCCAGACACAAGAACAGAGGCTGGAGAGCAGATTATTTTCTCATTAGAGACATTAAAAGGACCTACTGAATAAATGAATGAATAGGTTGCTCTCAAATTTGTGATATAATTAATGCAATAGAAATAATGGCATGCTAACAAAGTGCATCATAAATATTAAAAGATGTAAAACATTTGGTTTGGGAAGTATGGGAATTTGCTAGTTTATATTAAATTGAATATTCTATTATCATTTCAAATGGGAGACAAAATGAGCAATATAAGCGATATAAACTTGTCTCACAGATGCTTTGTATATGATGCCAGGGATGCATCATGTTTTTTGGGATGCATAAAAGTGTACAACACATGTGTTGCCGATTAATTCTGTACTGAAATATACTTATATATTCATAGGGTGTTAAAGTAACATTATATGTAGAATTAAAGTTAACATAAAATCACACAAACATTCTATACGCCCCGCAAGATCGTACACTAACCGCAAGATTGTACACTAACCGCAAGATTGCACTAGTAGCAGCAGTATTATTGTTTGTTATTATTATTATTATTATTATTATTATTATTATTATTGCTTATTGCTTATTATTGCTGCTTATTATTGTGGTGTCTGATTAGTGAAACAGTCATGCGATAGATCTACCGGCTGCATGTGTGGAATAAATGTTTAGAAAAGTAACGAGTCGAGTAGAGCCGAATGTAACGGAGTAAGAGTAGCGTTTCTTCTTCTCAAATCTACTCAAGTAAAAGTATGGTGCGGTAAAACTACTCCTAGAAGTATTTTTTTTTTCAAAAGTTACTCAAGTAAATGTAACTGAGTAAATGTGACTCGTTACTACCCACCTCCAAAGCTGAGAAAGAGTATTAACACCTAATTTTAAAGAAAACACACAATACCATCACTGGAGAAGGCACAGGAGCTGACAATTCCATCATGCCCTTGGCTGAGCTGCTCTCCTCCTTTGGTACGGAATGAACCTGTTTGCACATCCCACAGCTGTAGAGTACGATCCCACGATGCGGTGCACAAGTAACGTCCATTTTGTGTAAAGCAGCAGCTGGAGATGACATTCGTGTGCGCACTGGAAAGAGAAGAAACAAAAGATGAAAGAGAGACAAAGAGCAGAAACTATAAAACAATATAGCTAAGTTCATAGAGCAATTAAGGGATCCAAGCACCATATGCTAGCCAGTGTTGACATAGATGTTCTTTTTGTTGTTGTTGTTGTTGTTTTTCAGGCATTTTCATGATGTTTCTGATGGAAGAATTCATTTTTGTGATAGATGTTTAAATAAAAGCATGTCGAAAGCGAATCTAAACTTTAACAATCAACATAATTTTATCCAACTTCCTGTATAGTAGACACAAAAAATGTAATCCTTTGCATTAAAAATAACAAAATTTGAATCATATTAAACAGTTTAAAGGTTTAAACTTTTTAAAGTTTGTGAATAAAGAATACATTTACATATATATATACACATATATATATATTTTTTTTCAGTATATATATATATATATAGATAGATAGATAGATAGATAGATAGATAGATACTGTAAATGACGTGTACGATGATGATGATGATGATGATGATAAGGAAGTCTACAGTGCAGTCCAACTGCGGAAGGATGTCAATACCTGTTAATGCTCAGGGTGGTTTTGTGAGAACAGAGGTCCCATAATTTGATGGATCTGTCTGCTGAGACGCTGGCCACGTGCTGACTCTGAGGATCAAACCTGCAGCTCATTACTGTGGATGTATGATGGCCTTAGAGACACAGAGACGTTGATACTAACATTCTTCCTCAAATTCCAGAAAGCATCACATACTGTATATGTCGCACACAGATTAGCACGATTTGCACAATTAGCTAGTCACTGTCAAATTTTAATGTCATAGTCACCTTCTTTATTCAATGTTTACAGACAAATATTAGAAAGAAAAATAAAGCTTGAAACAAAGATTGTCAGTGTCCCTGGAGATTATGTAAGATTGCAGGCTAGCTTGGTCTGCTAAAATGCTTTAAAGCTAATACAAACTGTAGCATGTAGTGCACACCAAGAAATCAATTTTCACAATTTATTTAAGTACTAGAATTCATTTTAAGCAAAAACAAAGCATATAATATGGTGGAATGATCAACGGTTGCAGTCAATCAGTTGATTTCCTGTGCATTTCAATGGAACAGATATGAAAAATGGCAATTGATTTTAACCGTGTGTTGTGTATTTTTGTTTTTTTCTACACAACCGGATTTTTCTGCTGTGTAGAAAAATGCACAAGTCCAAAGAACGCGCCTGGACTTATCATGCTCACACCATGGATGTGTAAAATGGCGGGCGATCTATCTCAAGATGACCTGTTACAATATAAATTTTCCTAAAGTCCATTCCCGGTTTTGGACGAACATTGTCTAGGACAAAAATGACAGAAGTAAAGCACCAGCAAATAGAAATCTTAACACTCCATCATATGGAGTATGTGTATAACAGTAAATACTGGTTGGCCGATAATAACAGTGTTCTTCTGCTTTCACAGTTGTGTCATGTTTTAGCTTTAATCCTATGCGAGTAATCCTAGTTGGTGAGCGTGTGTAATATACTCTGGTTGCAGTAATAGTGAACAGTGGCAGGATTGATTTTCAGGAAAAACGTTATATTTGCAATGAAACTGATTAGTAATCGATCATTGATTGGTTTACTCAAACTCATGATTGATTATGAAATGGTTACTGACTCCCATTACTAGTATATAATATTATAAGGACATTAATTAAGATCTTTACCTGGAATATAATTCAGTCTCTGTCCTGTAGCTGCACAGTTGACGTACAGAGCATTCTCCATGTCTGAGGCCGACGCCACGTACTTCCCGTCCCCTGATACACTGCAGGACATCAGCAACCCTCCCTGCATTACTGTCCACTGAAAGCACAGCACAAATACATACATATTACATCTTCACTACAGGTTTTACATTTAAGCTGTGAAACTAGAAATGAGATGAAGAAAATTCACCAGGATTTTGCCCGTCTCCAGATCCCAGGCATTTACAGTCTTATCCCAAGAGGATGTTATTACTCTAATGGACAGAACACACACAAAAAGAGAAAGATGTCTCATCAGTCCGAAGAGCACTAATGTTAGTTATTTGTGTTTATTTTACTATTTATAATATTTATAATACAGAATATAATTTTTTATATGATTTTGATCCTGTTCCAGGATCTGCCATTTATTACATGATCTGATATTATATCTTTTCATTTTCATTTATTCATCTTTTACATTGTTTATCCTGTACAGGGTCACAGGAAGCCTGGAGCCTATTCCAGGGGACTCGGGGCACTAGGCGGCGTACACCCTGCATAGGGTGCCAGTCCATGACAATGCACAAACACAAACACACTCTCTCTGGGCAAATTCCGAAACCAGAATACCCAGAGCGAACATGCAGACTGCATGCAGACTGAGCACGGGACTCGAAACCTTGTCCCTGGAGGTGGAAGGCCATAGTCCTAACCTTTTCCACATCATGCTGCTGTTTTAACACAGATTTAAGCGTCATGATTTCTGCCTGGTCCTGGATTTCCCTTAACTGCTACCTTACCACTGAGAAGAAAACATAGTCTTAACCACAAACATGCATGACAAAAAGTTCAGCTTTATTTTTCTGTATCCAGACACGATGAAAAAGTCCATCAACATTTACTAATAAGAAACTTAGACTCTGCTGCAGAGAAACGCATTACCGTCAGACTGAGTGCTCTTTGGCTTCTTGTGTTGCCTAGCAACAGCATCCGTTTCCTAACAAAAGACTGTGCAGTAATAAAAGAAGTGAGAGGCGAGAGTGTAACTGGACACATCAGTGTGTGTGTGTGTGTGTGTGTGTGTGTGTGTGTGTGTGTGTGTGTGTGTGTGTATGTGAAAGCGTGTTCTGTTTTTTTTTCTTCTTTTGTTTTTCTTCTTGTAACTACTTGAGTACTAAATGGGTCTTGTTTACCAAGATGCTTTTTTTTTAACAAGAAACATCAAATTAAATTCTCAAGACATGATAATAAAGAAACAAAGAGTACACAAAGTCACTTAAAATGCACACACGATTCACCTATTTTCAAATATTGCATTTGCTACAAGGTGCTGTTATTTTTAAACTGTTTTATGATGACATTAAAAAGTTTGCTATTGAAACAAGACTAGAGAATGATAGAAGAACACTCTACAGAATATAGATAGAAAATGTAAAATTTATTATTTTTAATGTCCTCTTGCAATGAACAGCAAGGTGATCTCTACAAGAGTGTATATATATATATATATATATATATATATATATATATATATATATATATATATATATTTCTCAAAGTGAATAAAACATATATTTAAAACATGTATTTCACATTATTTATTTATTCATTTTCACTAACTAACTAAGAGGTTGTTTGTCTTTGCCGCAGCTTCACAGAAAGAAAATCAAGAGAAAATCAATCTGAGCTTCTTGCGTGATATGAGCTACAAAGTGTGACATCACATCCGAAACAGGTGAATGTCCTCAAAACACTGTTTAACCTTTTAAGACTGGCTTTTTCAGTCTGAGTTCTCACTCCTTTTTTTCTACCTGTTCCTCTCTGGGACCAAACAGCACGCAGTAATGGGCCCTGAGTGTCCTCCTTTTAGCACCATCAGCTGCGCCCCTGTCTCCACATCCTGCAAACAGAGGAATCAGTGTGAGAGAACAGAAATGCAATATACAAACTGACCCATATTTTGTACTGTAAGGTGTAGTAATCTTCAAATGATCAAACCCAGAATATTGCCATCTTGTCATGGGAGCTGGTGAGAAGTCGCGTGTCGTGAAAGCAGAAGTGGCAGCTGGTGGCGGAGTTAGTGTGTCCCCTCAACACCTTTACAGGAATCTACAGGACAGAGCAGGGTTATTTCAAGAGATGGGAATGGATTAACACAAACTGTCAGAAAACTGTCACCAACACAAGTCACTTAGTAGGTGTTCAACTACAACTACTACTACTATTAATATGCATACTACAATGGGTCTTTGAGTCAAACTCCCTTTATTTCCCTATATAATCCCCTGCTACACAGGTTTCACTAGTGCTTGGATATAATCAAGGTAGAAAGTTTTCTCAGTACACCAAAGCTGTTGAAATCTTCTGTAAATGTAAATCACTTTAACACCTTCGTTTACCAGAAATTTCTTCACAAGTCCTCGTCTGACTTGAAGAGCTTTCATAATAATAACAATAATAATCATCATCATTATCATTATTTTTTTTTTCTTATTCCCAAGACTGATTGAAATTTTGTAAAAAGCAACACATAGGAACAGCCTAGTCTGAAGATATTCACTATGTTGTCTTGGACTTTCCCAGAAGTCTTGGCACTGGTACCTTGTTTCAGCCTTGAGCATCAGTGGTGCTAAATATGGTCTTGGGCTTAACTCAGAGTTTGTAAAAAAATAAAATAAAATAAAGTTTCACATGCACAAGACTGACAAGCAGTAATTCCTTTTTGGATAAAGCAGACTAATTATTGTTTTAATGCACAAATAAAGACAACTAACATGCTTTTATTCAGACTTGATATTGACTTGGTTTCGACCCCCTTACAGCTGGGTGTTGGATTAGATAGTGACCACATGGTCTTGACTACAGCTCTAAAAAAAACACTAATATAATTTTATGTTTTTGTTTGTTTGGTTTTGCACAATGGCTCCATCTGAGATGTGATGGAAATCCACATCTGCACTTACTACTTTTTATAGCTGATTTTTATTATTATGTCACCTGTCTTTTAATGTAAAGATGTATTCTTCCTAAATGATTTATAAAAGCAGAAATATAATCGCAATCATTGGATGATGCATGACCTACAGTGTTCAGGTCTACTTTACACATCTTATTTGCACAATCTCAGCTTGTCTTTTTCTTTTCAGCTCCGAGTCATGGTTTTAACGCAAATATTAGTATTATAAGCCCGAGTCACGTGACCAGGTCCATCCTTCAGAAACACTCGTGAACATTCACATATTTAAAAAAAAAAAATTGCCATGTTATATGAATTAATACTACGTATTACAATCGGCGTTTCAACATTTAGTCTTATATATTATTTTACATTTTATTAATAACAAAGAATTCATTAATGAATGTCATGTTCCTTTACATCACACACTGTTATGGATAACTGATCCACAATGCTGTTTTTCGTGTCCGCTCTTCATGCTATCAGAATGTCAGAATGTTTGTAAAATTGTGTGAGATTCCTGGTTTAATTAAATAAGCATTAGATTAAATAATCTTCTTGATTTAAAGACACTGTTGTTTCATCATGTCAGCTACATTATATCAGTTCTGTGGAGTTTAGAGAAACTTTCGCGTCTATTAAAGTACTTTTGGAAATGCTTTCATTATTAATGGAGTTTATTACCTCGCGCGCGCACACACACACACACACACACCTGCGCGAGCGCCTCGTGTTCCCACAGTGAGTTAGTTTCTGTGTCCTTCTTCTCCTCCTCCTCCTCATTAATCTCCTGATCCAGGGTCAGTGGGTCCAGCAGGGCCTGAGACATGGCAGCTCGTGTAAACGCCTCCTCTGAACTGAGAGAGAAATCAGCCCGCAGTCACTCCGACATCTCTCTGCTAACTTACAGGCGGCTTGGATACAACGACTTCCGTTTCCATGGCAACAGTGCGTTCGGACGTTTCCGGCAACTCTCGGGAGCTTTCGCTCAAGGCTCGGTCAGAGATCAGATCCCTGATCAGTACACGAGTGCACTACATAGGGAGTCTCAATCTGCTGCACAGTAAGGCTGTGCCTAAATCTATGTTATGGACAATATACAGTTTATATGGGTGAGCATAAACATTGCTCGAATATGTATATCCGAAATTATTATTTTTTAAATTATACTATATAGAATAATAATCTATATCTAAAAAAAAATTTTTTTTTTTGTGACACATGTTTGGAATCAGGGAACACTTTATGCTCGTATACCTTGTATTATATTTCACTCACTCATCTGAGTCTATATTGCTTTTCTATATACACGGTCGCGTGCAGTGGGGGGCGGAGTGGGGCGGGGGTGCTGCAGACTTTCCCAGGACACTTACGGCAGAAGGCAGGGTACACCCTGCATGGGGTGCCAATACATTACTGGGCGCGCGCACACACAGACACACACACTAGGGACAACTTGGGAATGCCAATAAACCTAATCTGCATGTCTTTTGGTGGGGGAAACAAGAGAACCCAGAGGAAACCCACCAAGTATGGGGCGAACACGCAAACTCCATGCACACAGACCTGAGGCGGGAATTTCACCCATTAAAAAAAATAAAATAATTATAATTATATATTAACTGTCTGGATACAACTGCCAGCCTTATTTCTACAATATAATCTGTGAAGAATAACACACTATCAGGCTGTTTTAGGAAAATAATCAGTGATGGGGTGGTGTGATTCAGCAGATTTATTGCTACCACACTAGCACTGTTTTATTTGTCTTGTAGCACAAAAAAATGCTAAAAACCCTAATCACTTCTATTAAAGCAAGAGAAAGAAAGTCTCATCATACTCATACATTTAATGTTGTAAAATGTCCATGAAACACGCATGTTTTCACCTAAGCTACAGTAGCTATCTATACCCATTTGTTTACTGACCAACCTCTTTTTTTCTTGCTCCTAAATAAAAAAAAAACAAGAATCCCAAACATAGCTTGTGATGTGTCCGAGATAGCAAAGCGTGAAACTGACAAAACATCAAAGAAAAATATATTGAAATGTATGTGCTGTGATTTTCATTGCTGCACTATGTTGTATAAGGCATGCTTCAGTTGTTCACGTCAAACAGGGACTTTTGATAACAGAACACAATTCTGAGAGTAAAAACTCCCTTTATTTCTCTATATAATCCCCTGCTACACTAATGCACTTATTCTACCGTTTCACTGGTGCTTGGATACCAGCAATGTAAAAAAGTTTTCTCAGTATGCCAAAGCCATGACCAGACTGCCTGTCTAATTCATGTCAGAAACAGAACGATGCATCTCTTCTGCAAGTTATCCATAGATTTTCAAGAATGAGGGGTTCCACTAACTGAATGTTCACGGGAACGACTGCAGTGGGCTCCGTTCCACCTTGGAATTCACGTCATTCACAGACGTACAGCCAATAAATTGTATGGGAAATTATTTTAAATTTGCATGCCCAAGTAGCTTTCACACTTCGATCAGGGATTGCAGTAACTTTATTTTTAAATCAGGTAAAGGCTGTCATTTTGCAAAACATGGATTCACACAAAACGTTTAGCTCATGTTTGTGTTAAAACAGAATCCTCATGGAGGACAGTTCTCATCCATCTTAGAGTCGTCGCACCTTCACTTATTTCCTCGGAGGTTTCTCAACCTGAGAGCAGAAAACAAAGACAGTTTTAATTCTGATAAAAATTTTTTTTAAAGAGTTTAAATCATAGACAGCTTATGGACTACAGGAAGGACCACGGACCTCTGAAGCAGCTCGTTGTTGGACACCAAGTCCGTCCTCATTACATCACTGCCGTCAGAGTCATTAGAGTCATCTGAGCTACTGTCTGTCTCCTCCTCCTTTTTCTTCTTCTTCTGTTTCCCTTTATGCTTGTGCTTCTTACTCTTCTTCTTATGCTAAAAGAAAAAAAGAGACACAATAAAGTGAGACAGAAACTCGACAAGTAGAAATGACCTCACTGTTACTGTGGAAACTGCACTCAGCTCACCTTCTTCTCTTTTCTGTGTTTGTGTTCTTTCTTAGATTTGTGCCTCTCTTTACTTTGTTTCTTTGGTTTTTCCTCCCATTCTGGTGATGTGGAAGAAGGGATCACTTGGCCTGGTGGGAAAATAAAAGGTTGCAAGGTATAACTACTGTCATTGCAGTGGTAGTGAGCGTGGACACATGTCACTTCGTAATACGTTTCAATGTCATTTCTAATAATCAATGGCTGTATTTATGAGTGAATGGCATGCCTCCGTTCAATTTATTTCACAATATAAGGTCACAAAACAGCATTCACTGGCATTTTGGGAAAACTGGAGCCAGAGCACGGGGGGTAGATTTTGAATGCCTCTCACACACCATATTGGTGGAGGAGACTCACACACGTCCATGCACACACAGGCACAGACACACACAGAGAAATGTCCCTGAAATGCAACCTTAGAGAACAAGTTAATTGAGTCTGAAATATGTCACATTATTAGAAAAACGCATGAGTCTTTCAAGGATGACGTGTGTCACCTGCCCACTGAACACTAGAAATAGCTTGTGAATGTGTTCTTCTAATAAAGGCTCTGTGAAGGTTTGTTCAAAATCCGATGAATTGTTTATAAGGAGTTGCGGATAGAGGAAAAGTGTCACAGTGACAGATGATGATACAGGTTGCTAATGCTTCTCGCGCAGGCGACACAATGAAATAGGTAGTGCATATCTACAGTATTAAATATCAACTGTACAATCCGGTTGTCCCGGACATGTTCATTAGTTATACATGAACTAGACGATAGACGATAGCACTCACACCGTGCACCGCAGCGTTCAAATTGTTTTTGGTCTTTTTTATTTACACTCTCGATACAGCAGATGGCAGTAAGCACCTACTTGGTTTGCAAGCCACCCTTAAACGCAAGAGAACGAAGAAGTTAACCTTCGTACTGTATCGACTATGAGTGCAGATCATAGGATGAGATTGGAGCGGCTTACATACACAAAGATTTCGAAACAGACAAGACGGCACTGATGACACTGCATGTAAACAGTCATCTAATTCCGTTCTCCAGTACGATTGCCTTACATATCTGATTCAAAAGTATGCCATACGGTTCTTGAAACCTTATCTTCCAGCGGACTCAGGGACGGTTCCCGGGTGTGGAACGATCAAAGTTAACCAGTTTTTGGGGTCAAGTGTTCACAAAAACAATCCCAGGGCCTTAATGTGTAAACGCCCCGAGTTCAGCGTGGTAGCTGATGACAAATCGAAAGGAAGAGCCATCTTGTGGTGTTATTTGGTATTACAGCATTTGGTAAAAAAGAGATTAGATAAAAAAAAAAAAAGAGATAAAACGTATAAGGTAGTTAAATAGCTTCTGCACATTTATGCTTTCAAATAAAAGTTCTGTGAAGGCATGGGCATTCTGTAGTGCTGAGTCATGACTGATTGTCTAAGCCACCATTTGCCTGAGCTACATTCTATTATTTAACTAATGACATTATCCATCATGATAGCAGGTAGAAATCTTTATATATTCATTCTTAATAAGCAGTTATTCCCTAACCAGCATCTCTACTTTTGTCTCTAAGCTTGTCAAAGTATAAACTCATCTGTCCTGAAGATACAGCAAATATTGTGCTGACACTGGAGACTCCTTCCCTGAACGTTAACTAAACAATGATTACAGCGTCCACCGTACACTACGCCGTGAATCAGCCGTTACTATAGAAAGAACTACATATTAATATAAACCTGTAATGATTAGTTCATTACAGATTAGCACTTCTGGCAGAGCTACAGTTCCAGAAAATTAGCCAGTAGCATTTGAACAATCTGGATTAAGGATTTAGTTACTAACCAGGAGGTGGCAGTCTGGGTCCAAACTCCTCACAGTCAAGACCTGCAGTCTGGACAGAAGACACAGCAGAAGCGTCTTTTTGCTCTGCTTTATCAGCGATTCGTGATTCTGGCTCTGTATAGTAAATATATATTAGATTTATAAAGTAACATTTATCCATTTATTATATCTAAGAATAGCTCGTACCGGTTACACTATTCAAACATGAAAAGGGAGGGATCGGAAGACCCTGGGGTACGACAGGTACGGCAGGTGTGACGGCAGGTGTAATGACAGGTGTGACAGCAGGTGTGACGGCAGGTGTAATGACAGGTGTGACAGCAGGTGTCTGCAGCTCCGCCTCCTTTCCCTCCTCTTCATCGCTCTCTGCCTCAGAAGAAGAGGAGCTCTTCTCGTCGGATGAGCTGGCGAAGATTGCCTTGAACAGATCCATCGGAGGTCTGACCTCTTCTTCCTCCACCTCCTCTTCATCCTCAGCCTTCTTCGTTTTCTGCTCAGCGTCAACCTCGGACACTTTAGGCTGCAATTCGCAAATTGTAATTAGGAATTATTAAACAGACGAATACAGGCAGCTCCAAAATTATTGCCACCCTTTAGGGAAATGAGCAGATGATATCTATGTATAGAAGAGTCAGTGATGGCTTGAGCTTAAACATACAGAGGCATTGTGTAGCTTTTATTTATTCTTACACATTCAGTATGCTTTTTAAAGTACTGGAAATTTTGTAATGAAAATTATTACATTTATATTTATATAATTTACTTTGTAATTTCAATACTTTCCTATACTTATTCACTGTGTATTACTTAGGCTTTATTTAAGTTTTTTTCTTCCAACTTTATTCATTTAATTTTTTTGTTTTGGACATTTTATATATTCCCATGAAGCTTTTAAAAATTTTGTAGGTGAGATGAAAGAGCAGTCTTTATAATCTCAAATCAGTGAGATTATAAAGAAATATACCTCGGCAGCAGTGCTGGAGTCTGAAGCTGCTGTAGATGTCGTTGCAGTGGTCATGTGATCTTGCTGTTGCTCAGCCTTTTTTGCACCCTGTGTCGCTTTAACCTTTGACCCCTGCTCAGCCACATCCCACCTTGATCGTTTGCCCGAGGCTGCTGAGGAGGAAGCAGCAGCGCTCCCTGAGCTGGATGTGGGCGGGTCCAGTATCGACAGGAAGTTAAAGACAGAGAACTTGTCTCGCTTCACTTTGGGTAGACCCACGATGCTCGAGCTTTAAGTGAGAAAAAAAAAAAAAGGAAACCAAAATGTGGATTAAAATTAATACTAGGTTTAGTACTAATTATGTAGCATAGTCCTTATTCACTGCATTAACAGTGACGTCTGTGGAATGCCCTTACAAAAAAAGTAAAACAAATGTGTGTGTGTGTGTGTGTGTGTGTGTTACCCTGGGTAAGGGTCTGGAACATTAAATCTCTTGCAGAGTAGTTTATCAGGATGCCATTCCATCGTGTCTCTAGTGAGTTTCCCAAACATCTTCATCTTCACTGCTGCCTGCTTGTCATTCACATCACCCTGTTGTCACACACACATGGTCCATGTGCATAAACACCAAGGGAACTCAAGCCTTTTATTTCATTTATTTTCTTTAGAAATCAATATCGTAAACATGGCTCCATGAAGACGGATCACACCACGCTAATATGCTGACCTCCTGATCTCGCGTCACTTCCACGCTGTCGGTGTCGTCCTCTTCTTTGGCGCGGGTGAAGCGGGAGGACAGCGAGGAGTTACTCGGCTTGTAAAGAACGGCAGCACGCATGAACTCGTCTCGCTCTCGGCCTCGCTCCCACTCAGTCATCGTCGGGTCCAAACTTAACTCAAGAGAATCTACATGACACACAAAGACAAAAACATGGAGTACAAAGGTTTAGCTTAAACAGAATTCAGCCAGGTGTAGAAACAACTTAGTCATTTTTTTAATTACAAAAATAAGATTTTTTTTCTTAATTTACATTTAAATATTGAAAGTAAGCTGTAAGTTCGTACAGAATTTTATTTCCTACTGTGGAAAAGTCTTGTTCGGTTTGATTAAACTAAATTCTTATTCGGTTTGACTTGTATGTAAACATGCAGGCTGTAAAATGGTAACGTTAAAAGTAATCGTCACTGCTACAGTACTGATCGTCCCTCACCTTTATTCCCCTGCTTCAGTTGGTTGAGAAAGCAATCGTATCGTGCCTGCTTGGATGAGTTTTTCTCAAAAGGCCTAAAAGTCTGGCTGGTTTGAGCTGTGGGACTCGACCAGACGCTGAGAGCTTGCTGAGCCGTGTCTGAAGCCCGGGGCTGGAGCTGTACATCTGCTTGGGCTTTAGGGACCTGGAGCGGTGTGAGAAAACCAGGCGGAGTGGTACTGGACTGGAAACGCTCCTGTAGAGTGGATCTCTTCTCTTCTGTAGCCTTACGGATCTCAGTCAACCTCTCTCTGTCCTTACTGTCCAGGAGCTCAAACACAGAGCGCGGACCTGCACATTAAACACACACGTTTACAACAAAATATAACACCAAAGCATGAAAACATACAGATTTTCTACAAAACTGGAGAAAACCCTCACCAACAATGAAAACTGTCAGTAAACTACCTACAAATGTCCACACATGCAAGAAGAGCTGATGTCCAGATTTATATCAGACAAAAAAACACTTAAAATAAATAATGTTAAGCAATATGTAATAGAATATCATTTTTGCATCTTAACTCACATTATAAATTACACTTTCGTTAAGCAAGGTGCACAAACTTTTGTACTCGGCTATTTATTTTTAAACAAAAACCTCCCCATGACTCCATGAGTCACAGTAAGAGAAGGTGATATGAGACATCCGCACCCTGTAAGCTGGTCTCTCCCAGCAGCTCTCTCCTCTGGGAGGAGTCCAGCGTGTGGCGGCTCTGCTGCGGTGCATTCTGGGCGAGCTGTCCACGTGAAGCCTGCAGTGCCTGGGCAACCAGTGGGCTGACAGACGACGTGTCCACCACTGGCCGGAAATAATGCACCGGACGGTAATCCCGAGGCAGAACGGGCGGCGGAAAGACCTGGACACGATCAATAATATATATTACACAAGCGTACATTATTACAGTCTGACCTCGTATTTCTTGAACAACATATGCGATTGTGATCCTCACGTACAATTTTGGCTTCTGCAGGTATCGAGGCTAACGTGAAACCTTCCAGAATTTTCCCCACATATTCTGCATCTCTGCGTGAATCTGGATACAAAACAAACAAGTTTAAAATAATCAGCAAGGAAAAACCACGACGTTCTGGAGTCAGTGAAATTCTCCCACACAGGATTCAGACCCACCTTTCTTCCTCTGTCTGTACTGCTGAGGTGCCGTCCATCCGTAAAGTCCGTCCCCCGGCTCCTCCCCACCCAGAACCGCGTCATAGTTGGACATGGCGTCCCTGTGGTAGATATCATCATCCTCCTCCTCCATCGCTCCCACGCCAAACGCCTGCACGCCAAGAATAAATGCAACAGGACCAGAAATGTCTCTTCATACCGTACACATACTGTACACGGAGCCTAAGCCAAGTCAAGCAACTACCACCCGCACCTGTCCTGAGATCCCGCCCTTACAGCGTTGCCCCGCCTTCCTGTCACCAAACAGACCCGCCCTATCACAGTCAGGGCTGAAGAGGTCGATATGCCCCGCCCCTGAGCCGCCCCTCAGGGCCTGCAGGGGGTCGAGGCCTCGGTACCCCAGTCCATGGACGTCGTCTTTAGGGGTGAAATCCACCGGGGTCACGTCCTTGGGTGCGAAGGTCACGTTCTCAGGAGCAAACTCATCATCGTCCTAAAGAGCAGTTTAATCAAAATAGTGTTTGTTTATATTTATATAAAAAATTATACAATCATAAAACAAATATAAAAATTGTTTGATATACAGTATAAACTATATCTGTACAGGAATGATGAAAACACACTAAAAAAAACAAACTGATTTTAAAATCTGTAAAAAAAAAAAAAAAAAAGCCATAAAATATAAAATTTCATTTTAAAATAAGGAAAAAAAAAACTTATGGAATAAACAACGAGACAAAAATAGGGACGGATAAAACATAGATAGAAAGATGGACAGACACACAGATGTCAGACCCTCGCCCATTTGTAGTTACCTCAGACTCCTCGGACGCAATGGGTGGTAAAGCACAGCCGTACAGTTTAACACCTGGAATAGCCAGACAAACACCACACACACACACACACACACACACACACACACACCGTCTGAAACTGTATTTACTTCTCATCCCTCTTGAAGGTGAACATGTTCTTTTGTGTCACAGGTAGAAGCATCGTTTCACTTCTGTGATACTGAATCATCTGTACGATTCACAGCTAACGTCATCTTCAATTTAAAGTAAGGGTGCACAATTGTTTTGCACTGTAAAGTAAGAATATATACCTGTGTCTTGTTTGCGTTGTCTTCTTTTCAGTCTGGGTCCCACACCCTGGCCATCTTTCCATCCCATCTTTCGAAGCAGCTCCACCCCGATAGACGACCTACCTTGCACAAGCGCGCGCACACACACACACACACACACACACACACGCACGCATGCATCGCAATTATTACTAGAGGTGATCACAACCTGGGATCTCAATTGTGCGGACACCAGCCCAAAGCTGAATCTGATATCAAGGACTGGAAATGGTTTTGGAAAACATTTAGAAATTAAAGCATTTTTATATGAAGAGACTTGACTAGTTTTATACATTAATGAGTGGACCTTGGTAATTAAAAAAATGCTAAGATGCAGATGGAAGTTATTTTATTATGAACTAAACGATGTAATCTGTGTTTCAGACGCTTCATGAGTTCATCTTCACTTCATGATAATGTTGTGATGAGCAGTGTTGTCTTATTGATGTAAGGAACTAGCAGATTCACACAATAACCATTCTAATCCAAATCTAGAACTTTCTCTTCTATATTCGAGCATCTGTATGACATCATATAATGATAGTAAAATCATAGTAAGAGTTATTTCACCGGGCTCTGAGCTGCTACCTAGAGAGAGAGAAAAGCCTGAAGAATTACTTTCCTATAAATCTAAATTAAAAAGGGTACCGTGCAGGTGTGATCAGCTCCTCCAGCAGTGTGTCTCCTGGGATGGAAGCAGAGAGCGCATTGATGGCTCTGGCTTTGTCCCTGATCTGATCTGTCCTCCCAGAAGCAAAATCTCCCGTGGTGATGATCTGTTGGGGTGCGATGCCGTGCTCGTTGAAATCCTGTAGGACAAGAGCTAGGTGTTAAACCCGGAAAAAAGGGACTGACCCTGTCTGAGCAGAGTAACCATTAGAGATGGGGAGGAAAACATTGTATTCATAACAGAGTTATAGTTATGTATCGCGATTGTTCAGTGTGTAGCAACACTGACTCCAAAAATGTTTTTATTCTGTACATTTATTATAGAGACGAACCAGTCGAAACTAATTTTTGAAATTGAAATTGTAACAAATTGTTTTAAAAAATTTATATCAAACTGAGATATCAAATATATATATATAAGATGTTATATGAGATATTGATATAAAATAGCGAAACCTACAGAATTGCAATAAAAATCGATTCGGTACCTAGGCATCATGACAATATCGTATCGCGTGGTCACTGGTGATTCTCATCCATAGTAATCATGACATCCGGCTGCTCACAAGACACTTATTTTTGACATCAGGAATCTCTAAACCTAAACCCCGAGCCGCACTTGACCTGACACTTACCTCCTCATCCATGAAGTCCTCTGGTCTGGCATTGTTTCTGTCTGCTTTCTGATTTCTCGATGACACAAACGTAGAAGGCGTCCAACCTACACGCAGTCAAAAGCAAAGTTTTCTTCTACACCTACAGCGACATAAATAAAACACACAATTTTTATGTTTCTCTAAAGCGCCTCTGTCTGACCTTCTTTTGATCCGACGGTGTTGAAGTAGCCAGCAGAGAAGCCACCAGTGAAAGCTCCGTGAAACCTTTTGTAGCGCCCTTTCTCATCTTTAACCGTCTGGTCCTGCAGGGGAACCGGCTTTCTGATCGGCTCATCTTCACACACACACACACGCACACACACGCACACACAATTAAATTAAACATAAAATATATTTTAAAAATATTTTAAAAACTTCCAAGTCATAAATCTAATAGGTAAAACACTGTCTACTTTATTAGAAAAACTCCTGAATACACCTGCTACAATATGCACTTATTCAGACAGCCAATCATCTGTCATGTTCCTCAGACTCTTATTAACATCTCACGATATGGTGTTCATCTTTTCACACCATTCAGTATAAAACCTGAGAGACTGGTGTGTGTGTGTGTGTGTGTGTGTGTGTGTGGGAGAGAGAGAGAGAAAGAGAGAACCACAGCCATTTCTTAATAAATGCCCAAACCACAGCAAACAAACACATCATAATAAAAATGAGCCTTTATATAGAGTGTAGAAATGTGTTTTAAGAGCACAGACTCATTTAAACTGGGGATTATAAAATTTTGTGAGCATACGCAGTATAGTAAGAATAATAATCTATAAATGTTATATTAATAATTTTCGTGATTATATTACGTGCTATGAAGCACAGTCTAATCTAGAAATCGCAACACATTATATCATTATATTATTTTAGCACACCCATATTCCAACTAGTCCCGCCTACCGAGCGAGGATTGGCTATCAAACTTTTATTCCCCCTATTAAACCACAGAACTGCGCTCGAGCGGCTGATTTCAACCAATCCCCAAATAGTAGGCGGGGCTTTACGACTACGGGTAGGGGGGGAAAAACTTGCCAAAATCAGATACGCAGCTTTAAAACATTTCAGAAATGCACAATTAAAACGGAGTAATTTCACACACATTGTTTTCTCGTATATATTTTATCCAAAGTTAACCAATACCTTCTTCCAAAGGCTCTAAAGGAGTTCCATACGTGACAAAATCATCATCACTCTCTCCGTCCGAAGCCATGTTAGCTTGCGCGACGGTGGCCACTAAGGGTCAAACTCACATCGAAAACACACACACACACACACACAAAGGCAACACCACCGCTTTTACGTAACATTTTCAGCAGTTTATATCTTCTCATAGACATTTAATAAAATCTTATTTATAATAATAATAATAATAATAATAATAAAAAGAACAGTACTTCCGTAAACAAAGACCTCTTCCTGGTGCCTGATGACGTCCCATCCGCTAACCGGTGGGGGGTGGTATGGGGGCTAACTAAAAATATTTCTATTATATTTTTGAATATACGCCCCCGTGTGGACGGTTACCAAATATTTAAAAAAGAAATTTGTTTTTGCTCCCCCGTGTGGACGATTACCAAAGATTATAATTATATTTTATTTGCGCCCCTGTGGACGGTTACCAAATATTTCAATAATATTTTAGAAATTGCGCCCCCGTGTGGACCATCAACAAATATTTTCAATATTTTTTGGAACTTGCGCCCCCGTGTGGACAGTTACCAAATATTTTAATAATTTTGGGGATTTGCGCCCCCGTGTGGACGGTCACCAAATATTTTAATTATATTTTGGAACTTTCGCCCTCTGGTGGACGGTTACCAAATATTTCAGTAATAGTTTAAGAATTTGCGCCCCCGTGTGGACGGTTAACAAATATTTTAAATTATCTCTTGTAACTGTCCACACGAGGGCGCAAATACAATAAACCGAATATAAAGCGTTAAACATTCAAAAATGAAGAAGAAAACGCATCGGTTAGCGGATGTGATGTCACCAGTCACCAGGAAGAGGTGTTTATTTACGGAAGTAATGTTATTTTATCTTTTTAAACAGTAGTGTTACAAGACCGATTCTTACAATAATTAATTAAGCGCAAAGTAATTTAAGAAGTTAAAGAAATGATCCGGAAACGGCAAAGAGGAGATGGGACAGCGTCGCACTATTTAGGGTTTGTTGCATTTTTTCTATTATCATGTCATTAAATGACCAAATAAAGTGGTCACTTGGACAGTTAGTTATATTAGGAAAAACTTATAATGTTATATAATAATGTAATGGTTTCATGTTTGTGGAGTTTTTGCAAAGTTTAATGGTGAAATTTATGCAGTTTACACTTTAATAGTTAATGCTGCATCCTTATATAAAGATATTATTATTATTATTTATAAGCATTATAATGTGTAATTTCTATATTTGTGTGTTTTCTCTTCTTTGGACAGCATGAGAGAAAAACCAGCTCCTCCACCTGCTCAATCCCAGTTCCACCTGGACCTCTGGTTCTCTTTTACTGTGCAGAACTGGATCCTGGACTTCGGCAGGCCAATAGTGATGGTGATGAAATTGACTCAGAATGCTTATTAAACATTGCTGCGATCGAATATGATTAATCAGTTTTAATCATCCCATTTCAGGTCTGTGTATATGTGTGTGTCCATAATGGGTTTCCTATGGGTATTCCAGTTTCCTCCCACAGTCCAAACACATGCAGATTAGTCTAATTGGCATTCACAAATTTCTTGCCTCATGCCCCGAATCGCCTGGGATAGGCTCCAGTCCTCCTATGACCCTGTACGCGATAAGCGGTATAGAGAGTGAATGAATAAACGAACTAATGATTGATGAAGGTGGTTGCATGGTGATTTAGCGATTAGCACTGTCACTTCACACCTTCAGGCTTTGAATCTTCTTTAGGATCCAGTAAGTGTATGCTTGGTTTGCTACAGATACTCAGGTTTCCCCCACAGTTCAAACACAGACTGATTGGCATTTCCAAACCCCACTTTGTGCCCACAGAGAGTGCTTTTAATCATCTCTTTAAATGTCTTAGTGCGAGCAGAAAACTTAAAAGTCCCAGTGTGAAGAATTGCCCAAGCGATGTTAGATTAAAATAATTTGTCTGGTTTGATTCACTGGAGTACTTTGTGCCATGAAAGTGTGTTGTATTTGCTAATATTACACCAATATTTCTGCTGAACTCAACTGCAAGTTTTCTATAAATGTAGTTTGCCAGAAAATCACGTTAGAGAGCTGTGTGACATGGGAGATAACTAAAGCAAGACATAAGTGCATTGAGAAAAAAGAAAATGCTCAGACATTTAAAAGGTTACACGACAAAACAAATACTGAATATGTCTTTCAATAAGTATTTGCCCCCTTCCTGTTTTTTGTTTTTTAAACAAGAACACAAAACACTGATTAAGGTCCTTAAACAGGTAGTTCACGCTCAAAAACTCTCCAGTGTGGCTCAATTAAAACAGTTCTGCAAAGAAGAGTTGGCCAAAGTTCCTCCACAGCGATGTGAAAGACTCATTGCCAGTTATCGCAAATGCTTGATTGCAGTTGTTGCTGCCAAGGGTGCCACAACCAGTTATTAGATTTGGCGGGGCAATTACTTTTTCACATAGGGCCAGGCAGGTTTGAATAGCTTTTTCCCCTTAATAAATGTAATCATAATTTAGAAAAAGCATTTTTTATTTACTCTGGTAAATGCTCTCTTTGTGCGATATAAAAATTTGTGAAGAGTTTTAAAGTGTGACAGAAAAAAAATTAGGAGGAGGGCAAAATTATTTCCATGGCACTGTAAATGTAACGGGAAAAAATTCTGGTTCTCTATCTATTCTCAAACCAAAGATGGATTTTATATGCATTTCTAATCAACAAAGCATATACAGTTAAACCTCTCTAATGACACTTGCTTTTGCCTACTTCTGAGGATTAAGCGGAAATATAATGTTGTGTTGTTGTCAAACAGATTCATCTCCTGCTACAGCCTTTTTTTCCACAGGGACGATGTTGCAGTACAGTTAATAAAGAACAGTCACTAAACTTGGACATACACACAAAAAATGCTTTATGTGCACACACGTGGTCACAATGCTATAGTAAACAGCACACACACACATACACACATACACACACAGATGTTGATTATACAAGTGACGCATGCACACTGAGACAGAGCGTTGGCGACAATTACCAACAATCATACAGCTAGAGAGAGAAGAACCATTGGCTCAGTTGTGATCATGTGACACTCAGCAGACAAAGTACTAAAAATGCTACTCGTATATCAAGACCTCACTCACTTATTAAGTTAAAATTTATTTTAAAATTTTGCTCATCATGCAAAACACTCGCAGACTGTAAAGCACTGAAAGAAGAAGCTTTTCATGGTGAAAAATAACATGATGGTGATGTCCCTGTAAAATCATAATGTTCACTGCTTTAAATGTTTTAATTTTGTGAAGTTGCTTTGAGACAGTGACCATTGTTAGATAAATACAATTGAATTGAAATACTATAATAATATGTAATGGGTATAAAATGTATATATAATGTATAATAATATACATACTGTAATACATTTCTCCCTACAGATTATCTTGCCTCTGGAATGGTTTCCTCTGAACAAGCCGAGCGCTGGAGATTACTTCCACATGGCCTACAACGTCATTACACCGTTTCTGCTGCTCAAAGTAGAACCAACTTAAATAAATAATGAATATTAAACAATATTTTAATAATTTGACTCTAAATAATAAGTAATGGTTTTTGTAAAAAATCACTTTTAAGCACTGAAGCAACTGATATCTGGTTTAATTCAACACAGTTTGAGAACAGAAGGAATGACATATATCAAAGTGGTTGACTTGTGACCGGTGTGTGTTGTAGCTGATGGAGAGAAGTCCTACCACGCTGCCACGCACTGCTGTATACCTGAGTATTATCACATTTGTCATGGGTGCCAGCATCCACCTGGTGGGAGACTCCATTAACCACAGGCTGATCCTCAGCGGCTACCAGCTCCACCTGTCTGTCCGAGAAAACCCCATCATGAAGGACCTCAATCCTCCTTCTCTGGTGAGAAATATATATCTCAGTTAAGAATCCAAGAGGGGCGTTTGAGTCAAAGCAGGACTTTTGATTGTGTAGAATAACAGAACAGTTCTGAGAGTAAAAACTCTCTTTATTTCTTTATATAATCTCCTGCTACACTCATGCACTCATCCAAGTGTCTCACTAGTGCTTGGACACCATCAAGGTAGAAAGTTTTCTCAGTACGCCGGACCCATGAGCAGACTGCCTGCTTTACATCTGAAACCCTGAGCCTCCCAAGAATTCCTTTAATGGCCCAAACATGAGGAACTGGCATGGTGTTCAGGACTGTACAGGGAGGGGATGCGTCAATAGCTCCCACATGAGTTCCTGTAATGTACACGTGGTGTTGGTGAATGATTGTGTGAACAGTTCCCATAGACAGATGCATCGCTTCAACAAGTTGGTGACAAGTTATTCATTGATTGTCAGGGATTGGGCGTTCCATTCGCTGAATGTTCACGTGAACAACTGCAGTGGGCTCTGAGCTGACTCAACTAGGATCGTCATTCAAAGGCCTTCTTTAAAACCTTGGCTACCATTCAGATGTTTTACTGTGGCTGAAAGTCTCATCACCCAACTGTGAATGAAGTCTTCTGTAAATGTCTTTACTTTTTACGCCTTCATTCAAAAAATTTTTTATCACGAGTCCCAGTTTGACTTGAACACCTCTTGTAAGTGTGTTTGTTGCTCTGTTATAGTTCATCTGGTATCTTTGTTCATTATATACTCCTCCTGTTTTCAGATTGACTCGTTCGAGCTGCTTTATTACTATGATGAGCATCTGGGACACTCCATGTGGTAAGTACCGGGATCTGTGTGTCGGTGATTAACAGCAATCTAACAGTTCATATCTGTAGTGTAATTAATTTATATTATTATTTTATTATTAACACCTATAACATTCTCATACTGTGTCTATACCTTATGAACATGTGTCCTAGTTCACATGAAAAAAAATCGAATGTCTTTTCCAGGTTACTATTACAAACCATCCAAGTAACAGTCGCCTTTCAGTTTATTTACAGCAGTTATATACAACTGGATTAAAATCCTGAATAAATCGATTTCAGTGATCTTGTTTTTCCCCCGTTCTGGAGTTGAATCCCAAATAGCATTAATGGAAAGCTAGCGTGCTATGGAGGGTATACAATCCCTTGTTCCATACACCAAGTAGTGCCCTTGATCAGGGGTTAACAAGTGATTTGAGATTCAGCCTTTTTTTAGAAGCTGCTAGTTAGCTTTGTAGCTCACCATATGTGTAGATAAAACAACACGTGGGCAATTCAGAACGACTTAATTTAGAATCGATTACTAAGTAGACTGCATGTTGTTTAAGACGACATAACGTTATCAGATTGTTTTCTTACTGAAAGTGCTTCTGGTTGTGAATGTGGGTTTTGTCAGGCAGCTGCTCTCTCCTCAGTACTGCGGACCGTACAGACCGACTCTCATCCCTGCTGTGACCCACAGTTGGTGTAATTAATGACAGTAGAACACCTGGGACATGGAATGAAACATGTAGTCAAATGTCCCAGTGCTTTAACTCTCTATTCTCCCCACTCATGGACTGCATCTCGTCCAATCAGATTGCTCGGTTGGAACTAAGTGTTATATAATAGAAGATACAGAATGGTGCAGGTCTGTGTCTGAGCACAAAGGTGTTAACGCATCTCTCTTGCAGGTACGTTCCGTTCTTCCTCATCCTCTTCCTCTACTTCACCGGCTGCTTCACACAATCCAAAGAGGAGAAGATGCCACATTCGGGTTGGCTCCTGCTGGGTCCTAGTGCTCTCTATTACTGGTCAGTGCTTCACAGCACAGTCACAGTTATGGTTTTTTTTTTTTTTTTAATATTGGGACAAGGCTGATTGGGGAGCGACTTTTTCTAACAGCTTGCATATATGAAAATAACTTGTGTAAGTTTGCATGCAATGCAACCGAATGACATGCAATCAGTTAAAAAAAAATTTTAAAGTAGTCATTTATAGACTGCTGTGGTGTGAGAGGAATAAAGCACCCTGTTTTGTGCTGTCACAGGAAAATAACCAACATTAGCGTGGTGACAGCAACTCTGCTTCATCACACCGCCTTGTTGTTGATTATTTTATTCAGTTACAACATAACATGGAGTTATGAAGAAAATCTATTTTCTTTTTATTTTCTCATAGGTACCTTGTGACTGAAGGACAGATTTTTGTTCTCTACGTCTTCACGTTCTTTGCCATGGCCGCTACAGTAATGCGTCAGAAACAAAAAGGCTACGTGCTGGACAGTAATGGTCGCTTCCTGCTGTACAACTTTATCATCACTCTGGTCCTGGTGATCGCTTGGGTCGTCTATCTGTGGAACGACAGCGTCCTGCGCAAAAAATACCCCGGTATCATTTATGTACCGGAACCGTGGTCTTATTACACGTTACATATCAAGGGCAGTTAGTAGGAGATAACCGTGACATGGTTAAGAGTCACGTTGTTGCAGTGAAACATCGTCTTGCAGAGTTTTAAAGTGGTATATGAGAGGAGAGTGACCTGTAATAAAGGAGTGTGACATAATAAATGGAAAGATTATGTTCTAGTACCTCCTTAAATGTCATCATTAAAGGCGCCGTTAGCAGTATTTTTGATGCTTTGCTTGCCCTATTGCATTGGGATAAATAATAATTAAAATAAGTATTATTATAATTATAATAATAAATTCAGTTACATTTATTTAGTCATTGTCACAAAGCAGCTTTGCAGAATCAAAAGAAAATTTTGGAAATGTGTATGAAATATATGAGAAAATATGTATCAATCAAATCAAAATGATCGATAAATGCACATAACATTTATATATTTATGATCATTTGATAATTCCAGTCCTCTTTCCTCATTAATCATGTTGAAATCAGGCAATCGCATGCATCCATGGTTGCTATGACTGCAGAATCATCGTCATATGATAAGGAGGAATAAACAATATTGGAAGAACATATAGAATTTTTTTTTAAAGGTGCATACTACTGTAAGTCATTAAAAAACATTTCTTTATCTCAAATTCTCAAATGCAAGCAGAAGATTCCTTCTTGCTACTTTGTACTCTGGTCAGTATTTCAGCAAGCAGTTATTTGTCCTAAAGATGAACAGGTTATTTTATTTTATTTATTATTTTATTTTTGTGATATTGTACTGTCACTTGATACCGTTGCAAAGATTGCAGAAAATCAGCATCCTTAAAATGTTCCTGAGTAAAACAATTCACTCCGGTTTGACTCCACTTTTTGTTTTTTAATTAGTATATAATTTGCAAAACTTTATTTATAGCACCCCAAAAAGATTAGAGTTTGTAAAGAACTGTTAAAGAGGTCAGGATTTTGCAGTCATCCATTCAGTGATAAGAAAGAAATCTTAATTGTAAAGAAATTATGGAAAGAATATTATTCCTATGCAGCTATGGGGATCGGGTTGCTGATCAGAGAGCGCGAAAGATATTGTAGTTAGTGTTCTGTAGGCAGTGTAGAAGATGAATGAATGGACTGAACGAATTGAATAAATAGTTTTTTTCCCCCCAGTAATTTATATTTCAGCTATATAAGAGATTAATTAGTGAATGAATTGATAATATTTTATAGGTTAGATTATAGGTTTTGAGAAGTATAACTATTATTCTTATTATTCTTTAGAATTCGCTTTTCTGTTTTTGTGTACTTGTAAACGAAGCGTACTGTAAAGAAAGAGTACTGTAGTGCTGAACTATAATGTAATGAACTGTGTTATGACTTTTTGTAGATAAATGTTTATCTATAGGTACTTACAATAAATCTACACACCCATAATACTACTGTGGGAAGAATGTGATATAAAAGCAAGTTAAGTATTAAGTGTCAGATCTTTTTTATCCTTTAATGTGATACAACAAATAAATATTACAGTATTTTAAAAAAAGAAAAAGAAACAAAGAATAGATAATTTACCTGGGTCGAGGGTTCGATTCCCATCTCCAGTGTGTGGAGTTTGCAAGGCATTTCCAAATTATGTGTAATTATGTATAAATGTTTATACCTTTTAACAACGTGGTATTCTATCACAAAACCTGAAATTTTATCAGTGGTCCATAGATTAAAATGTTTTATATCTAGTGTATTTTCTTTATCTTATTTCAGTAATTTTTATGCCATCAAAATCTTGTTATTGAAAACCTGACCTTGAATGTATTAAATAATGCGTGTTACATTTCCTACAATCATTCTGTCATCGAATAAATACCCTCATTGTAATTGTCTAAGTACCGTGTTTTAGCCGTAAATACTTTCCCTACATAACATGACACATGTTCGAACATTTATATGTTGAAATGAAATGTTTGATTAAAATTTTTTTTTTAAATCACCTTAACACACGAACACCACAAACACTGGTGTGCTGAGAATTATTTCATGCACTGAATGTATTTATCACCTGTTGTTCGTTCAAGCCAACACTGAGGAGCACACAGTGCAATAGGTGGTGTCGTATAATACCGTTTCTATGGCAACAAGGCTATCAGTTACGTCATGCGCTCGGTGGACTTTAGATCATGAGACGCTCCTAGAAGCTACCTGTTCTGCCCGAGACTGATGATACACAATGGTAAAGACATTTTAATGGATTTTAATGTTTAAAATTCCAAATTAGTATGATTGTGTTTACAAAGTAACTCACTGTATTGTTTGTTTTCTATCTTTTTATCTATATTCAGGCCAAGTTTCTGTCTCAGGATCAGATTAATGGTGAGTCGTATAAACCGTAGGCCTGACATAATTTCTAATTCATACTTATATTTGTCCAATCAATGCCATAAATTAGACAGTTTAACGTTGTAAGAACATTTCTGACGCAGTCAGAGGAAAGATTATCTAATGTTTTTTGTCTTTTAGAATTTAAAGAATGCTTCTCGCTGTACGATAAGAAGCGGAAGGGGAAAATCGAAGCCAAGGACCTGATCACAGTGATGCGTTCTTTAGGCACCAGTCCCACGTTCACTGAGGTCGACCGACACCTACAGGTTCATAAAATAGGTACAGACTCTACTGCAGCGTCTCGCTGTTTCTAGCATACAAACAACTAATTCCATACATACAGTTAGTGAAAACATTTATTGCTCAAGTATGTCAAAAATACATAAAATAATAATTACCTAAAAAGTCAACCAATAATGGTCAATAACTTCTATGAGGAAATGATATTCAGTATAATATTGACTTAAATGTTTTACTATATATTTGGGATTAGTAAAACCTGATAAGTATAAAATCTAAGCATTGATTGTGAACAGAAAACTGAGCTTGACATCCTCTTGTTTTTCTACTAATTACTGTATTGTGATTTTGCTACCATTAAATGATGCCATAAAGTGTCTACTAATGAGGACAATAGGTCTAAGTTAAATGGAATGAAGTATAAGGTGCAGCGAACCCAAAAAGTGATGTTTCCCTATGAGGACGCAGGGACCCAGGAGCACAGTGTCTTAAAAAGTAAAACTTAATAATATAAGACTTTATCATTTAATGATGTCACCTGAGCTTAAAGTCATTAGACTCCTTAATCAAGCACATGCACATAAAGTGTCTAGAACCGAACTATATATAAGACCCCTTTAAGTGCTAAAAAAAAAGAAGAAGAAAACCATAGAGCCTGTGAATTATTATTTAAATGTGTACAGTACGTTTTAGCTTTATGTTGTCAGAATTTTAGGATCCACTTTTATTAAATCTATCATCACAGTATATGTATTACATTTTTTTCTTTTAAAAATGAGAAATAACTTTATTAATGGTTAATTAAAACCATTAACTTAACCGTTAATTAGGCCCATGTCTGATCTCGTCTGTGTCAAAGGGGATGCAAACTTTTGAGCTTGCTAGTAAACAATTAGTGGCTGTAATATTTATACTGTATTATATAGTGTCATGTCATACGTATATACGTTGTATATATAAAACCTGTAAATCTTACTGTAGTGCAACACGTCTTGTGGCTTAGATAAAATGGGCGAGCTGGACTTCTCTACCTTCCTGACCATCATGCACAGACAGATGCAGCAGGAAGACCCGAAGACGGAGATCCTGGAGGCCTTGCGCATGACGGACAAGCAGAAGAAGGGTTACATCCTGGCATCAGAGCTCCGTACCAAACTCACAGGCCTTGGAGAGAAGCTCACTGATAAAGAGGGTACAGCACAATCATAATCTTGTGTCAATTACTGCTCCTCCTAATGGGAGTCTTTTCTTAAAATATAGCAGGAAATTCACTCAAGAGTCATCACAGTGACATCTAAAACGGTTTAAAATCACTTATGTTTCTTGTCCCTGTTGTGTTTCAGTGGATGAGTTGTTTAAGGAGGCCAACGTCGGCCGTGACGGCCGTATTAACTACGAGGAGTTTACCAGGATGGTCACGCTGCCTCCTGTCGACTACTGAAGGATCAAACATGAAAAGCCTGGATCTGTCAGTGCCTGTTTACCAAGCTCTGTGTGTTTCTTATATTAATAAACAGTAATAAAAATAAATAAATAAATAAATAAACATACTTTCATATTATTTCAGATGTCCTGGTCGTTTTCTAATGAAAAAAGAAATCCACACAGATTTTCCACATTTTCTTTCAACCTGTTTTTAATTCATAGAAATTCTTTATGAATGGCTGTAGAACGAAAAGAAAAACTGGCCAGAGTGACCATCTAATATTTTACAGATGACTGTTAAATACACCTGAAAAAAAAGTCGCTGTTTCAGAAAGATCAAATTATTGGCCTGAATCAAGCAAAGACAACAACTATGGAGATTTTGTGTTAGAAAGAGGCTAGAAATAGGCTCAACCACTTTTCTCCAGTGATGTATAGTTAGTTATAGCACATACAGTATGTTCAGAACACTTACAATTTATAATTGATTCGTCTTGTTAACTTCAAGGCTAAAGAAAGAGGGTTTTGTAAAGACCAGGAATTGACCAAACTGATTTTATGGACATTCCACAAAAGGTGTGATGTGCCATTCTTTTGTTTAAAAAACAAATAAATACATTAATGAATTAATAACAGCCTCCGGAGAATGAAACTCAGAGTGTTTCATTCCTTAGACATTGTAATAAAATATAAAGGAATATAAAAGGGCCTGCCTTTAATATAAAGTATTTTCACTTACTTTGATAAATTTTCCCCCCAGAATGTTCCCAATTTTTAAAAAAAAATTTCCAGGGAGTGCCTTTAAATTGCATACTTTTTCAGACCCGCTCAAGAATCCTGTATAGGAAATTTTCTTCCAAATAAAGCAATAAAAAAACAAAACCTTTTCAAAC
Source organism: Clarias magur (assembly GCA_013621035.1). NCBI lineage: Eukaryota > Metazoa > Chordata > Actinopteri > Siluriformes > Clariidae > Clarias > Clarias magur. The sequence goes on along the minus strand of QNUK01000142.1, from coordinate 154,406 downwards.
ATTACCAAAAACAGTCAGTCATTTTAATAAAACCACATGTACCCAAAAAGGTACAACAATATAATGACCAGAAAGCTTTCTGTACAGTTCAGACATTGTTTATAAAATGACAGCTCAGATGAGGACGTTTATCTGAAATGTACATCGGTGTGTACACGTTACGATTTGCCCCAGTCGAGAGCCTTCATAAACTCCTCCTCGGTGAAAGACATCATCCTCGCTGCCTCAAAGTGCATCTGTAAACATTATTAACAGCAGTGAGCTCTGTCCTCATGTTATAAATATAAAACTGTATATAAAACTGAATTTTATATACACTCACCTTTTGCTTTTTTAAAATATCAATAAGCTTCAGCTGCTTTTTAAAGCCAGTGATGAGTTCAGCTTTTTGTTTCTCCAGCTTTATCTTCTCAGCATGTAAAGCTTCAATCTTCTGCTGTTCCAGATTCACAGACTCCTGTACAGCAAAATAGAGAACATGAACTGAATGTAAGGCTTTACCACACAACGGTTTATACCACGGTACTGGTATACCGTGTTGAAAAGAGTTCAAAAGAGATTATTGCATATTTAGGCCGCCTTCAGCATTGTTTTACAGTGTAGAAATAAATTAATTAATAAAAAACAGAAAAGACCATGAGGTTAGAAGGTCCAAACTTCTGACTGGTAGTGTATGTGTGAAAATGTATGGATTATTTTCATATAACAGCACGTGTAATCTGGAGCTCCACCAATACCACAGTGATCAGTACCATAGCAACAGTCGCAATGTTTTAATTCATTACTGCAAGACAAGTCACACATTTTAATAGTTTATAGTTTGAAAAACATCAGAGTGACAAGTTAGTTCCTGTTATCTCTTACGCTTAGCTCTCTCGCTCTCTGTCCTTCTCTCACTCACTAAAACTTTGGCTCATTTTACTGAGGAACCTGAAAGTGTTCTGAAGACTTTATCAAGGTGATTTACTACTCCGTCTCCTTACAGAAATGTTAAATACATTTCTTCTAACAAAATCCTTCACTACATCAATGACTGTATATTTACCAATAAGAGATAGATAGATCAATCGATAGAGGAGTGTAACTTGATATGGTTCTGTTCATTTTGAAGTATCATGCAGTAATAGTTTTGACACAAAAACAATTAACTTACAGCAAAATGTGGTTTTAAATGTCGCACTTTTTGTGCATAATTGTAAAAGGAATCTGCCAGGGTTTGGACTAGTTGCTACCTTGCTGCTCTGTTTGAGCTTGTTGAGTTCAGCTTTGCTCCTCTCAGCCTCCTCCAGAGCTCGGTTCAGTCTCACTTCTGTGGCATTGTGGCTGCTGGATGCCTGCTTCTGAGCTCTTTTCATTCCCTCCAATTCCTGCGTATCACACACAAGTACGCTTAAAAACTAAAGAAAACATATAAAGAAATATGTGGTTTCGTCTTTTTAACTCAAACCACTCTCCACTGTTATACATTGGTGTAAAATCTGCTTTGTGCAGTAATGATGGAGTATTCATGACAAGTTTAAGCAATGTTTGTAAAGCTACGGTCAGAGGATTTTGAAAATAATTGTCAGTTAAGCCGTAAATGACAATATACAGTCATGTTCAAAAGTATGTACCCCTCTGTTTATTCTAGGTGAGATGCACATGCACAATGTCTGAAAAATGAAAGAATCAAGGTTTTGGTATAGCTTAATCAAAGTCCAGACCTCAGCCCAACTGGGATGGCCTGTGGTGAGACCTTAAGAGAGCTGTGCATAAGCAAATGCCCCCCAAAAACCTCAATGAACTGAATCAATGTTGTAAAGAAGAATTTACATCTATAATTTATAACATTTATTTCTAACCCTATTTAAAAGAATTGTGCCTCTTTTATGCAACAGATTACACTATGTATTTTTGTAAAGAATCATCAATCATTGAGCGTCAGCCTTGCCTTCTGTAACATGCTGACTTGATGGCGCAGACCTTCGCAATTCCTGTTAGCGTCTTCAGCCAGGGCTCTGTGTTTCTCTAACTGCATCTGCTGCGTGTTGGTGGTCCTCTGCAGTCTGACTCGATCTTCCTCCACCTCCTTCAGCTTACCGCTCAACATTGCATTCTCCTCGTCCTGATGGAAGACCAAGAATGTACACTACAGATCCCTTTCACACTCGGCTCACTTTGTCTCGTGTAACTGCGACCGCTTACCTTCTTGTTGCATTCCTGCGAGAGTCTGTTTAACTCTTCCTGCATCACTCGTAGTTTGGCTTTCATGAAGCGAATCTGGGCCTCTGTGAAGATTAAAAGACAAAACAGGAGTTTTTATACACATTATAAACAAAAGTTATTATATACATGAACAAAAACAGCACATGCTTTAAGGGTATTTCAGTTTTTTTTTTTTTGTTTTTTTTTTTAAACGTTTTTTATTCTCTGTATCAATTCACATTTAAAGACATGGAACCAGTTAGTTTTTCTTTTAGCAAACGTTACAGCAGCAATAACCAGTCTTTCCCTCTTGGCTGTCTCTTTTTTTATCAGCAAAGTGTAAAAGTGTAAAAGTGTAAAAAGCAAGTGTAAGTGTAAAAGCAATTACAGCTTTACCCCTGACTGTTACAAAGCTCTGACACTGGAAATTCCTCCATTAAATGTTGAACGCATTTCACGAGGAAAATAGCTACACACTTTTAAAACTCTGTTTACGTGGAAGGTAGAGGCCACAAAAATGATAAAATACAAACAAATGCATTAATATCCAGCTGTGAGAATGAACTTCACACCTGTGCTATAGAACTATAGAAAGGATAATACAGTTCACTCTATAGTGGATCTCTGAGTTTTTGCCGCTCACCTGCACCCATCTCTTCGCCGGCGCTTGGTATGACATCGTCCTCCAGTTGCTCAGCTGCGTCCTCATCATTTACTCTGCCCTCTATTTTGCTTATAGTCTTGGCCAGAGAAAAGTCTGTAAAATCCGCTGGCACGGCAACGTCATCCGCGACCGTCATTTGCTTTTTTCTGATATCAAACAAAATAAGCAGTCGTTAACTTTATCAGAGAAATAAATAAAATTAGGACCTATTATTCAAATTATTGAATTGTAGAATGATTATTCAACTCACTGCGTTGTCTTTCTGGGAGTTGACGAAGATCTGTTCAGCTTTCCAACTTTTAAAGATTTCTTTTCTGTCACTGCGAAATCATCAAAAGGACGTTCTGCTTTTACCATTCCTGTAGATTTTGTCGTCACTGAGGGCACGACAGCTTCCCTGTTAATACAAATAAATAAATAAAACGCGCAAAAAGGTGTATCTAAGAAAATGTGTTTGATCGTTAACTTAATGCAGTAGTATAACAAACATATTTACCAGAATTCCTCAGAGTCGTCTGCAATGTCCAGGCTCAGGTGGGTTGGGATGGGCTTCAACAGCACCTCGTTTTGTTCTCGCTGAAGCAAAAAAGGAGCTTGAGAATTTCATTATTGTGCATAACAATAAATATATAAAGCAACAAGGTTTCAAACAAGGTTTAATAGGCATTTCCCCAGGATTAATTTTCTATAGCGCTCATCCTGTACAGGGTCCTATCCCAGGAGTCTTTTGGCACAAAGCAGGGTCTCATCTGGACAGGGTGCCAATCCATTGCAGGGCAAACACAATGAGCAATTAAGTAAAGGCAATTAGCCTAATCTGAATGTCTTTGAACTGTGGGAGGAAACCAGAGTACCCGAGGAAACCCGCCAAGCAAGGGGAGAACATGCAAACTCCATGCACACACCTGAGGCAGGAAACAAACCCTGGACACTGGAGGTGTGAGGGCATAGTGCCAGCTACATAAATACAGTACTGTGCAAATGTCATCGACACCTGTGCATTTGTGTCCGTGTGTGTGCGTGTTTTTGCACAAACCTTGTTAGATATGTTTATTTTGTGACTTAATGTTCAAGTCTGTACAAAAAAATACATTTCTGATTTCCTCAGAAGGACAGTGGCTGTTCTGCAGGATGTTCACACTTAGAAATCTGCACACACTATATTTTACACACAGGGTCATCACATCAATTACTGACTTGTTAATTAATTACTGTTTGCTGCTTTTCATAGTTATTTTTTAATGCAGAAACTTTAAGACATCTTTGCTCTACAGCAGTTATTTGCATGTGCCTAAGTCTTTTGTACAGTATTTTAGAACGCTTTTTTGTACAAAGCCTTTATGATGTAATTAAATTCCTAATTCAGATTGGTTCATTTGTAACCCTGATATGACATTTACCAATTATAGGCCAGCCCCTTAACTGAGAAAAAACATGGTGGATTAGATGAGATTAGATTTATTATTGATTAATATTATTAGTCATTTACACAACTCCTGTGTATAACATCAAGCAAATATTTTCCTCACCATAACTTCCTCTGCCTGACGCACCAGCTCGGCTGTTTTGGCTTCCAGTTCTGCATTAAGTCTCCTAAAACAACAGAAGATGTCTCCATAAAGCAGTTCAGCATTTTACTATGTAATTAATAACACCACAAGTCATAAGGAATGTAAATTTATACTAATATATATATATATATAATAAAGTAGAGCGACTATTTTGTCTTCACACTGGACACAAGTATTAATTTTCATTCCTTATGGCTCGTTATATAGTCCATGTGCATATAAAAAAGCATGTACAGTGATGTGATCAGGAGAAAATAAAAAATAAAGCATCACTGTTAAAATATGTACACACTTGTATTCCTCTTCTTTAGCCAGCAGGTCTATCTGAGGCGGCTTCTTCGTTGGAGCAGAAGCAGGACGGTTTGTAGATCTTGATGCAGAAGGAGGTCTCTGAGAACCTGAGCCTGAAGGTTTTTTGGCCTGAATGCAAAATTCACAATGGAGTAGCTACAGCAGGTATTAACTTCTGGGTTCAGTGTAGAAAGTAAACTTTTAGGACATTTCCACTTTACATATTTACATTTAATCAGTCTAGTCATAAAACTTATTTCGGGAAAGCATTCTGCTACATTTTTGAGAAAACAACATCAGAAACATGTAATGAAAAAAGAATCAATTCTAGAGATTTTCGAACATTAGCTTCAAGTAAATCATCCATCCATCCATCTAGGAACCTCTGTAGTACCACTAGGGACAATGGTGACCAGTGTAATTATTCCCATTTTTACAACTGTGGTACGACCTCAGTTAAACATTCACAAAACCCAGAGTACCCAAAGGAAATCAGCCATGCATGGGGAGAACATGCATTCTCCATGCACACAGAAACTGAGGTGGGAATCGAAATTGGACCATGGAGGTGCGAGACCACAATGCTAACCACTAAGCCACTGTGCTGCAAATCATGTAAATCAGGGCTTACATAATCTAAATCAGACCACCACTGGGCTACTTGATCAATTATCACTGATCAATATTGTATTTGAACATAAATGTACATTAAACCTATACTAGATTTGGTTTGTGTGAGTTAAAGTTTGAGTCCATCTTGTTATTGCGTTCGTTGTTACATGAATGATAAGAAATTAAAATAGATGTCAATATTAATTAAATGTTCATTTTTAGTAATATTTTACCGAAGCGAATTAATAATTATTAATTATTGTACCCTATTTATATGTAGCACAGACTTTATGAGTAACATGTTTTCATAGACTTGAATAGCAATCCGGTAAATTCTAGCCCTTTCCAATATGGCGGCTACGGTATCACAAAAGCTAACGTCCTACCGAGGCTGTGAACGTTCATTAAAGGTTTGTTTAAAAGTACTTTTTAAAAGTTTTAGACTTATTGTAAATGATTACCCTAAAACAAAGATACTGTATTCTAAAAAAAGACAATGTGCGGTCTATGGAGCGTATTTAAGGTTTGTTTGTAGCTCACCCCCTGAGACGCGGGTCGCTGTCTGTCCGCCATGTTGTTGTTTTTTAGAACGCAGAGTCGTTGCTAAGCAACCGCATTTACCTGCTTATCCAGAGTAAACGCCTGACGTCATTACCTTGCTTCGTGTTATTTTTATTCTTTATTCTAAATTCTTTATATATCAGTTTTTTTTTTTGGAACAAACGGACCAAATGTATAAATATATATATACCCTTAATATAAACATATTTAAAATTATAACGAGTGTTTTATTGCGACATAAACGCTATGAGCATTATTAAGAGACCTTTAAAAATGCTAATGTTATTTAATAGTATATATGAAAACGTTCCATGGCAAGTTTAGCAGGTGTACTATTTCTGAATCGTTAATTCACCCCTCTGCTATGCCAGTCTCGTGTTTTTGTTGCTTCTAGAGTGCGCATGCGCGAACCTTGACTCGCAGCAGGTCTGTTCGATTCCTTTAACTTGGGAGTCGACTTTGATTCTGATTCAGTGTTTGGGAATCAATTACATCGAATCCAGGAAGTGTTTATCCTAGAGAGATTTCTTTATTCTATGTTGTGGAAATTATATCTTGTAAAATAAACAGTGTATTAACAAATAATAATAATAATAATAATAATAATAAACTCTAGGTCTAGGAGCATCTGTAGTTCAACTAGGGACAATGAATTTCATGTGCTATACAAATAAACTGGATTGAAATGAAGGCCAATGGTGACCATTGTATTTATTCAAATTTTTGCGACCAGGACTATCGTTCAACACTTACATGCTGATTCACGAGTAATTTGGGAACGCCCATTAGCCTAACCTGCATGTCTTTGGACTGTCCGAGGAAACCCACCGGACCTCAATCCTGGGGTTCGAGGCTACAGTCCTAACCACTAAACTACTAGCCAAATCAAAATTACCGGTAACTAAAAACTAAAGTAAATCATCAGTAAATATAAAATATCAGTAAATATTTTAGTTATCAAACAATTAGTATATTAGAGTTAATTATTAAACAATGTAATACATTTAAACACACATAATATAAAAGGCAGCATTCTGTCCTCTAGACCTGTCTCATTAATCCTGGAGCCCCGTTTCTGGTTGGAGATCTCATCACATGGTCTTCTTGGGATGTATGTGGTGACTGGGGACTGTTCCACTTGACCATGAGGATGGTTTTGTACTTGGCTGATGCAGTCAGCTGTTCTCTGGTGACTTGTGACTGCAGTCACTCAATAGTTCAGGACTGAAACTCTTCCGAACAGTTTTGTACCTGAGCCTTGAATAGACAGGTCAACATGGTTACGTAGTGGTTAGCACTGTCGCCTTGCACCTCCAGTATCCAGGTTCAATTCCCGTCTCGCGGTGTGCATGGAGTTTGTGTGCATGTTCTCCTTGTACTTGGTGGGTTCCCTCTGGGTACGCCAGTTTCCTCCAACATTCCAAATACATGCAGATGAATCTAATTGACATTCCCAAATTGCCCGTAGTGTGTGAACATGCAAATGAGTGAGTGTGTGAACTTCAATGGATTGACACCCTGTCTAGGGTATACTCCGGCTTGTCCTCCAAGTCTCCTGGGAATAAAGTGGCATAGACGATGAGACGATAATGAGTGACACTGAGCTCTCGCACTTACAGGGTTAAAGGTTCGATTAACACCTCAGGTCTGTATGCGTGCAATTTGAGTGTTTTCCCATGCTTGCTGGGTTTCCTCCAGGTTTCCTCCCACAGTCCACAGACATGCAGATTAGGGTAACTTTTTAGGGTAACCTTAATCGCCCACAGTGTGGGTGTGTGCTCTGGGATAGATCGGCACTCTGTCCAGTGTTTTTCTTGATTATGTGCATAAACCTCAAAATAAAATGAATGTACTGTCAGCCAGTGATCTGTAAAAATGTATTGTTGATATTATTAATATTATCATTGTTGTTGTTATTATTATTATTATTATTATTATTATTATTATATAAAACATTATTATTGAGTTCTTGAAGTTTTTAGTTGTGTACAATTGACTTTAAAGCATTGGAATCGATCCTCCAGTCTGAACGAATAGACACAGAGAGTCGGTTCTTTCTTGGGAGTCGACTCACTCAGTGGTGGTGTGAGAGAGAGAGAGAGAGAGAGAGAGAAGTGCGCGGTAGCGAGGGAAAATGAAGCAGATTCAACACGGGGTTTGATTCTCCTTCCTCGGAACGCATGCGTGCTCGTTTCTAAAGCCACATTGGAGGAAAATCCGCGCTGAAATCATGAATCAGAATTGTTTGTGTGTCGGGAGCCGGAGTTCCGAGGAGAGGAAGGTCTCACCAGGAGGAGTGTGATGATGTAGATATTCAGCGCAGCGCTGCGGGGTGCTTTTAGTTTTAGTTTTTTTTTTTAGAGAGATCAGGTCTTGGCCTGCGTGGTAGATCGCTCCGTGCTTCCTTCCTCCTCCTCCTCTTCCTCATCACCCCCGTGATGGCTGATGAGCAGCAGCACCTCCAGCCCGGATCTCTGCCTGCTTCAGCACTGCCAGTCTCGGAGAGCAGCGCACTGCAGCTGAAGATCAAGAACTCCATCTGGTAAGTCTGTGTGCCTACAACTAGTTCCAGCTCTGTGGAACCAACTAACTAACTAACTAACTAGTCCCACAATCTCTGATCATTTCATTCATGTGAATTAGAGATTAATTTATTTGCCCTAATGTGTCACCTTGTCATTATAACAGGTGTTATTACCTGTCCTAGGCGATGGATGTCCTAAGATGTGTGTTTTGGTCTCAGTTTACAGGATTGCCTCGTGCACTCGCCAAGGCGCGCTATGACGTTATAAACTTTATTTGCATTTTTTTTTTCTCCTGCTGAATGTGGATTTTCACAATATACTTCGACTAGATTAAAATACTACAGATTAGATTAAGTTAGACTTAACTTTATTGTCATTGTGTAAAGAACATAACGTTATACCTATACTGTTGTAATAGTATGATGATAATAATACTTATGCAAAGTATATAATACAGTTATGTCAAAATAAAAAATCGTTAATGTAATGGAAACATGTTCTCACATCACGCTTGACCTTTTGACATTAAATTGAGTTCAGTTCTAAAAAAAAATACTTCTCAGTCACAATTCACATATATTTACTATTTAAGTGTCTTTTCACTCCTTTTTCTTTTCTAATCATCCAACGGGCTTCTGCCTTCACAGACATCACGAAATGTCGGACTGCGGTCCGGATCGGGGCTGAATGACGGTTCTATCCAACTGCTGATGGCTTTCTTATAATTGAGAATACTTAATATATCAGTAATCCAGCATTTTTCCCTCAATGTGGGCGTGGCTATCGGCACCACTCAACAGAGCCAGTCAATGCGACAGTTTACTGTGTATAGACAGAGTGTGCAGAAGAAACAAACAGAAATCGAGACACAGCATGGCTTACTCCAAGAAAAGCAAAGTACACTAAGAAAACTGAACCTTCAAAGATGAATGGACAGATCAATGTTTGATTATTTTTCCTGCGGGAAGTTTAAAACCAGTTTATCTCCTATGTTCTGACACCTTGGTGATGCTGAAAATCCGTAAAGTGAAGCGCATGAGATAAAACACGGGTTGTTTGAGGAAACATATCCTTTAGACTTACTAAATATTGATTGAAGATTGCTATTTGTGTTCCATAAAAATACAAGGAAATATACAAGACCATCAAAGATCAAACTTTGAATCCTAAAACAACCATGAAATCCGGTCCTTGGCTCAAATAAAAGTTTATTGACTGAATGTTCCTAAGTTTTAATTTAGGACACCTGATCTATACAGTCATCAGAGTACATGCCTCTTGGATGATCAGAAGAGAAAAAGGTGGGAAAAATGAAGACATATATGTATATTTAAAATGTGACCCAGAAGCATTATGCCAAAAGGTCAAGTGTTACATAAAAATTTTAAATAAGTGAAATACCATACACCCAAAATACCTAAAGTACAAAATAAAATAATTTGAGGAAAAATATACAGTATATACAGTGTTTTTGTTTTTCAGCTTGAGTTTTATTGAATTGTGTAATTGCATTGTAGTCATCCATCTTATTTTTATTATTGTGAAAAAGTAGATAAATCAATTAATTCATGCACACAAACAGCATTTGTGAAAGATTTTCTCCACATACATAAAAGAAAAATCTTTTTAAAAGTGCTAACATATTCATGCCAATCAGTAAGAGATATTTAACGTATTTATAATACATTTTAAGTGTGTTTGCAATTTCTGAAGCATATTTATATATGAAAAAAAACATAGAAAAGGGAGATTTAAAATTTTCCCATAGTTTTGGTTGATGGGAACGATATTAATCATTGACTGGTGTACGGAAACATTGTTAAGGATTAATGGGTTATTGGGAACAATGGTGAGCAGTGATTGGTCGTTCGGGAACTGTGGTCATCAGTGATTAGTTTTTGCGAATCAGTGCTGAGTAGTGGTTGGTTGCTGGGAACAGTGGTTGAATGATTGGTTATTGGGAACAGTCGTGGGTTCAATGATGACCAGTGATTGGTTGAGTGAAACAAAGGTGAAGATTGTTCTGGTTGTTTTGAACAATGGTATTCAGTGACTGATCACTGGGAACACAGTGATTAGTGAGGGTCTATTGGGATTAATGGTGGAGTGATCAGTTATGGTATGTAATAGTGATTAGTGTTTGGCTATTGAGGATAATGGATGTAAGTAATTGGTTAATGTGAACAATGGTGATGAGTGATTTGTTTTTGGTAATAGTGGTGATGAGTGATTAGTTATGGTATATAATAATGATTAGTGTTTGGTTATTGAGGATAATGGTTATAAGTAATTGGTTATTGAGAACAATGGTGATGAGTGATTGCTTATTGGGAATAGTTGTGATGAGTGATTGGTTATTGGGAATAATTGTGATTAGTGATTGGTTGGGGGGTTATAATGGTGATTGGTGATTGGTTATTAAGGATAAAGGTTATTAGTAATTGGTTATTGAGAACAATGAAGATAAATAAGTAGTTATTAGAGATAGTGGTGATGAGTGATTGGTTATGGAGAACAATTTTGATGAGTGATTAGTCATTTGGGAATAATGTAATGTGCGTTGGTTATGAGTATAATGCTGAATAGGTTATTGGGAGCAATGATGAACAATTGGATGTTGGGAACAATTGGTATCAGTGATTAGTTGTTGAGAAACAATTGTGATCAGTGTTTTTTGAAAACAGTGGTGATTAGCGACTGTTTACTTGAAACACTGAATATGGTTTGTGATTGGTCATTACTAACCATGATGATGATGATGATGATGATGATGTCATTGGGAATCTTTTCAGAAGGACCAATACATAAATTAAAAGATCTGTATCTGTATATGTGTTTCTGTACAGACCATGAGTTGTCAGAGTATTGTTAGTGCGCACTGGAAGTGTGGGTGTAGTTATTTTTGCGGCCTCCACCCCGTCGTCAGCAGCAGCAGCAGCTCTGGTTTCACATGTCGAGACATGCTGTCAGTGTACAGCTGTTTAATGCTTCCAGGACAACACACACGCCGTCCATTCACTCTTTTACGTCAGGATCGTAACTCACCACAAATTACTCTGTAATTTGTACTCAACAATACCACATTTACTGAAACTGTAAACAAAACCATACATTATGTTTTTTTTCCCCCAAATATTAACACAGCATTTCCTAAAGGTGTATTTCCTCTAGAGTTCGTGGAGGCCTTCCAGATTGACTCCAATTTATAACTTTTATAGTTTTTATGTTTATAGTACTTCCTTTTTTAAATTTTTAATAGAATATGATTGTAGCGTTTGAAAGAGTAATTAAGTGATTTTTTTTGTCCCTGTGCAGGGGCAATTAAAGGTCAGCTAAAGCCGCTGTGTTCATTGATAGCCCTGCTCCACATTTGGCACTCTGGCACGTCTGCCCCTGTGTGCCGGGCATGAGAGGGCATTCAGCGCGTTCTTTACGGTCCTGAAAACCTCTATGGAAAATACAAGGCACCACTTCTACACACTTATACTCATCCATGCAGCTCGATACACCTCTACACACAGCTATACACATTTATACACAGCTATACACACAGCTATACACACCTATACACAACTTCAAACACTGATACACACCTATACACACCACTACACACTTATACACATGTCTACACACCTCTATACAGCTCTACACACCTATACACACCTTCACACACTGATACACACCTATACACACCTCTACACAACTCTACACATTTATACACATCTCTACACACTGATACACATGCCTACACACCTCCACACACTTATACACACCTCTATAACACAATCAGCATAAGTAATTAACTTGTGAAAATCAACCACATCAGCAGCTTCAGCGTTTCTGTGAGAACAAATGCTGCAAAAAATATTTAAAAACACAATATTGGTGAATGAGTAACACCTTTTGATCATACATTTTAATTTTGCTTTAAGGAAGTGAAATCTTTATTTAAGCTTGGATGCAAATAAAAAAATTCTGATCCATTTGTAAAAAAAAAAAAAGAGAGAGAGAGCGAAAAGAACCATTATGTACTGTATATACCTGTAGGGCAAACACAAATGATTTATCAAGGATGCAGATTAAAGAAAGTGGGATGCATGGGTAAGATCACCTAATATAAAGAGAAACAAATATAATTTGCAGTCCCTGTTATTACACATAGAACTTAAAGAACACCTAACGCAAATAACTCTCATCCATCATCCTAATACATAGAAATGACATTCAAAATATTCAAGTTTTAAATAAAATATTATAATAAAATATTCAGGACTCAGTTGCTAAATTAAAGTGCAATATGAGGCACGATCATTCTTTTTTATTCTTATTTTTTCACTTTATTTAATGAGGGATAGAACCTTCTTACTTCAAACAATAATAACTATGAAAATCATAACAATTGGAATACTGTATATTATCTCAGTATTAAAACTGGAGATAATCTGAACAAAGGAGTAGGTAAATGTAGAATTAGGATACAGTACGAGTTATAGTATTAGTCTTGTGATTATTTGCTTTGGTATTTATCAGAGTAAGCAGGGCTTTTAGTACTGCATTTGAGGATTTTGATGCTGTGATCTGGCAACCCATGACTCTACAGAGTGTGCAAGAGTGAGAGTATAATTTGTGCACATGCAAAAACAAAAAAAAAGTACGTTTGTTTTTTACCCCGGAATGGGCCCAAATATAACGCCATACAGCAGTGCTGACAATTGATTCTACACTATGATGGTTTAACTCGTGGAGAGAGATCGTTATGGATTATGGATCAACTTAGATTAGTGACACCAACAGAAGGAAGCATTTAACCAGAACAAACTCCACTCTGATGTCAAATACGTAGTGTTCCCCTGAACCAAACACATTACACTCCAAGGAGTCACATAACATGGGCGCGGGTGTGGCAAGTACAGCCATAGGAGCACAACTGTAGTTTTGTTGTCCAGAGCACGCCACATTGTCAGGAAGTGAAACACCTGTAACAGTAACATCATATTGATCAGAAGCCTAAAAAGTTTTCACCAAGTACGTCACATTCACATTATGACCCCAAACACAGGAGATAGAGCATAAAAATATAACTTTCCCAAACTGAAAACAGTGTTCTTAAATATCTTCTCTATCGTTTTCCAAAAAGTAATTGTTGGGCGTATGTGTTTGGACGAAAGGCCAAAATACAAACCCAGGGAGCCTTGTCAAATTGTCATTTTTACTTTTTCACAAGTAGAAAGCTGATAAATAATAAGCATGAAGTAGCCTATTGAGCATCCTGCATACCTGATCGCCTGGACATGGACTCCACTTGTCCTGTGTCCCCTTGCTGCTGATTTGTCCCCTCCTCAAGGGTGTAGGCTGGGCGTAAGAATAGACTTGACGTCACTCTGTTGTTCAGGAAGAGAAAAGTTATTCCCTAAGAAAGACACCCAGTGTGATAAGGAGACTCCACGGAGCAGTCGCTGTGGGAAACGTGTCGCGTTAGGGTCGTGGCTGCACCAGGCCAAGTTAACAAGGATGTCTTGGATGTAAGGGCTTGTTGCGTAGTCTCCAAGGGTGGCAAAGTGACAGATTACTGTTTTTGGAACTAAATATACCAAAATGTATGAGAGCACCATCAAGCAGATCTTTCATACCATCTTCTATATGAAGAATGAATGTATGTACTTCTGGGTACATTCTATTTAAAATACAGCTTGAAACATTCCCAAAAGTCTATTTATGCACCTTATATTACCTTTAGACATGTAGAGATGCACAATAAGTTACAAACGACCAGTGTAAGATACATCTTTCACCAAGTGGATCACCATGGATCACCCTAGTAACAAGGAAATGCACCAGAACCATCAGTTTTCTTTTATTTATGGCTACAAAGCTAACAAGCTTGTAACACAAGGTTGACTCCCAAATCCCTCTCTAACCCCTCATCAAAAGCACTACTTGGTGTGAGGACCAAGGGATTGTGAAATCTACATAGTGCAATAGTTTTCCATTTAACACTATTTGAGAACCTGTAAGCTAACAGCGCTGATATTTTAAAGAGGAATGAGTGGAAACATAAAGTAAATTTCATAAGTTTCTCAGGACTGTCCACCATCTTCATGGTTTATTCTCTTCACCTTTTGGCTACGTAGTACAGAAAGGAATTAAAAACTACTTTCACCCCTGTTAATTACACTAACTGTTGGGAGCCAGCTTCACCAGTCACGGTTATGACAGTTGGGAATAAGCCATTAATAAATCAGGGCAAAAACACAAACAGTTGGTGACTCTTAAACCACATCGGCTGACTCAATAAACTCTATCTACTTTCTCCACTCATATCCACCAGTCTTGCTATAATAACCCATGGTCCATTCCGCATCTGTATATAGCTTGTATAGAGTCCATACTGGTTCATACTGGTTCCATACGGCGCCCCTTTTTCTGTTCCAGCACATGTTCCTGTGATTATATATCGATGTGACTTTGCCAGGGTTAGACTGGCATCCAACAGCATATTTTACATGCCACTGGTTTATTAATAAATTTGGCTTTCAGTGTTTCTCCTGTTACACGTACATCGTTACTAATATACTTTTTCTTTCCCCCTTTTTTTTTCTTCACAGCAAATCTGTGCAGTCGAAGGTCGACACCATTTTGGTAAGATTTCCTGATTTTCACATGATGCTAAACTTTTAAAGCAAATAAAAGCATCAATCTATTCAATTCAGGTTTATTTATACAGCAGCTTTTAACCATGGTCCTTGTCACGAAGCACCTTTACAGAATCAAAAAGAAAATTAGGGAACTTAATCTGAAAAAGATTCGGTAATATGTATAAATCATAATTATTGGATTGTCCCTAATGAGTAAGATGGGATGGCAATTGGAAGAAACCTTGAGAGGAACCAGACTCAACAGGGAGCCCATCCCCATATGGGTGATAACAGATCACAGGGAATGATCTGCAGTCGTACTGTGTGTTAGGAGGCTGGAGGTATTTAAGTTAATATGGAGTAGGTACAAAAGTGTTCATGGGAATTTCAGTCCCGGACGTTGCAGTCACAAGCCATCAGAGAACAGCTGTGTGCGTCAGCCAAGTACAAGACATCTTCATGGTCAAGTGGAACCATCCTCAGTCACCACACCAAGCGGACCATGTGACGAGATCTCCAACCAGAAACGGGGCACCAGGATGAACCAGACAGGTCCAGAAGGCAGAGTGGATCTGGATCACTGGCGACTCGGAAGCACCATGTGGCTCAACAGAGAGAGAGAGAGAGAGAGAGAGAACAGTTGGGTCACAGTCACATGTATAAGGTGAATGTATATTTAGTCCAGAGTGCAATCCGGGACTCCGGAGGACTAACTATGACAGCATAACTAAAAGTGAGAGCCAGAAGGAAACACAGACATGAGGGCTCCCTGGGAAGTAAAGGTGTCTCCAAAGTAAACTCCACCGTCAACAAACCGGAGTGACCAGTGAGTGTGGGGAAGACAGCATCTAGACATACCAGTTGAGAGAAGGAAAATTGTCCTTTTAGGGCTAACACAGCTTCACAGTTGATCTTTAAATATTTGAACAGAAAAGGTTTGTAACATATACAAATTAAATGTGGTGAAAACCAGGTGAAAACTTTATAAGTAGAAATAAAAACAACTCTTAATCTACCGTAATTGCCTCTGTTCCGCCTTTATTCACTGTAACCAACTACTGTAGCATTAAGATGTTGTACAACTAACTAAAAGAAGTAGAGCAAGTTTACTGAAGAAAAAGGAGACAGAAAATTTTAACTTCCCATTTATTAGGAAACGAATGAAGTGAATGAGTCACGGCTCAAAACCTAAAACTCGCCATTCAGCCATTCTACATACGTAGGTGCATTTATCAAGTCTGGGTTTCACCCTCAAGTGGTGATGGACATGTGGAGGACAAAACCACCCGTCTGCCATCATATCACCGCTTTCCTTTTAACCTACCTTCTCCTCAACTTACATATCCAAGATAAACAACATCGTCTGCATCAATCCTGTGCTGTTTTAGCCAGAAAGAGTATCAGAATAATCATGTGACTCATGCTTGGACCAATCAATGGTCTGCACATTGGGTACTTTTGGTACCTTGCCAAGAAGGTTTAAACCAAATTCAGCCACTGTGCTTGATTATGGTGCTTCTCGGTTTTTTTTGTCTGATAAAGAAGCTTCGTATCTGTGTGTGTATGTGTGTGTGTGTTCATCATCACATCTTTGCCTACCATCTACTAAAATAGGCAGCATGTCTGGCTCCGAGACGTCTGCACCCAGGGGTGTACTTTATTTATTTTTTTAACCCCCAGTAAAGCCGTACGCAGCCAGTGGGAGATAAATTTAGGCTTTCAGGACTTAATGTAGAGACAAGCAGCAAAGACTAGATGAAACATCACATTAATTAGAATTACTGAGGTGAGAAGAAAGAGGAGCCGTGGACAGGTGAGCCGTACAGTCAGCAAGAGCACGATAGGTAACGGTTTGCATGAAATGTGATCCTGAACGCAAGTCCTGCATCACCATCATGCAAATTCCAATCATACAAAATTTGTTCGCAGTGTGGTTTCTCATTCAGAGAAAATGCCTATCAGATATAAGGCCTTGATGGGGGGGGGGGGTGAAGCACCATTGGAGAGTGTGTATGAAGTGTGTAAATAAACCGACAGGGGACGAAAACACAAACAAGCGCTCGCTGTGGACCGTAAATCCGATTTGGGACGGGTTTTTCCAGCCTCGTAAATACACTTGCGATGAGGCCACGGCCCAAACCGTTATTGTTTACAGGTTATTTGTACAAATAAGAAGTAAAAATAGACTAATGGACATTTTGACACATGATTCTTATCAACGGGATCACAGCAGGGTGAATGGAGATGCCGGTTTAAACCGGCTGCTAACTAGGTGCATTCAGCGTCACAATGTTGGTGCAGTATCACCATATATAAATAGAGGGTTCAGCACAACGCACTGGGATTGAGTGTACTCAAACTAGATCTGTGACTCAAAGTGCATCTTCACAGTACTGTGCAAAAGTCCTAACCTGCTTATTTGTTCACATTTTGGTTCCAAAGAGTTTTTAATGTAGTTTTAAGGAATAGTTCTCTAGGCCTCCTGAAGTCCCTGAACCTGAGCAGTTTCAGACGGATGTTTTTTGTTTGTTAAGCCACACAGTATCCTATGAATCATTCAAGCATAAAAAGAATCTTACTTAAGGCATGAACCAGTGAGAAACAGGTGCAGATGATGACCGATGATCAGGCTGGTGATTAGTATACTGGTGATGCCGAATGAGGTTGTTACTGAGGCTGTTGCTTAAACAACCAATTTTTAAATTGTATCTTTAGGTCATTTGCAGCCTGTTACAGTAAAACATTTGTTTCCAGTTTCTTTAAGACTTTTGCACAGGACTGTATGTATTATTATAAACTGTTCATTAGAATCAATAGCAAAAGTTTTCTTTATTACACCACCTTTCATGAAGCTATTAAATCTCTTATTGGACACCAATACCCAGATTTTTACACTAGTTGCACAAGTCCTATAAGTATTGGATTAGTTTATCAAATGGAAGTCTGTAAAAGCTACCTTTTGTTACTGTAATAAAACACAGTTTGTAGAACAGGGGCGGTCAAATCCTATCCAAAAAGTGCCGGCGTGGGTGCAGGCGTTCATTCCAGCCAGGTTGGGAGAAGCCATACGTGATAGTGGCTTTCTACTTCAAGCCAATAATGATTAAATAGAACATTTGGAATCACTTGTGGTTTCTGCTTGCATGAAAGCTGCATACACACTGGCCCTTTCTGGATAAGATTTGGACCCCCCCCCCCCCTTCTGTTATTTCCTATGAAACCAGATGTTTGTGTCACATCGTCACTTCGCGGCAATTGAGCAAGATTATTTTTTTGTTTCACAGTCCAAGAAGTATTTGAGCAATTCTATGCAAAAAGGTCAAAATTACTGATGGGGGGAAAAACAGGAATAAGTCTTTGGGTTCTTTCCAAACCAAACCGATACACAAAAATCAGTCCAGTACTGATATCAAAATGCACAAAGAGGCACAAAAATGCTAAAACTACAAAGAAAAAGAGAAAACCGAAACAAGAAAGAAAAAAGGAATAATTGCTCATTTAATAATTCCATAGTTATTTTTTTCATAATGACTATTTCATGTGTTTGATATTAAAATTCACTATTTGAGCGTGTTCTTTATACAGTTTGAAGAGGACTGTTTCAGACACAGCACCGTGGCCTTGCACCTCCAGGGTCGAGGGTTCAAATCCCGCCTTCGGTTCGGTGTATGTGGAGTTTGCATGTTCTCCCTGTGTTTGGTCGATTTCCTCTGGTTGATCTGGTTTCCTCCCACAGTCCTTAAATTGGCGTTTCCAAATTGTCCATACTGTGTGGGTGTGCATGCTTGTGCCCTGTGATTGGACTGGCAACCCGTCCAGGATGTACCACACCTAGTATCTGAGTCCCCTGGGATAGGCTCCAAGCTTCCCGTGACAGGATAAGCACTATAGAGAATAGAGTGAGTGATTCGGACACGCCACATCAATGAAAACCAACAGGAAAACTTCACATCCGTCCATAACGCCGGTTTATCTGAAATCATTTACTCCAAAAATGACAAGAATTTTCAAATCTACACTTTTTGTGTTCATTCAAGTCTCTTTCATGGCACAAGTGTAAAAATCCATAGCACTGGTAGAAAACCTGTACCCTCTCCTTATATTAAAAGTTGTGCTAATTAATTCACTGATACTATGCTCGTCCATGATCTGAAGAATTTTTTTGTTTGTTTTATGGAAGAAAAAAAGATGAGGGTAGCTCAGTGGTTAAGACATTGGACGACTGACTGCAAGGTCACAACCTCAACACCAGCAAGCTGACAATATTGAGTATTTTAACCTTCAACTACTCAGATGGATAATGAGATAAATGTATGCCTCTCTGGATAAGGGCATTAATCAATTACCGTCCATAATGCGTGAACCGTTCATTTATTTTCTGAGGGACTGGCACTGACATACCTGCTATGAGATGAAATGTGGCAACTAATTCCAGGTGACATCTGCATGGAAAATTACAGATGTTGCATGTATCCTGACTCAAATGATCAGATGAGAGCTGAGTTTGGCAAATAATTCAGTAATTCTGTACCATTCTCAGTTGAGGATGGAGAAAAACACTCTCGTGAATGATCTGGAGGGGAAAAAAATCATAAAGGAAAAACAAATCATAAAAATTATGAATGTGGAATGAAATGATCTCATGTTTCAGAACGATGTGTTAGTATCTCCCGACTCAGAGGATCTGCGCTTCTACCGGGTTGATGCTGATGTTTTATTCTGCAGCACTCGATTAATAGCAGGTCTTTATTATACAGAGTTGTGCAGTGTGAGGGTGTGTCAGCATCTGCTCGGGCTGGATGTAGAGAAACGAGTCGAGAGAGACAGACTCTATGTGTGTGTGTGTGTGTGTGTGTGTGGGTGCGGGTGTGTGTGCACGCACTACCTTTTACTCAGACAGAATTTAAATCAGCTCTGCTGCACCCTACCATCTTTCAGATTCCCTTTGAAGACAAGCAAAGTCGAGAGAGAGGACGAAGATGTAGAGACGGCTTCTACATTTTTAATGCCACTACAAACCTGTGTGTGTGTGTGTGTGTGTGTGAGAGTGAATAAGAGAGAGAGGGGACAGAGAGATAGATAAAGATAAAGAGGCATAACAGTTCATTTCCTCAGGCTGAATTGTGTGTGTATGTGTCTGTGTGTGTGTGTGTCTGTGTGTTTTGAAGACAGGATTTTTTTTCAAGCTTTTTATCTACAATGACTTTGTTTATACGCTCTTCATTCTTGATATTTGGATCTCAAACTTCAGGCAATAAAGGTTTCCATAAGCAGTGAGGTTTTTTTTTTAGTTACAGAACATTACTTTTAAAATGATTTGAGCTCTTAACTGTTGATATCTGATGAAGCGTTCTGTAGAGAGAGAGAGAGGGAGAGTCTCAGTCTCAAAATAAGGGTCTCTTCCTATAACATCTAACACGAGTGCTAGAGAGAGAATCAGGGAGGATTCTTTTGGTCATTTTGCTGTCCATTACAATCCTGCTAATTTTTGTCATGGCTGCAAACACAATGTTCTACTTTAGACACTTGGTTAGACAAAGATAATACGTTGCATCCAGGATGTAACTCGCTGACATTAAATTAGCTGCCACTTTTAGAACAGTCAAGTTAGAGACAAAAAAAATTATAGAAAATTAGTCACGACATTAGAGGGTTGGCTCCACCCCCAACTTGTGATTTGTATCACCTTGACAAAGGTACAATTATACATCAAATTCTCTGTTTGAGAATTTAACTCTTTAAAATTGAATAGAGGATTAAATTGTATAATTCTCAAACTGTGATATATAACTTCAACTTTTCCAAATTGTTTGAAACCTTTAGTTACCCTCATTGTGATGATCATATTTTCATTGGTGTCGTAAATTAATATAGTTCAGGTTTACTCTACCCTTGCTCTTGCGAGCAGAGTGAGTAAAAGAATTAAGATTGTAAAAAATAGAGTGTGGTAATTTAATCCTACTTAAAAAAAAAAAAAACAATAAAAAAATTTAAATATTAACCCACCAAGGTTATCCGCAACATGGAAAATTTTAAGTATCACTTATATTATTTTATAATTAATATAATAATATAGTTATTAATTAATGGGTGACGTCGTGAAAGGTTTGAGTTGTGAGGTATGGAATACCGGATGGATCTGGAGCGCCGCAGGCAGCTGGAGCCGGTAGGTGACAGGGTTGATGCAGAGGGTGACGCGGTAGGGGCCGATGAACCTTGGTGATAATTTCTTTGATTCTGTGTGGAGGTGCAGGTTCTTTGTGGACAGCCACACTTTGTCACCTAGGTGGGACAATCGTCCCGGGAGGGTGTCGATGGCGATGTTGCGTGGTGTAACGCGTGTTAGCACATTGGATTGCTTCCTTGGCTAGGCCCACGACCGTCGACACCTGCGGACCAACTGTTGGGCCGCGGGTATCTCAACCTCCGGTTCTTGATGTTCGAACATCAGAGGTTGGAAACCCTGGCATACCTCAAAGGGACTTAACTTGGTGGCGGAGGAAATATGGAGGTTATGGGAAAGTTCAGCCCAGATGAGGTAGCGGGCCCAGGAGCGCTGACGGTTGATGACGAAGCATCGCAGATAGCGCTCCTGTTGTTGGTTGGTCCGTTCCGTCCGTTGGTCCTGATGAGAGACTGCAGGTGGAATTGATCAGACGGCAGAAGACAGAGGGCCCCCTGTCCGAGACGATGTCCTTGGGGAACCCATGCAGACGGACTACGTGCTCTAAAATCAGCTCGGCTGTCCTTTTAGCTGACGGGAGTTCGGCGACGGCCACCAGGTGCACAGCTTTAGAGAACCAATCCACAATGGTCAAGATGGCATTTTTCCCTTTGGAGACCAGCAGGCCCGTGATGAAGTCGATGGCAATGTGTGTTTAGGGCCGACGGGGAACAGGAAGCGGTTGGCGTTCCCCGGGTGTTGGTTGACCTTGGCCCTGGCACACAAAGGGCATGCCTGAACGAACTTGCCGATGTCCCTGGCCATAGATGGCCACCAGAAGGTATGCTGCATGTGTTGTAGGGTGCGCTGCGTGCCTGGGTGCCCTGATAGAGGGGTGGAATGTCCCCATTTGATGACTTCAGTCCGGGTGTTCTTGGGGACATAGAGTCGTCCAGGCGGCACACCTGCTGGTTCGTTCTCTCCGGCTTGTGCTTGGCGAACCCTGGTCTCCAGTTCCCAGCGAAGTGGGGCGATGATCTTGGAGGGGGGAAGAACAGGCGCGGGGTCCGCCCGGGGGGGCGTCTTCCTCGTGCTGTCGGGAGAGGGCGTCAGCCTTGGTGTTCTTCGACCCCGGGCGGTATGATAGGTGGAAATCATAATGTTCAAAGAACAGAGCCCACCGCGCCTGCCTTGGGTTGAGCTGTTTGAGGTTCCAGATGGTGATGAGATTCTGGTGGTCAGTCCAGACAATAAACGGCTCTCTGGCACCCTGGAGCCAGTGTTGCCTTTCCTCCAATGCCCACTTTATGGCCAGCAGCTCGCGGTCCCCTACCCCATATCACTGCTGAGTGGGGTAAATTTTTTTGGAGAAGAAACTACAAGGGTGTAGCTTCTGATCTGGACCTCATTGGGAGAGAACAGCCCCGGCGCCCACATCCGAAGCGTCCACCTCCACAATGAACGGTTTGTTTGCATCTGGATGGAGAAGAATTGGGGCGGTGGTGAATCGACGGCAAGCTTGTGGAAGGTGGAGATGGCGGTAGAGACGATGGCCGAGTCAGAGCGGTTAATGATGCTGCAACCGTACTGTAGTCGTGGATAAAGCGACGATAGAAGTTCGCAAACCCGAGAAACCGTTGAAGTTGTCTGAGAGTCTAAGGCCAATGACGTACAACTTCTAGCTTCTGTGGGTCCATGGCCACACCCTGGGACGAGATGACAAAACCCAGGAACGTGGTGGAGCGCTCGTGAAAAGTTCACTTCTCCAAGTTACAGTACAGCTGGTGAGCGAGCAGTCTCTTAAGAACCGCTCTGACGTGTTGAACATGTTCTTCAACGGAGCGAGAGTAGATAAGGATATCATCCAGGTAGACGAATACCCATCGGCCCAACATGTCCTGGAGAATGTCATTGATGATACGTTGAAAAGCTGCTGGTGCATTACAGAGACCAAATGGAATGACTAAACTCTCGTAATGCCCTGTGGGGGTGATAAATGCCGTCTTCCACTCATTGCCCTCTCTGATAAGCACCAAGTTGTAGGCGCTCCGGAGGTCCAACTTTACATACATACTCCTCCATTATCTGCGTCTCAGTGGTGGAGAGAGAGTACAGGTGGCCCCGGGGGGGGGGGGAACAGAACCCCAGGTCCCGATAAGCCTCGGGGATGGCGTTGGTGTCGACATCAGGGGCCTCGGACTCCCTAGAGCACATCCCAGCCGGTGCCCGCAGCCAGAGTTCGAGACAGGTCGGCCCCCATTGGAGGATCTAGTTCTGAGACCATGATATGAGAGGATAATGCTGCAGAAGCCAGGGGTTTCCGAGGATGATGGGTGGAGAGGAGATGGAGGTGAGGTGAAATCGGACTATTTCCTGGTGTATGTCGATAATGAGGGTTATGGGTCGAGTCTGGGCAATGATGGGGCTGGAGGAGAGGGGTCGACCGTCGACAGATGTAATCCGAACTGGCTGGGATAACGCTTCAGTCTCCAACCCCAATCTTTTGGCATATGAAGAGTCAATAAAGTTTCCTGCGGCACCACAGTCGATGAACGCAGAACTTTTGACTCGTTTGTGGCCAAATTGGAGGTGTACCTGAACCGAGAGACGCTGGGCATGGTGGCGGTGCTTCTATGGTTCACCGGGCCTGGGCGTTTCCCGGGCGAAGAGGGCAGATGGCTCTATGGTGCGCTCCTGACCCACAACAGGCACAGAGTCCCTCCCTGAAGCATCGTTCTCGCTCAGCAGCGTTCAAGGAGGCGCGTCCTAATTGCATGGGTTCCCCGGCTCCGGTGTCAACCACGGCGGGAGGTGGAGATCCGGTGGGTGCCAAAGCGGTGGTGATGAAGGCTGGTGGTCGCTATGTGGTTTGTGAAAAAGATGGCGTGATGGGCGGCAGGGTCCGGGGGGCTGGCCTCGGACGGGAGAGCAGGCGCTGGTCAATCCGGAGAGCGAGCTGAATCAGTCCCTCCAGTGTGGTTGGAAGCTCATCTTTTATGTTCAGTGGGAGTTCATCTTTTATGCGTGAAGCCAGTCCCTCGTAGTAGGCCGTCCGGAGGGCGTCGTCTCCCCAGGTGGTCTGCACAGCGAGAGTATGGAAATCCGCGGTGTAGCGACTCATGGACGACCCTCCCTGCCGCAGATGGTACAATTTCATATCGGTCTCCACCTCAGCAGCAGGATGTTCAAATGTTAGCTTTAGTTGACGGGTGAATTCTCCATATGAATAAGCAGTGTCTGAATCTGATCGGAGAACCGCCATGGCCCACTCAGTTGCCTGCCCGGATAGCAACGAGACAAAAAGCGCAACGCGCAGTCGGTCTGTGGAGTATCTGGTGGAATTGAACTCAAACACAAGATCCAATGCGGTTAGAAAAACGCTGCATTTCCCATCTGTTCCATCCCACTTACCCGGTAGAGCTATGAAAACATCAGAAGAGGAGGGGGGCGGCACTGCAGCCGCAGCGATGGGCGTGGCAACAGCCGACTGAGCAGCCACCCCGCGGAGGGTCGCATTCTCCTGCCGTAACTCCGCCACCTCGCGGTGCAAGGCATCAGAAGAGGAGGGGGGAGCAAGAGAGGAGAGCATTTTTAGCCATTTTCTGCATTATTGTGTTTTAATAATTATAGATACTGTACAGGCTTGGTGGCACGCTGGCTTAGTGGTTAGCGCTGACTCCTTGCACCTCCAGAGTTCAGGTTCAAATCCTGAGTTCACAATCCAAAGACATGCCGATTAGGGTAATTGGTGTTCCCAAATTGCCAGTAGTGAGTGTGCTTGCCCTGCGATGGGTTGGCATGCTGTCTATGGTGTACCCCGGCTTGTGCCGTACAGTATGTCTCCTGGGATAGGCTCCAAGGCCCCCCCGTCTCCCTGTGTACAAGATAAAGCGGTATAGATGACGAGTGAGCAAGTAATATACAGGCTTCGGGATCACCTTACTAATACTAAAACTAAAGTATGTTTTAAAAAGACACATAGCTAAAAATCAGGAGACTTTTCACTGACATTTAAACATGCATACTGTATCAAAAAGGTAGACCTCATAAGGTTAACATCCTTTACTTTTTTCTCTCTCTTTGTTCTCTGTCTGTTTCCAGCAAGATGTGGAGAGGTTCACAGACATTGAGAAACTTTACCTCTACCTCAGGCTGCCCTCGGGGCCCAGCAGCAGCGGCGGCAGCAGCAGCAGCGACAAAATGTGAATGTTTTAAAATCATACACACAAAATTTCACTATGTGATTTTAACAAACACTCAGTGTGGCTGTTCTTAGGTCCTGATAAAAGATGTGGGTGTAGCACAAGCATTTGATGCATTTGTGCGGTCTAATGCATGATGTCTGTTATATAGAACTACACAAAAATATAAAGCAACGTTTTTTTCACCTTCAGCAGCGAGCAAAGCTGCGTGTCTTCTAGCCGAATGCAGCAGATGCACGCTTTCAGCTGGATTCGGAATCACCTGGAAGAGCACACGGACACCTCGCTCCCCAAACAGGAAGTCTTCGATGAGTACAAGTGAGTTGATGAGTTGAGATATCACAGTAATACGTAAAGATATTTCTAAAATATACAACATCAGAATGTATGAGTTTGCAATAAATGTTTTAAAAATTAACTATTAAAAATTATTTATAAAGTATTTTTTATAAATTAATTATGAAACAGACACAATTTAAAAAGAAATTTAAAAAAGGTATTAGACAAGTTCCCAAACATGTGTCTTGTTTTGTTTTATCCTTATATCCCTCGGAATCGTAGATAAGTCATCATATTTGTTGATGCATTTAATTTTGATACCGATTATCATGTCTTTATATTTCTCTGGATTAATTATAAACTCAGTGACGTGCTGTGTGTTTCCAGGAGCTACTGTGACAATCTGGGCTATCACGCTCTCAGTGCTGCCGATTTCGGAAAGATCATGAAGAACGTTTTTCCCAACATGAAGGCGCGCCGACTCGGCATGAGGGGCAAATCCAAATATCCTTCTCTGAAACTGTTTGTTACAATCCTTTTGAACTCTCAGACATCTGTTGTTGTAGTTCATGCTCCTCCTAAATATAGATCAGGAAAATCTGAAAAAAAAGTGTAGACGCGCTGCTGCTGGACAGAGGAACCAAGTGGCAGCAGGAATGTTCCTGACCTTCAGGAAATGTTCTTCATTGCAGCTCTTCTTTCAAACATTGCATTTCAGAGATTATTTATACCTTCTTCCAAAAAAAAACAAAAAAAAAAAAAACAAAGGACTCATTACAGTCCCTGTCTCATTGTTATGCATGGTTTTATCATTAGAACACCAGTGAACAAATTTGTTGAGATTAACGCCAGGGTTGAAAGTGCATACGCAAATAATACGAGACTATTTATATTTTCTCAGTGGTGCTGTTCCAAAATAACACTAGTTTGTTGATGATGGTTGTCACAGTAACGGAAATCTAATACACCTAGCAATCCCCTTCAACCCCCCTGTTACGAAATCAAACCCATCTTCATATCAGCACAGGACATTTCCTTTCGCTGAACACCGTACACACTTCCACTTTTCCACTTTTTCATTCTGCAGTTCTATTTCTGACCACCGCACACACAGGAATAACAAAGTGTGAATCTGTTAATGTCAAGCAAATTATTTTGAAAATGATTTTGAAAAACTAGTTTCTTGCCTTTTCAGTCATCACACTGACCCGGTTTGGTTTATTTACTACTTTTTATGGTTACATGTGCCTAAGACCTTTGTACAGTAAGTACTGTACATGCAATCTGACCTGTGTGTTCCCAAATGCTGGTTTTGTCAGCCAGTAGAAAGCATGAAGTTGGGGTCCAAAAGATGTTTTCTTAATATAAAGTAAAAAACAAAATAGTAAAAAAAATAAAATAAAATTACGCATAAGACCAAGGAAAGAAATAAATACATAATACAAAGTGACCCGTCTCAACCTTCTCCTGGAAATTTTATGTTAGAGTGTTTGCACAAGGGTTTTCCTGATCTTGCTATTACCCACCTGAACCACTCAATTAATCTGAATCAAATTTAGCTGCCTTATAACTAATACATTTTTAAAAAGCAGTTCAGTTCAGTTCAGATGCAAGTTAAACGCTTGAGCATGCTCATGAATGAATGCTGACATTTCAACAGAAATTTTACAAAATTAGGTAATTTTTTTAAAAGAAAAGAAAAGAAAGAATTCTGCTGGTGTTGTTAAATGTATATAAACAGTGAATATATTTAGAACCATAACTAAGAAATCTTGCTATAAGGTTATATAGAGAACATTTTTCATCAACTGTGCCTTAACACCTGCTCACATACTGCTATAGTGGCCTGAGAAAGAAGCCTTTCATTCACCTGCCTTCTCTTCCAAATCTGGATGTACACAAAACAGGAGATGGGGTACGTTTATCTGCACATGCACATATATGTTTAAAAAAAAAAACTATTAATATTTCCTTAAAAGTGTTGGCCTTATTCACTTGTGTAATATAAATAAGTTGAGATTAGTCCAGCAAGGTAATATTAGATTTGATTAGATCCTTCTTTATAATTGGACAGATTACTAATACAGTAGTAAATTAGCAGAGGAATAGAATGGGCAAGTATTTGAAATATTTAATGGAACAAATGCAATAACATTACGGGAAGAACATGTCTATTCGCGGTACACCTCTTTCTACATTTGTCCCGTATGTCACCCTCAAATTAACGTCCATGTTCTTTTCCCTGTCTGCTCTCTCTCTCTCTTTCTCTCACATGTGGTGGGGTAGTGTGAGGGGTTTGAACCTACTGGGCAGAACTCCAGCGGGGAGGATGAGATTCGCTCTGCTGCCTGTGATCTGGTGTGCGAGTGGGCTCAGAAAGTGCTAAGTCGTCAGTTTGTTAGTGTAGAGGACCTGGCACGCTTCCTGCTGAACAGCCACTACATCAGCACCAAGTCTGTTGCTGCTCTCACTGTGATGACAGGATCCCCTTCAGGTACGGTGCACTGGTCTCAAGAAGAGGTCCTACTTTCATGTTTTTTGCTATGAATTGCTACAATTTCAAAATCATGCCTTGCTGTGGCTCCAACCTGATCATCAGTTAAGCAGAGCTAAGGCAGAGCTGAGCTGGAAGAAAGGCACTACATAAAGACACATAATAACGCCATGTTTACATATACTGTGTGACAATGATTACTGACAAATACTGTAGCTCTACAGGGCGTTGGATGTGGATAATTTTTGCAAATGTTACAAACTATAACATTTACCACAATTATTAAGAAAAGATATAGCAAAATATTAACATTCACGAAGCAGTAATACCATTCTCGCACTTAAAGCTCTTGGCCCATCACATGACCCAGTGCCAGTACAGCCGCACGTAAATGTCTACGAAGACCACAAATGAATATGCATAGTCACATGGAAACATACAGCGGAGTTAAGAGTTTTAAAAAAAACAGTGCTTTGACTCCAACATTTGAGCATGTTTTGCAATTTGAGCATTCCAGCAAAGTGTGGATCCCAACAGGTCGCCCTGACTCATCCATGTAAGCCTTAGCATACGACTACCACAGCTCATCATGGGTTATGAATTTGTAGCAATCCATATCAAAAACTGTGAAAATGGGAGCTCAGGTTAAAACTAAGATTTACCTTAATATTTACAATATCTCACCCTGTGGTATGGAATTCAGGTAAAACACAGTTCCTGTGCATCTTTGTTATTTCTTAAACATTTCACTATAAATATGGTGACATTACATTACCAATACTTAAAACCACTGGATTTTAGAGAGTGATTTTTCAGATTACGTGAGGAAGAGGAAAAGGCTAATTTCACAGCTAGTTTTCTCATTTGGCCAATCAGCCACAAGTACAGTGCGACCTTGGATTGCAAGTGTTTCACAAGACGAGCAAAAGTTTTAACTCGGGAAACAAGCAAGATCTTGAAATACAAGCAGTATTGTGGGTAATCGTCTCCCATGCTCAGTCTCAGTGCGCATGCTTCACTCCTATAGTCAACATCCGTGCGCACATATATTGTTTACTATAACACTCTGTGCGTGTAAAGCATTATTTTATTTTTGTTTGTGTGTGAGTGTGGTCTCAATCACTACAGCCACGATTCTATTTAAAGTTAAAGTGCAGGTTAATTTGTTTTATTTTTAATTTTAATTTTTTTACTTTACATTTTGTATTAAATATTTTTAAATGGATATTTTGGGGTGTTGAACGAATTGTCTGAGTTTTCATCATGTCTTATGGGTAAATTCGGAAAGAATTATGCTCGCAATGCAAGGTTTAACTGTACATTAATGAGGTTGCGCACTGATTTCAGACAAGCATGCCTAAAAAGACTCAAATTCATGCCAAATCAATTTGAGTTTAAGTCGTTGTGTTAGAGTGGTGCAGACACCAAGACAGGAGTTTGTCAGTGTTGATCTTCAACATTATACAATTAATAAACATTAATCATGCAGTTTGCTTTTTTTTTTATTAATGTAGTTTTTCCTCTTGATATCCCCAGGGGCCCCAGTGTCTGTTCAGTCATCCGCATTCATGCCCACAACTGATGCCCACTCATTCCAGCCTCAAGTCAAAACACTGGCATCCCCTTCCATCGACGCCAAGCAGCAGCTTCAGCGAAAGATCCAGAAGAAACAGCAGGAACAGAAACTTCACTCCCCACTTTCTCCTGAAGCTCAGGGCCGGAGGGCAGAAGGGGTCACTACTCCTTGTGCAAGCACAGGAATCCCATGTGGCAGCCCTGCCCTACTTTCACCGCAGCCCACCATTGGTATTGTAGTAGCCGCAGTTCCAAGTCCAGTTACGGTAATTTTTTCTATTTGTACAGGAAGTCAAATGCTTAGACTTACACTTGAGTCATAATTATTTAAATGGTGGCAAGTTTTTTTCCCCCTTTTGATTCTGTACACAACCACACCAAATTTGAAGGTATGTGATTGAAGGTTAAACTTAAGACTTTACAAAAATATTGCATCATTAAGCCCTTAAATTAGAAATGAAAGCCTACATTTCATTCACATACTGATTGCTTAATTTCAGATCCATTGTGGTGGTTTACAAAGCCAAAATTACATAATTGTGTCTCTGTACAAATACATATGTAACTGACTGTACAAAGAAGTCATATTACAGAACTTATGCTCACTTTATTTTTGTTGTTCAGGTTCAAAGAAGCAGACAGTTGATGTCGCCTAGCCCAGTTCCTGTTGCACCAGCAGAAAGCAAGGTGCTTCCTGTCAATATTCAGGTTGTCACCCAGCCGGTGCAGCCTGTGACCCGGTGTCCAAAGACACCTCAGAATGTCCCGGCGAGTCCTGTTGGTGACCGCCCTGCTCGCCATCGTTATGCTCAAATCCTGCCTAAACCAGCAACAAGTAGCACAATCACGCTACGTTCACCGCCTGCTCTCCTTATCACTAAAAGTTCTATCAAAACTGTCCTACCAACACCCAAAGACTCACTCAACATCGTGAAAATGACTGCCATATCGTTCGGGCCCAGCAATAGCACCACCAGCACTGCTGCCACCACAGCTAGGCCTGCCTCTGCTGGAATCACCAGCCATAGTGATGATCTCCAGCCTGTTACACGTGTCCGTAGTGGCTCTATTGCTGCAATGCCATCAACACTTTCAAAGCCAGGACAAGCAGCCACAATACCAGCCGTCAACCTTAAATTGGATGATGTTGATTCTGTAGTGCGAGCAAGAGAAGCTCAGGGCAGGACAACTGGTGGGGGTAGGCAAGAAGAAGGAGTACTCAAACCCAGAGCTGCAAGTGTGCCCACACCTCTAGCTAAAATTTCTGCAGAACAGGAACGTCAATCAGGAAACAAATTAAATGGTCAGTCCCTCCCAAATGAATGCAGATTGTCTGCTGGTAGCAATAATAATTCAAATGAAAGCATTTTTAATCAGCACATAGCCAGTAAGAGTACTAACGGTGCTCCAACAACAAGTAATAGCGCATTTATGACACCACCCAAGGGCGCAGAGTTGGTGTCTCCAAGCCCCCGCAAAAGACAAGGCTTACACCCAGATTCGAATCTGACACCTGTCAAAAAAATTTACATTTCTGAGGGAAGTGAAGATGCAAAATTGAAACTTGCAGTGAACAAGGTTTTTAGGACAGAAATACCTGTTGAACCAGAAAATGAACTTTCTTCCGCTGCTGAAAATGTGAAGTTTACTTCCAATGCCCCTAATAATATCCTTGCATTCTCTGATAATGTAGTTGGAAATACTGGTTCCCAGGGCGTTGGCAGTTCCCAAAGCAGCATGCAGGGACAATGGGTAGGCTCTTCATCTAATGAAAAAAATATGGCTACTGGTAAAACAGCTATGAATGCCTCTTGCCAGGATAATCAGGTCAGAAATACAAACTTTCAGTCATTTAACAGACCACGGAGTGTTTCCCAAGGACAGTGGGAAGGACCTTCATCCAATATGAACAGCAAACCTACAGTTACTCGCACTGTTAGCGCCCCAGGTCAGGCACTGATACAGCAGCATGCAAACAAAAATCATCAAGCCATGCAGGTATGTCCGGAGCAGGCCAGCACCTCTGCAGCATGTGAACTGAATGCAGTGCTTTGGAATAACGAACACCAAGATGGCAATCAGCAACAAATTTATTTTCAACAGGGGGGAGTAAAAACTAAGCAATTGTCCAGTTCTGTTATGGAGCCTCCTATGATGACTCGAGCCACTGCTGCAGGCCAGCTTGTGCAGATGTCTACTGATATGGGGGAACATGTCTCATCTCAGCCCCATTTGGGATACTTCCCATTTAATGATGATGACATGACTCAGGACAGTATTGTAGAGGAACTAGTTCAGATGGAGGAGCAGATGAAGTTGAACAGTTCCATGCAAACCTTTGATAGCTGTGGAGACTTGGCACTGCAAAGTCAACAGGCTGCCTTGCAGAACAGCATGATATCCGGTCATCAGGTCAGCACTTCTTGCTACAACTTGGCCAATACTTGCAGTACACCTGTCCATACCCCTACCCACAGCGCAGAGATTATGGGAATGGGGCAGGGATTAACCCGCGAGAGCCCCTGCTCCCATTTTGCCCCCACCACCCCTGTGGACAGCGCTTTGGGAAGCAGCTGCCAAACCCCAATTGGAACACCTCACTCCAACTGCAGCAGTGGTGTTCCACCCAGTCCTGTTGAGTGTAGGAACCCCTTTGCCTTCACTCCCATCAACTCTAGCATCACAAGTTACCATGATGGCAGCACTATCTCGTCTAGTCCGGTCAAGCCCATGCAAAGACCAATGGCCACCCACCCAGATAAAGCCAAGCTCGACTGGATGAATAATAACTACAATAGCAGCAGTAGTAATTCTAACAATGGAATTAGTATTCTACCCAACTATCAGAACCTGGTGGATAACCAATTCAGGAAGCCTCACGCTTTTGCCATTCCTGGCCAGACGTATCCATCACCAGTCAGACACCACGACGTACACATAAGTCGCTTGACGCCTATTTCACCAGTCCAGCAGCAGGTGGCTAGCATGGCAAGCTTTAATAAACAGGAGGGATTTGCTGTTCCAGCACCACTTGATAACAAAACCAGCATTTCCTCTTCTGGATCATTTCGCTGTCGCAGTGTCAGTCCAGCAGTCAGGCAGCGCAACCTGAGTGGAACCCCAAACCCCAATGTTCGCCGTTATGTGGTCTCTCCTTTTAACTCACCAGTGACACCAGAAGTGCTGAATATCTTTGCTAATAATCAAGCAAATGCTAGCGTTAGCAGCATAGCGCAGAGGAGTCAGTCTGTGCCTCTTAACGTGATGATGCAGACAGAAGTTTTGCCCATGCAAGCTGGTGGGCAGACAAGCAACACGAAAAACATTACCAATGTCCTGCTCAACAAGATGGATGGTGATGGAGACACTATAGTACGTGGACTTGGCATGAACAATATGTCATCCAATTACACTGCTCGCATGAACCTCTCACAAATCTTGGAAGCGACCGCTGCTTCTGGTTTTCCTTCCAGTGCCAATCACCAGGCTATGATTTCACCTAGCTCCTCAGCTTACAAATTTACAAAGCCTGCTTACCTCATGAAGAACAATGGAGGGGAGCAGATAAGCTTCTCAGCAAGGGATGCGCAAGGGCAGTCAGTCTCAGAAGAGAACAAGCTAATGTCTGAAGAGCTGCAAAATCAGGCCTTGATGGTTCCTCCACAGCAAGACCTCCAGCAACACCAGCGGTCTTTCCTTTTCGTTCCAACTGATAAAGCCTTGTTAAATGATGATGACAGCTTGAACACTGTCTCGAAGCTTCCAGGCCAGGCAACCGAACTTGGCGCTGTTGGTTCAGAGTTTCCAGGCGATATGCAACTGACCTCTGAACTCTCCAGTAGCATGAACGATTTAAACACTTTAGACGCAAACCTTCTCTTTGATCCAGCATCAAGTCAGCAGCAAATGCAGTACGAAGAACCAACACTGGAGGAACTAAAGAATGACCCAATTTTCCAACAGATCTGCAATGAGACTGTGAATTCTGCTGGCTTTGATTGGTTAGAGAGCAAGGACCAGGCAACAGTGGAAATGTTGGGTTAATTTGTGGCTTGCATTGTTCTGATATTTAATGGGTTTTATCTTATTTGTTTTACAGGAAATTCTCAAAATGTTTACACAAAGCAGTGTTACAGTGAATAGCTGGGCTTAGTTTTTGGGTTGAACAGAAATGATCCCTTTGTTAATCAAAATGCTGGTTGCTGATGCTTTTTTTCTGGTCAGTGCACCTCTGTACAAACTATGGTGCTGTCATGATGAATTTCTCTCCACACGTGTTCAGGTACTGGAAAGAGAAATGAAAAATTAACCAGGGTTCCACTATCTCTAAGAAAATGGCTTTTACTGCTTCCAAGAAATGCTGTGAAATTACAAATTGATAATTTTACAGTTTACCAAAAAAGAAAAAGAAAAAAAAAAGAAAAACAAGGGATATTTCTGCCCACCTTGCAGGCAAGGTTTATTTGTGTAAATTTTACACTTGCTTCTTTACGCTAACAAACTTCTATTGCGACTTTGAACGGTCTGATGTACTGTGATGCATTGAGATACTTTTTTCAGCTTTTGTCAAATAGGTGCTTCCGTGTGCAGAAACAGATAACACAATAGTGAATAAATAAATAAATAAATAAATGTATTACCTTAAAGAGTGTGATTATAACATATGAGAAGAATATACCTGCTCTCTTTTATAATGTAATTTTCTTGTAAAGCTTTTAAATATATTAACTGTGGCATTGACAGTTGGCACTTAAACAATATGCAGTTAAACTTTTTAATGACTTTTAAAGTCCAAAGATGAACATTATTGGCTTAGTAACAACAATAATTGGCTTGCAAGTCATCTCAAAATAATTATTTCTTTAAATCAAGGTATATAATTTTTTTTAAATCCCTTTTTTTTAATCTCAGGATTTCCCAAGTTCTAGCTGGGGGATTAAATTCAATAAATGATGCATAGACCCAGTAGGGTTTTAACAACAATCATTAAAAGGCTTGAATATTTGCACTATTGGTAACAATGAAGTCTGCTGTTTAAATGGAAAATCAAAATTCGTAAAGCTTCAATCCAGCCATTACTATTAAATAATGAACACGACTGTTTTCCATTTAAGTGTGTGCACTTAATGTATTTTATAAAAACTTTTCAAACTGTTAGCTACGGAAATTCCTGATAGATAATGAGTCTTCAGCAGAAAATCCAAGTTAGATTCCGAACAAGATTAAAATGATTGTCAATAAATTTTTTTCAGGATCTGTTTTGTCTAGAGATTTTATAATCTATGCATTTTTAAATTAGTTGATCTGCCACTTTTTTGGTTTAATGGTTTCATTTTTCTTTTGTATTGAATACATTTTTGTGTAACCTTCTTACATACATTTTCAAAAATTTTCAAAGGGAAAATTAATTTCAATTAAATATATTGATTTGTAATTGTAAGAAGTGCACTGTTATGCTGCATATTTTAAACTTTTCTATTTATGACTTTTTTTATTTACTATCCTTGCACTGTTATATATCTTATTAAATAACATACTGTAGGGCGTGTACCACTTATGTCACTGATTAAGCTGAGAACACTGGAATTTGAGCTTGTCATAGATAAAATAATAAGATAAAAATATTGGGTCAATTAATAATCAAACATTTTTATACACTTAAAAGAAAAAAGATGTACCATGTAACTGAATTTCTTGTGCCTAATTAAAAAAAATGCCAATTTGTGAAAGGTCTCTATAAAACATTTTAGCCTTACTGTCCCTCCATACCAAAGACAAGCTCTAGAATTTGAGGGAATTCTTTTTTATTCAGATTTTTATATCCTTTTTTATCATGATTCGAAAATGTAATAAATTTGTTTTTTTGTTTTGAGGGCATTTTTGTAGGCACTTTTATTTTGTAATTTGAGACTTACAATCTGTCATGTAGCACTGAATTCTGTACTAAACGAATGTCTAAAAATCACACTACTGGTATGATTTGCAAAAAGAAAAAAATAATTGCAGAAGACTGTTAAAGTAATCCATTGAATTTAAACATTTGTATATATGCAACTTGTATGTGACTAATCACAGGCACTGTTTAATGTTATTAACTCTAGTTGTTGTTATTGTGGTTATTGTGGTTAAATAGTATTTATCAGAAGCCAGCAAATGTTCAACCTGCAACCTGGAATTTGAAAAGATAATGTATAACTGCATGTATATCTATGTATTTAGTGTTTTAGTTTTTGTTTATGCTCTAATTCTCATGCTAAGAATGATGAGAAAACATCATATGTGATTAAAGATGTTGTATCAGACTACATGACTGTCTGTCATGGACCGGGACCTGAATCTGGGAATCCTACACTTTAAATTGGTCAGAGTTTTAGACATCCATTATTACGGTTGCATGATAAATCATGATTAAAAATGACCGCAAAATACTATTCTAGGAGTATTGAAAACCCAATACCCAGTTTATAATACAGTGGAAGCTCGGATTGCGAGTAACTCGGTTTACTCGGGCTGTGGAACGAATTACACTATGTAACAAATTTTCACTTTTGTTCTGTTCCTGGGTTGAAAGTGTGTTTTCCTAACCCGTTAGGTCTAGAACAGAAAGGAAATCGCTGTTATTCCAGAAAAACTTTGCTTCTGTGATCGGGACAGTGAAATTTTGAAAATCGCATGTTTTCGAGAAAAGTCTCGATTCGCTTTCAATGCCGAGCTTCCTCCTAGAATATTCCTGAACTGCTAGAGTTGTCCAGATGTTTCTACAATTCTCCTGAACACTCTAGAACGTTCAAGAAACTTCCAGAACTAGAAAACTCGTCGCACCGGCAAAAATGCCCCTTAGATCGTTTATCCGGGCATACCTTCTTCCATCGCCCTAGTACCACACAGCCCCGATCTGCCTTTTCCAACTCCTCCTAGGCGGCATTGGCCATCTTCAGGAGACAGCAGCAAGTCAGATAGCGAGGCAGATACTGGAGATATGGACTACGATTCCGCAGATGATGTTGGGGATAGAAAGCCGTACTTCCCTAACCAGAAAGACGTGAACGATTTAATTAGGGACCTCGGGCTTACGAAATCGAATGCTGAGCTTCTGGTATCCAGGCTCAAACAGTGGAACTTGGTTGATGATAGCGTACAAGTCACGGATCAGAGGAAGCGGCATCAAATATTCTCCAAGTTTTTCAGTCAGCGTGATGGGCTGTGCTTCTGCAACGATGTTGCCGGTCTATTCCAGGCTATAGGTATCGCATGTAATCCTATTGAATGGCGCCTATTCATAGACAGTTCATCCCGGAGCCTCAAAGCCGTGTTGCTTCACAATGGAAACAACTACCCGTCTCTCCCGATGGCCCACTCTGTGAATCTCAAAGAGGACTACACCAGTGTCAAAATGTTGCTGAGTGCATTAAAGTATGATGACTACGGATGGGAGGTCATCGGTGACTTCAAAATTGTATCATTCCTCATGGGTCTTCAAGGAGGTTTCACGAAATTTCCTTGTTTCCTCTGTCTCTGGGACAGCCGTGACACTAAGGCACATTATCGCAAAAAGGACTGGCCACAACGGACCAAATTTTCTGTTGGGAAGAGCAATGTGAAGTGGGAGCCGCTGATAGAATCTCATAAAGTGCTTATGCCACCGCTGCACATCAAGTTAGGCCTCATTAAGCAATTTGTCACTGCTCTTGACAAGAAGTCAGCAGCATTTAAATACCTCCAAGATCTTTTTCCAAAGCTGTCCGAGGCTAAGGTCAGGGCTGGTATCTTCCTCGGACCACAGATCAAGAAGATCATAGAATGTGAGGATTTCGCAAAGCTGTTGAACAGGACGGAGAGAGCGGCTTGGAGCAGTTTTGTTGCAGTTGTTCATGGCTTCCTAGGTAATCACAAAGCTGAAAACTCTGTGGAGTTGGTGCAGACTCTCATAAAGAATTACGCCAAAATGGGATGCAGAATGTCTCTGAAAGTCCATATCCTTGATTCGCATCTCGACAAATTAAAGGAGAACATGGGCGCTTAATCTGAGGAGCAAGGCGAGCGCTTTCATCAATATATATTGGACTTTGAACGTCGTTACCAAGGACAGTATAACGAAAACATGATGGGGGACTACATTTGGGGGCTACTTCGAGAAAGTGATTCACAGTACAATCGTAAATCTAGAAAATCTATGCATTTTTTAACCTTGTTGAGTGGTTTCCGACTGTGTTTGTCTATTCCTTGTGCAATTTTTGTTTTTACCTGATCATAATGACGAAAATGAAAAAAAGTAGTTTATTTCCACACAAAAAACGAGTTTTCTTCGTGCTGTTGTCATGAAAGCAAAGTTTGTGCTTAAAGAAGTCATTTTTTCACATACTTTAGACATAAGCAATTGAAATATTCACTTAAAATAAAAACACTTAGAAGCCAGGAACAAAAATTGTGTTACATAGTGTTATTTGAGTTTTCATTATTTCTTATGGGAAGATTTGATTTGGTTTACGAGTGTTTTGGAGCCTGCTTCCAGAACGAATTATGCTCGTAATCCAAGGTTCCACTGTATTAAATTAAATGTTAATTAATAAAGATCAAGAAAACAGAAAAATGTATTTATATAAGGGGCAATCAAGTCAAAGTGGGATGTTTTTTTTTTGTTTCACAAACTTCTGGGAGTAAAACCTGCCTGTATTCATTAATATAATACCCTGTCACACTAATGCATTTTCACTAGTGCTTCAGCCCTCCCTTGATTGGTAACCTTGTTGTAGGAGTACACTAATGACAGGTGGGAATTGGCTATGACTAAATTCGGGAGTAAATCGGGAAAAATTCGAAGAAAAATTATAATAATAAAAAAAAAAAAAAACATTTTGAGCCAGTACGTTGGAGCCATGATCAGACTGCTGCATAACATCTGAAATGCTGGCCTCCCAGGAACAACATGCCATGGGTCAGGAATGTGGCAATAACTCCCAGCCGAGTTCCTGTAACGTGCAAGTGGTGTTGGTGAATTATTGTGTACAGTTTACACAGACAGGTGTGTCTCTTCAACAAATTGGTAGTTAGTTTTTAAGGATCAGGCGTTCCACTCGCTGAATGGTCATCATTCATGGACATATGGCCTCTGATAAAACGTTTGCACAATTCAACTGTTTTACTGAGATTTCATTCACCAGAAATTTCATCACAAGTCCCAGATGGACTCGAATGTTCTTCAAATATTATTCCAAATAGTTTAATTTATCACTTGGGAAATTCTTATATATATATATATATATATATATATATATATATATATATATATATATATATATATATATATATTCATCATAAAGTGTATGTATAGATATTTTTTAATATTATTATTATCAGTGGAGTCAGTGTTATCTTGATCATAAACTGTAGCAATTATTCTGTGACAAGAGCTTATCTTTACCCCATTGTGGTGTCCGTTTTTCTTCTTGCATTGAAAGTGGTCACTGGCTTATTTTATGTGACTAATAAAAAATTTGTAAAGTATCATTATATCATGTCCTCTGTGCTTTTTGTCCTAGTGTCAAATAATACTGCTTACCTAAAAGTAAGGTAAGAAAAACATTTGAAGAATATGTTGTATATGTAGGTCTTGTTTATGAACAGAAGCAAAAGAGATCTTAAGGTAACCTGTTTGTTTAGTAAGTTTCATTGATTTAATGAATGAACAGGTCACTTCTAAACATCTGTTTGCTCATATTTATTAATATAGACTGGAGCCTGTCCCAGGGTGTGATGTGATGTCAGTCCTCACAGGACACATGCATATACAGTATGTTTCCATCACTAATACACCCACCAGAATGTTTTTGGAAAGTGAGAAGAATTTAAGACGTTAATGGCCATTGATGGCTCAGTGGTAGGTTTCCCATCGGTTTCCAGCAGAAGGCCTGGATTCAATTCCCACCCAACGCCCAAAACCTAGCCACTGGACCAAGCCCGGATAAGAAAAAAATAGGAGGGTTGCATCGGGAAGCATCCGGAGTAAAACCTGTGCCAAGTTGTGTGTGAAGTGGACGGTCCTCTCTGGCGACCCCTCACCCGAAAAATTAATAACATTCCGATAAAACTCAGATATATTTCGATATATTATTTATTCATCTCCTACACAATTTATCCTGTATAGGGTTGAGGGGGTCCTGGAGCTTATGCCAGGAGACTTTGGGTGTGGCAAAGTGACCAGTAGATATTGAGATGTGTCTGCTACTTATGATCTGTAAAGCCTTTGTATTGGATCTAATCTGTGGTGCTGTTTGTTAATTTGTGATTTTTGAGGCTGGTAACTCTAAATGGTCTTGCTTTCCTGGGAAGGTCTTCACAGTCTTCATGGTGCTTGATGGGTTTTGCAAATGCACTTGAAAATACTGTTTTTGCAAGAACTATTTAAGAACAACTGACCTTCGTGTTTTAAAATAAACAAAAATAACAACCAAGTGTTGCTGTTGTTGTTGTCACTTTATCTACGTAATGCCATACGTGTTATTTCATAGTTTTGAATGCAATTTTGTTCCCAATGTTGTTGTTAGTCTTTTGGCTGTCCTGTTGAGTGGTCACCACAGCAGACAATCTGCACACAACTTGGCACAGGTTTTACACCGGATTCCCTTCCTGTCGCAACCCTCCCATTTTTTTTTTAATCTGGGCTTGGGACTGGCACTGCATCCATGGCTGAGGTTTGGACATTGGGTGGGAAATTGAAGCCGGGCCTTCCGCACTGCGGCTACTGCAGCCCTTCTCACTGTCGCTACATTTTACATGTATGTAAGAAGGTTACACAAAAATGTATTCAATACAAAAAAAATGAAACCATTAAACCAAAAAAGTGGCAGACCAACTAATGTATGTTACAATAGTGGCTGGAAGTGGCTGGTATATATTAGGAAGCAAGTAAAGCTTTCTTTCTAATGTTAATTTGTTGGAAGCAGAAGAAATAGGCAAGCATAAGGATCTGAGAGACTTTGACAAAGCCCAAATTGTGATGGTTAGAGGACTGGGCCAGAACAACTCGAAAACTGCAGCTCTAAAATTGATGTTCCTGGTCTGCAATTGTCAGGAAAGAAAACCAGTGAACTGGCGACAGGGTCATGGGTGGCTAAGGCTCACTGATGCACATGGGGAGTGAAGACTGGCCTCTGTAGTCCAATCCAATAGAAGTGCTACTGTCGATCAAATTGACGAAAAGGTTAATGCTGGTTATGATAGATAGGAGTCCAAAAACGAGATGTTTGCAGATGGGGGACCTAATCAATATTAGTGGTCATAATGTTATGGATGCTTAATGTAGATAAACACACACACACAGCACGTAATAATATGCAAATACTCATGAGAGTCATCAATATGGCGCCATCCAGTGGCTAATGGCGACATTTTAAGCACGCGTCAGCTACTTTTCCCGCTAAAAAGAGTACATGTGCTCTAAAAATAAAAAGCACATGATCAGTGTACAAACATACAAATCTGGCTCAGGGTGATCAATTAATTGTTGCTTAAATTTTTACACCCTTTTTATTTCTTTCTTGAAACGCATCTCTGGTCTAACATGCGCGTGTCCAGCAGGCGGCGCTATGGGTCGGTTTTAGCACTGATAGAAAGTGCTGAAAGTATCCATGTGAAGAATATCAGCCTTGGCAAAGGTAAGAAAGCTGCCAGGATTAAAACACACACACACTTTAGATCATCTGGATATTCGTTGAGAAGGTAATCAGTGTGCATTGGCTATTTTCTTTGTGCGTCTTCCTCGTTGACAGTTTTTTCTTTTTCTACCAGCTGTATTGTTGATACTGTATTAGCCGAGTTAGCATTACTCTGCTGAAATAACTGTAACTATGTTGTGTAAATCCCGAAGCAGCTCGAGAGAAGCTTTCTAACGTAAAAGGTTTAACTCAAACCTAGTCTACAAGCATCACTCTTCATATAAATTACACGTAATTATAATTTATCTAACAGTATATAATTTGGCTAGCTAACATTATTTTTTTTATATACACGAAAAAACAAAAACAAATCAGTGGAGTAACTCGCTAGCTTTCTGGTTCCGCCCAGAATATATCTAGTATTAAAAAAGAAAAGATAAGTATGAAACGCTAGCTAGTTAAACGAAGCCACAACATGTATTATTACGCATTTTAGATTGTATGAAAATTCTAGAACATTCCTGAACAATAATATTTCTGTCAGTGTTTTATCTCGCTAGCATTGAGCTAACTCTATAAAGCTAGCGGAATTAGCCATCTTGCGTCATCAGCGCGAGCTAGCGGTCTGCGCGCACGACTCTCATTAAATATTATTTTTTCCGGCAAAAATAATTAACACGATAAGAACGAATTTGTTTTTTGTTTTTTTGTATGTTTTTACGTTTATCTTTTCCCCAAAAACGACGTCCACCGCCTCTCGAGTTTGTAAAAAAAAAAAAAAAAAATCGCGCGAGCCCTGTTGCTAAGCAACTGAGAAATTACGGAAGTCCTACAACTAGCTATAGATAATATTTGCCCTAGCTTTGATAAGAAAATAAAGCAAAAACACAACTTCTATTTATGCATGTATATATGTACGTGGAAGCAGATGAGTCTAAAACTTTTTTCTGTGATGTGATAGTAACTCGCTTAAGGAATCAAGTTAATTTTATTGGCTGAGCCGCCATTTTTGTGGGCGGAGCTAACTGAATAAAATGCATGATCTTGCAAAAAAATTTTTTTTTTTTTTTACTTTTACATTTACACATCAGGAACTTAAAATTGCATAGTGGTTAACACTGTCACCTTGCAACTCCAAGTTTGACTTTTCCCAACTCGGGGTCTGTTTGCACGGAGTTTGCATGTTCTCTCTGTGCTTGGTGGTTTTTCTCAAGGTTCCCTGGTTTCCTCCCACCTTCTAAAGAATGTAGATTAGGCTAATTGGTGTTGCCAGATTGCCTGTAATGTGTGAATGCGCGGGTGAATATTGACCGGAGGTGCTACCACGAATGTAAAAATGCAAATAAATACAATGGTCACCATTGGCCTCCACGGTCCGTAGTTATACTACAGAGGCTCTTAAAAAAATATAGAATACTCCAGATTAGGTTTGTTATTGGTGACATTTTTATTTTGGTTATCCCGAAAGCAGCATTATTGCTCATGAGAAAGAACAGTCGTCACACACGTCGAGGGTTAGGAATCAAACATACTCTGACAAAATAGGAAGGCACGCAAGAGTTTTTTAGAAAATCAATAATAATAGGCATATTGCGAAGATTGACGTCCTCATTCTGTTTTTTTCTGTGTTTAATGGCAGCTCACAAACCGACAAGGTGCACACTGTCACCTGCTGTATGTATGAGTGTAAATTTGTACCCAAGGGTACCAGAGATTATTTTGGAGAAGGTTTAGTAATGGTGTGATTTTGTTTGAGGGCAGTATGTCTTTTTTTATTGACACGTTCTTCGATTTCAGTTTGTGCAATAGATTTAATCACCATGTGTTCATATGCTCGCTAGAACGCCATTAGGAGTTCATCATTTACATATTTATTCTAGCAACTCAACTTCATAAGCAGTCTTATGTGAATGCTGGTTACATTAGTAAAATATTTTTATAACGCCATTCTTAATATGAAATCTTGGCCTCTCCACAGACCTGTGTTTTTATGACATGGACGGTGAAAAGATTGAAGCCAAAGGTAAAGTAAATTTCAATGAAGTGATAAACTCCACAATAATCTCCATTGTTTTGTATTAAAACAAAAACAGGCCAGTCTATTGTCTGGTTGTTCAGAAGCTGAAATATTCATCAGCTCAGAGACTGTTGTGTCTTCTGTAAACCCCGGCTGTGCGTGATTATTTTGAGATGCTGTTCTGGCACGGGCGAGTGTAACATTTCATTGTAAAACTTTTATGAAGACTTGATTATTGTGCTTTTAAACAGACGTAGCAGCAATCGGAAAGCGGTGATACATCTGACATCTGTACACGCCAGCACTGTAACAAAATTCCGGACCATTCAGAGGAGCAGAATGTGATCCCTCGCTGTCTGTCGGGCCAGAAGTTAATTAGTCATTAGAAAATGTTCTACCTGTGATAATGGTTTCCAAATGGAACAGGTGGAGAAAGCTAATTTGTCCCATTTTGTGGTTAAACTAGTATGTGTATATGTCGTCTTCTTTTTTTTTAACCAAAAATAAATAAATCACCTACCAGCAACTCTGCTAATCTTTATTCGTTTGAAATAGCCATTTCTCACTTTAATTGTCCCATATTATACTATATCTTTATAAGTTAACACTGGATCTCAGAGCTCCCTAAATTCGTTTGTGACATACCCCTCAAATAATTCCTCACTCATTCTTCAATGCGCTACTAATAAGCTGTAATACCCAGAGTACAACAGAGCTGAGTAGCAAACTGTGGGAAGGGCTTTTCCTATGTGATGTCATATTGAGTCACATATCTATTTTTCTACTACAATAAAAGGGGAAAAGGCTAACAAGCAGGGAATGTTTATTTTTCTCACATTTTTAGGAGCAAATTCGCATTGCTCCTCCCCTGATGTTGTGTAATAGGTGCCTTTTAATGTCATTGTGACATAACAGATGAGCCAACAAAATAAATGAATATAGAGTGACGGACAGAGTTTTGAACTCCCCCTATACTCCTGAGGAGCTCCGCCCCTTCCCCCTACATCTCACCATCATCACTTATCATGACACAATAATTAATCAATTGATGTTGACTTTAGATCTAGTATTTCAGTCACCAGGAGTTATTAAGAATGCAGGAAAATGTCATCCGGCAAAAATTTTCATCAGTTAAGAGGCAAAAACAGCATTTTTA
The DNA here is from genome assembly GCA_013621035.1 of Clarias magur. Taxonomy (NCBI): domain Eukaryota; kingdom Metazoa; phylum Chordata; class Actinopteri; order Siluriformes; family Clariidae; genus Clarias; species Clarias magur. The sequence continues at coordinate 109,823 of QNUK01000142.1, read as the reverse complement.
TTAGAAGGAGTAAAGGTGGGTGTTTTTAATCAAAACAAAAAAAAGAGAGAAAGAAATGTGTGTACAATGAAGTGTCAAATCTAACCACTAACGTGGTTGACTTTTGCAAATAAGTGTAATGATAATTAGAAAGTGATAAAGGATGAAATTTTTCTTTGCTGTCATGCACCAAGCATATTCAAATATAAAAATTTCAGCAGAAGCAGAGGAGTTCTTCATGGTTTTTACTAAGGTTATGTAAACAAGCAATCTGTAAAAGGACTTTTATTATTTATATAAATATATATACTATTTATTATTTTATTAGCTGAACTGAGTTCCCAGTTTAAAGGTTCTGTTTCTGCCCTCTGTTTGCAGGTAACGTGGGTGATCTGGTGATGCAGAACCCTCAAGCACTCGCGGCTCTTCAGGACAGACTAGACACTTTAACACACAGTCCTTCAGTTATGGACAGGTCAGGACACTTGTGTTACCTGATGCTAACGTCCCACCTGTATCTCCTTCTCTGAAGATTAGTAACAAGTTATCTATTTTTATATGTAAATAATTAGAAATACCGTTCTGGGGCAGTTGTTGTCAAAAGGTTGAGATTCACCATAAATTACTTGTCACATATACAGTGAAATGACCTTTTCACATATCGCTGTAAGGAAGCTGGGGTCGGAGCACAGGGTCAGCCAGGATACAGCGTCCCCTTACACCCCTTACATATCCCAGTTAGGTATCTGGGATTAGGCAGAATATAGTGCCCCTGGAGTAGAAAGGGTAAGGGGCCTTGATCAAGGGCTCAATGGTGGCAGCAGTTGCCGCTGTATCCTGGCAAATCCAAGCTTTCTAACTGGGAGATGCAAAAAAATAAGTCAATTAAGTCAAAATTATCTGCACTGTCAAATAATTTTCTTGCTTTTCTATAAACTGTCTACAAGCTTTCGTATTCCCCTAGGCTGAGCTGAGAGCCACGAATGTCTTCATTTCTTCATCAAAAGTGAATCCACGTTCTCGTAGGGCTGCTTTCAGACAACCAATCAGGTGAAAGTCAGATGAAGCGTGATGAGGACTATAGGGAGAATGCTTTAACACCTCAAAAATAAAGTCGAGTGTCAACAGTGTGGGCAGACGTGTGCGGACGTGCACTGTCATGCAAGATCACGATGCCCTTGGATAGCAGTCCGCTGCATTTAATCCGAGGTTTAGACTTCAACAAGCACTGTTGATTGTTGAACCTTTTTTACTGAATGTTCCAGTATTTCTGGCTTTTAAGAATCCCAGAAAACTGTAAGCATTGATGAATTTTTTACGTTTGAACATTTTCTCGGTCGTCGATTGAGGATGTTTACGTTCTGCACTCTGCCGTTTATTCTCAGGCTTGTAGTGATAGTCTCGCCACCAGTAATGATTCTTTTCACCTTGCTTACAGTATCAGTTCAAATTATGCTTGCAGATATCCAAACACTTCAGTCTATGCTCTTCCGTGAGTTGCTGCACCCTGCTCTTGTTTCGTGCAAATCACAAGTGGAGCATATGTTTTTGCTCTCACCGCAGTAACAAATGAACTGATTTGTAATGCGTTCACACCTGACCAGCAGTGACTGGGGAGACAGTAGCATTGAGCAGAAAGCACTGATGAGACCATGCGGCCAACAGAAGTTTTAATATAAACCTTCTGACTTACCCACGGAATTGAATCTTAAATGAGCAGATTGACAATAAATAATTATCTCATTTCCACCTGATAGTGCTGTATACTGTGGTTGGGATACTGATGGGTATGTTGATGGTTTGTACTTGTCTGTACCAAGGAGACCAGCGTTTTTGTTAAACACACGGTTCTTTATGTTCATGTACTCAACACCAAAAAAAAAAAAAGCTTGTATGTGTGTGTTTGACTCTGCTGATGGAAAATGTTCTGGTCCAACTCTGCAGAACCAGATGCTCATCTGTTCTCTCTCTCCCGTCTTTCCAGCTTACCGCTCTCCGTCAGGAGACGAGTCAACGCCTTGAAGAATCTGCAAGTCAAGAGCTCACACATAGAAGCCAAATTTTACGAGGAGGTACACGAGCTGGAAAGAAAGTACGCTGCTCTATATCAGCCACTGTTTGACAAGGTGAGTCCTCATAGGGCTGAAGGTAAAACAATGCAGATGGCAGACTGCTCACAGCGATATGTATGTATTTTTACTCACACCAGGAACCAGTATGAACTAGTCATCTCGTGAGTTTTGTAGTTAAGATAGCAGTAATGAACCAATAAATTAAGGCTGAAGAGGATAAATTTCATCTGGTCAGCAGTGGACGCAGCTGGGTGTACATACTAATGAACACCAAGCACACTGAAAAATTCACAGATGGTGTCAATTTAAGATGCATGTCTGTCAAAGATTACTGTTTTTTTCCTTTACATTTCTTTACGTATTTATTTTCTTTTATAATGACACTAATTTGACAAGCACTCAAATGTGAAGTGTGAGTAATGTTTTATTTCCTGTAGTTGTCACCTGTTCATTATGGTTCATTATGGTTCATTTGTTTAATTTTTCCTGCACTGTGTTTGGCTGCAGAGGAAAAGCATTGTAACTGGTGCAGTGGAACCTACAGATGAGGAATGCGAATGGCAGAGTGATCACGAGGACGAAGATCTGGCAGTGAGTATATTAGGCATCTATTATTCACAGACCAACAGGATTTGTTGCAACCAGTGTTGTGCTAGTCACTAATAAAATAAATGGGTTTCTATTACTCAGGGAAAGTGATATGACCTATTGTTTTTTTATTACAGTAATATCTAAAATAATGTTTAAACTAAAATATTACTCTTGCATTATTTTTTCTAATATAGCTTGTCATTTGCCATATTGATATTTATTCAAACAAGTAAGCACTTGAAAAGCTCGTGGACACTTGCCTGTGCTTTCGGCATTGGGTAAAGGCCACGCCCAGAAAATGCCTGTGTAGCTGATTAATCTTGCTTTTATGCCTGTTGGAGTGTGTGACCTCAAAAGGGTTATGTGTTTTGTTTGCACGGACATTGCTATCTATCTTAGGTAAAAATTTAATTTAAAAAAGTAATATGAAGGATAACATCTGAAGAAACAAATAAAAGTTTCTGGGTTAGGCTACATATGTAACTGGGGGAAAATGCTAAGTGAACGTTTATTATACGTTTTTGATTTGAGCTCAAAATCTGAATGAGCCAGTATCTCTCTCCTTTTTTAAAATTCATTTTTATTTTATGATTTTCATTTTCAGCAGATGCTGAAAAATCAAGGGGTTTTCTCATCTTGCTTTTGTTTTGTTACGAGGAACAAATTAAGCAATGATGCATGGATTGTAAATCTTCCAACAATTTGTACGTGGGGTGTCAAAAATGCACGATTCAAGTAAACAGTGCCTGAGAAAAAAAGAAATCACACAAACAGACTAAGGTTTCATACAGTCGCCTTTAGTTTTGATTACTGCATACACTGTGGTGTCCAGTTTATGTGTGAAAATGATTCTTCATGCTCCTAGAAGCACTTAGCTTGAACTCCTGGAATATGAACTCCATAGATATGATGTGCTGGTGATTCAGTACATTCAGGTGGTCCGCTGACTTCATTTTATCTCCACATAACGTTGCTGAGTCTCGACCTGAGCGACTGAAGCAACACCAGATCATAACACTGTCTCCAGAGGCTTGTACAGTGGACACTATGCATCATGAGCGCATCGCTTCATGCGCTTCTCACCCTGACACGCCCATCACTCTGGAATAGACTCAATCTGAACTCATCAGGTCACATGACTTTTTTCCATCACTCCAAAGTCCAATCTTTATGCTTCCCAACAAACTGAAGACTTTTTTCTAATGAGTCTCACTAACAAGTGAGAATTTTGTTACAGACACACAGCTGTTTAGTCCCAATCCTGTGTGTGTGTGTGTGTGTGTGTGTGTGTGTGTGTGTGTGTGTGTGTGTGTGTGTGTGTGTGTGTGTGGAATCGCTTTTATTTTCACTCTTAAATATAATTCCCCCCCCCCCCATCACATTTCTTCCAGAAAGTAAGTTAATAGTTCATCTCAAGCCCTTCCCTAAAGAGACATGATGAGTTTTTCGCTCTTGCGCTCAATCGCAGGTAGACATTTCACAAAATACTAAACACCAGAAGGGTGGCGCTAACGTCGAGTTGAAATAGAGTGCATGTGCTGTTAACGTTATGAATTTAACTCTCTATTTTAACATGAGTGTATAGATTATTTTTCTTAATATCCACAGTTATATACATGAGCTCACAGACACAACCTGCTTTTTTCCTGATTAACAGGTGAGAGCTTTAACGCCATCCCACAAATCTGATGTCTCGCATCAGTAAAGAAATGGCTGTGGTGTTTTCAGGACTCGAATTTGTGTTTTCCTGATAAATATTTAAGGTTTCTGTTCACATCATGCTTTTTCCCTCCCAAATTAAATCATAGCCAGTTCCCACCTTATGGCCTGCTCATAAAGGATACTGAATGGACACACAATTCCAGCTGAGCACATCTTTTCTCTACTGCTCATGTACCATTAAGGGGCGACATAACGCAAGCGCTTTTTGTGAACTAACAGGCGTCTGTGTTTGGTGGTTATATGAACACTCAAAGGCTTTTATGTTGTTCCATTTGGGAGCCCCCCGCACCTCATTCTTACCTTGTCCGGTGTAAAATTGGCTTTTTACTAAACTTTTTAACACACAGCTTTGCGTTATGGTGTTTGATAACCAATAACCAAACCTGCTTCTTTAGCTCATCAACCTTTTTCCTCCAAATGAGCACCGATTTAGAACAAGTGTTTGTGTGTTTTTATTTTTTATTTTTATATATTTCAAGAGACAAACGATGCTTAGGAGTCAGGTTTGGGTTTTTCTTCCTAAATCACTATGAAAGGCTTGTAATCTTGTAATCAGAGCCTGACCGCTCTTTTCAGGACGAGTTCCAGAAGAAAGCCTCCATAGATGAGAAGAAAGCAGAAGAGGAGGGCGCTGCTGAGGAAAATCCCAAAGGAATTCCTGAATTCTGGCTCACTATATTCCGTAGCGTGGACATGCTGAGCGATTTGCTACAGGTGAGCCAGGGACCATTTACTCCATCACTTCATTTTCTTCATCATGTTATGCTAAGATTGATCAAAAATATGTTTTATAGTCTATAGAGTATCAGAGTAGAAATTATTCAGGATTTACAAGGTTCAATATTTGCCTGGGGAAGGAAAAATGTTTGGGGAAGGTTTCAATTGTGTTCCTTTTTCTTAGTCTCACCTATAATGGTTTTCTCTCCACAGGAAGCTGATGAGCCAATCTTAAAACATTTACAAGATATTAAAGTGATATTTTCTGGACCTGGTGAACCAATGGTAAATAAAGACTGACTTCTGTTCATTTTACAAAAGAATAAAGTATTTTCTAGGCAGAAATTAACACTGTTGCTGTGTACAGAAAGGCCTTTAAAAGCTAAATCAGTGCCACTGATGATGTTATTATGTCCAAGGCTATTAGACATGAAAGAATTGGACACCTGAAAACACATATTTATTAAATACTATACAAGGAACTTTAAAGATGGTTTTCACTATAATTGCAGCACTGTTGAATTTGGTTTGAAATACATGTTCATTTTCTGTAACAGAAACTGTGACAGTAGCCTTGCTGTAAATCATGGCTTTATATTGAAGCACTTTTTGTGAAACCGATTAAATTTGCTTTTTGTACGTGGACAGTGTATAGCATTGACAAACGGTTTTTAGAAAAGGAATTAAAGAACTTTATCACATGGTGTTATTGGAAAGTTAATCGGCTTTAATGTGACTGATTCATCAAAGCACTTGAACTTTTGTTGATTATTTTTCTACAACAGCACAACCCTTTTCTTTTTCTTTCTTTTTTTATTTGGCATACTGTATGTCAACCTGTCATTAATGTTCATTAATGTTTGTGCTTTCTTTTAGAGTTTCACTTTAGAGTTTCACTTTGAACCCAATAGCTACTTTAAAAACACCGTCCTCACAAAAGTCTACAAGATGAAGTCGGAACCCGACACCGACGATCCATTCTCCTTTGAAGGACCGGAGATCATCGCCTGTGAGGGGTGTGTGTTTGTGTGTAACATGATAGCCATTTAAATAGATTTATACATTTTTTGTTTTTGTGTCGCCTGCCTTGGCGGCATCCATCATCATCATCACGCTTTTCTCCTCCTAAAGCATTTATAGGAATTTGACCAAACCTTCAACAAATCATTATTAGGCCGCATAAATTCTATTTTCTGATGATTTAGATTTTCTTTTTTCTGAGTAAATGACAATTACCTTTAAAAAAAAAGGAGGTGAAAAAAACTTTTTTTTTCCCTCCCCCTTCATCTTATGACAGATGCGACATCGAATGGCACAAAGGAAAAGATGTTACCGTCAAAACGATTAAGAAAAAACAGAAGCACAAGGGCAGGGGTGTTGTCAGGACGGTCACCAAACAAGTGCCCACTGATTCCTTTTTTAACTTTTTCAACCCAATCAAAGGTAAAAACCTTTTATGTTCGACTGGAAATCACGCATGCATCACATATCACATTTTTAAACGTCCAGTTACAAATGACCTGTAACACCATTTTTTCCCTCTTCCCTTACAGTTTCCCCAGATAGTGAATTGGTAAGTTTTGTCATTTCATCTTTTATTGTGAGTGAAACATATTTTAAAAAAGGTAAGCCAAGGTAAGCTTAATGAAGAACCACCATGACAATATTTTAAAAGTAAAATCAAGTTTAACTACTAGAAACTGTGCTCTGAAAACAATAAAAAAAATATATAACTTACAAATGATTTCTGATTTTAAAAATGTCATGAGTTGCCAGGAATATAAAGGAGTAAGTTATTACAGAGATGAGGGATGTTAATAATGAATTCTTTTAAGATTTGATCTAAATAAAGCTAGCCAGGCTCCTTACATGCTTGCTAATAACTTATTGAAAGAGTCTTGTCTCAGCAATTCTTTACGTGAACTCCAACACGTACAATCCACTTCCTATTCCACCGTCTTTTATTTTCTCATCTCATCACCAGGAAGGAGATATTTACAGACGGGTCTGTGTGTTCCTGTTTGAGAGAAAGGCTGAGTCAATAAATGCTCCGTGTGAAATTTTTAATAATAAAAAAGAATCAATACATGGAGGTCACTGTTGATACTATGGTGGGCCGCCAGAAATAAATCAGTGTACGGGATACACCGGATTGTAGAAATAAAACTTAAACTGAGCAGAAATGTGCATCTGTTTATTATTTAGTTATTTAATGATTGACCAATTATTAATTGAAAACATGACTATAGATTAAGAGTAACATGGAAAATTTCATCCCTAAATTGCAGAGTTAATATTAATTGCAAGGTTTCCAAGTTTTTTTTGATTAATTAACCATTAATCAGTGTTACATTAGTGGTCCAAACATCTGGCCGCAGAACGCTACCAGGCCACATAGAAAGAATTAAAAAAATATATTTTGTTATCTCATTTGACTATCAGCACTGTATTTGCACCGTATTTTCTTTTGAAACATGATCAGGTCCTCTCTTATTCGCTTCCATCTGTACCTTTTTAACACACTTCTCTTTGTATTGGTTTTGATGCTTGATAAAACAGGCTGACTCTAGCTAAAAATGGGTAAAAAACAAATGTCTCTTTGAATCCTCTTTGAAAAAGGGAAAATACCCTATGATGAGACAGGAGAGATGACTCCCAAGACTGCCAACAAAAAGAAAGCTGCATTTTTAAAGAATATGGAACACACTTCTAGTGTGATTGTCCCCCGTCAGTCCTAGATGGGACTGTCTTATCACACTCTGTGTTACTGGTTGTTGTATTTGTTGTGCACTGTAATATGCTTTATGATCGATGCGATGGCTGGTTTGTGGAAAATTGTCTAATTTAAAAATTGGTCTGTTGTGCAAAAAAAAAGGTCGGAGACCAACTTGTTCAAAAAGCTGAATTTTGCTCTATTTTTAAAATAAAAATAATGCTTAAACGATTAGAAACAGTATGTTAGCTGGTAGTTGATTTGTACTACTACTCGTTGGATCTTTTTCTCCTGCTTTAAACCAGATATGTTTTTGTGCAACGTGTTTGTAACAAGCAAAATAGACATGACATGAATCAGGTTTCCATACAGCTTAATGTTATATTTTACTCTATACAGAAATTTTATTGATTTGTATGATAGATTTCTAGGGGATGTGGTCAGATAATTAGTGTGTTTTTTCTACTATCATAAATATATATGATATGATAGTATATCATTAAAGCCAACACTCAATTAAAACTAAAATACTTACATTAGCTAAAGTGCTTGTTTTAAAGCCTGATTTTAATGGCTTCACTATCTCTGCTTATCTTCTCTAATCAGTTTTATATAAAAAGCATTTATTTACTTAATGTCTCAGTGTATGAAAAGTGTTATGGGTATGTAACTCATCCTTGTGAATGTTTCATGTGCTAACAGGACGAGGACTCTGAAATTACTCTAGCCACAGATTTTGAAATTGGCCATTTCTTCAGAGAGAGGATAGTACCCCGAGCCGTGCTGTACTTCACCGGAGAGGCTCTGGAGGATGACGAGAGTGTATGTGAAATATTCCTGTGACATGTGTCATGACTGTGCACAGCACAAAACATTTTCTATTTGCCTGTGTATATAATTGTTGTGTCTGTCCGATTGTGTTGTTACAGTTTGAGGAAGAGGAGCTCGATGAAGGTGAAGAGGAGGTAAGTTGAGATAATTGAAGTAACGTGTTTAGCGTGAAATTAAGGGTAAGTTTTTGGATAATAAATGTGTGTTTGTTTGAATCAGGATCAAGAGGACGATATGGAGGAAGAAGAAGAGGAGGGAGATACAAAGGTCAGATTTATAGTTTCTTTAAAGTCCCAGAAAATGTTAACTAAAGGAGTGTATGAATGTAAGATCCTTAACATCAGTGTAAATCTTGACAGTTACAGGACCTGGGATGCATCAATACTGATACAGGCATCATACAGGTGTTATGATCCAATACCGTGCTGATTTACTTGCACTTATTAACACTATTACCAGAGCTGGTCTCAGAAACAAAGGCAAACTGTGCTTTGGGAAAGAATCTATCGGAGGGACAACAGCCTGTGAAATTAGCCCTTTTTCAACACGGGATACGTAATGTTTCCGGGTGCATCAGTTTATTAAAGTGACGGCTTTCTGTCACACCCGTGACTGTCCACGGTGTGAGTGCAATAATTGCCATACAAGAATATTCTACAGTCTGTCACAGTAAGCAACATATAATGAAAGAAACAGGACCAGTTTCAAGTTTTTCTTTTTTTTTTTTTTCTTCCTTTTTTCCATCATAGACACACAAGCAGATAATATTCCAAATCATGACTGGGATGAGGTTATGACCAGGGTTGCCAGATCACATAAACAAATCCCGACTTATTTATTTTGTTCTGTTAATACTTTCACATAAAAACTATTGGACGAATTTTTATGTTTTTTTCCCAGATGTATTTAAGGTAACATATAGGCTTTGTTTCATTGCAATCGGCCCACGTCAAGAGAAGATATGCTACTTTGAAATTTTAATGGAAATATATCATAAGTGAATCGTCCTTGAAAAAAATAATAATTAAATTAAAATGTAATTAAATTCCACGTGATGTCGTGGCACCTCTAGTTTTAAGCTATCCCATTTTTTAATACCCAGAAGACACGTTTTTTTCAGCACCAGATGATAAGAATTTGCCCAGTTTGGTAGAAAACCTTCCACTCTTGCAGTACTGACCCACAGATTTTATAACATGACTTTCCTATAGCATGACTGTTGTGATCTATTGTCGCTCATTTTTCTGTATGTAACAACATCTTGCACGTACATCATTTATTGCAGTAACGTTAGGAGGCTTCTGACCTAATGAAATTCTTGTTGCAAGTTTACTCAAAAGTGACCAGGATGCTCATTCTGACATGAAGCCGACACATCAGTCTCCTGTTATATTTATGGGAAAGGAGTGCGGGTCTGAATAGTTTCTGTTTCAGTATTGATATTGACAAGTACCTAAAAACTAAAAACAGGTCCTTGTACGAAATAATAGCATCGCTGCATCCCCACTGCCTGCATGATCATAACACCTTATTGGAAAGGAATCGCGGGTACAAGTTTCTGGAACTTAAAGTCACTTTAATTGTTTTTAATCAGACTGCTTCTGTTGCATTTTAATCGGTTCTCTGTTTTTTAACTATTTACATCCATCTTGTTTGTTTCAAACGTTTGCATTTAATTGTCATTGTGGTTGTTTTCCTTTTTCACCCCTCCAATTACAGGCATAAGTCATTTGTCACTTCATGCATTTCTAGGTAAGTTAGAAATGCCATGAGCTTTCACACTACTGTGGTCCTTGTGCGTGCCTCGCCTCACTGCATGAGTCCTTATCCATGTTTGTCATGTCATAAGCTACCACCATCTTGCTTTAAATTTACTCACGCTTACACATGATTCACTTAAAACAACTGTGAAATACAAGGCTGTTTTAATTAGTCCTTTACAGCAGATCACTGAAATCCAAAATCAGCACATTATAGTCATATATATATATAAATAATGAAGTGAACCAGGACAGAGCTGTAGTAATAGATAAATGTTAAGTTCTGGACAATCCAAAAAAAAAAAAACAGGAAAATGAACACTGGATTCAGTAGACAAGATGTTTTACTGTTAGATAAGTACAGAAATATCTAAAGTATGTTTAGCACTGACTCGTGTTCTCTGTGCTCGGGGGCTGTGTATAGTTTCTGCCCACACTTTAGTTGTGTTAAGCTTTTCCCCATCACTTTATATAATCAAATCAGGTATTAAGTCACATTTTAGGTGATTTGAGTTATGTACGTTTTTTAAATTTAAAATTACTGGTTCAATAAGTTGTTTTCATACCGGGTTGTTAACTGTATGTCCACTTTTGATGGTGCAGAATAAAAGAAAACAATCATGAGTGTAAAAACTGTACTTATCCCAGAGCTTGGATACCATCAAGGTAGAAAGAATCCTCAGTAGCCATGGTCAGACTGAAAAGTCTGAAACGCTGGCCTCCCAGGAACTCCTTTAATGGTCGATACATGTGGCTTGTAACGGTCGCTGTAAGTCCTTGTTTGACTTGAACAGCCATTGTATTTGCATACTCAGTCGATAAGATGGAAATTAATCATATTTGCAGCTTGCATTTGGTTTTATATTCCACTAATACTCTTTTCTCTGCTGGTTGCTTTTAGATATTGCATGAAAAAATCTGTTTCTCTTTTACCTGCCGTATTATCTGTTAGTGCCCAATATGATTAAGGATAATTCGTTGAATTGAACGTTTAATCTTTGTTAATATGGCTTAGTAGACCTTTCAGAAACAGAGTTTACTAGAGATACAGAGTGCAAAATTGGGGGAAAAAACTTCTTAGATTTTTTCCACTGTTCCACACATATTGCTTTAAGAATTTTCTCCTTGTCATTTTTTTTATTTGGAAAATTAAAACAAGCAAATGTACAAGATTTGTTTGTAACAAATTAAACAACTATATTAAACATAATTTAAGATTTTCCAGACTAGATTTTCGTAGTTACAGTGAAATCATATCATATTTTAATTACTAATTTCTTCCATCAAACATGGTTTCAGATCGCGAGTTCAATTCTTGTGTGATTCTGTAACCTCTTGCAGTCGGAGGTCTAGAGAGAGCTGATTGGCCGAGCTCTCTCAGAGGGGAGGGATGTGAGGTACTTAGTGCTCCCACATTAATCATGCCTCTACAGACGCCAATCAGGGATGTCTGTTAGCTCACGCAAGTGGAAGGAGCGGATAGCACTGTCCTCCGATTGTGTTACGGGGCCCCTAGCGATGCGTGAGCGAGCAGTTTGAAAACAAGCGGTCGGCTGGCGTCACGTGGTTCGGAGGAAACGCGTGATGGTCTTCGGCCCTCCCGACTGAGAGGTAGTAGTAGTCTTAATGTGGGAGCCCCCTAGTGGACATGGACGAGGAATTAGACAAGACTAACCCCACTAATCCCCCCCCCCTCCCCTCCCACCCCACACAAACACAGACACACACAATCAATTATTTGTAACATTTGTTTACTGTTACATTTTTCCTTGTCTAGAGCGGAGAAGCCCAACCTGCAGAGTGCAAACAGCAGTAACAGACTAGCGCCATCTGCAGCAAGTCAGTTTCCTGCTCAGCGTTGCCTGATCTCTGCAAACCCTCATCCTAACCAAACAGCAAACATCAACACAATAACATAGTGCATGATTTATTCTATATTTTTCCTTTTAAAGTATGGTCACTGTTACCAAAAAAATCTATTAGAATAAAACAACTAAATTCAGTTTGTGACGGTGGGTAATTGCATCCCGAGCAAACTTTTTTTTTTTTCTTTTTTTTTGGTTTATTGATTTTAAATCCAAACAAACATTCCAGAGGCCCTTCCTTATGTTTGGAAAGTTGGAATGACATTAATTAGTTCCAAAGTTAACAGATTGAATCTTTTTGACTTAATAGTTTACTCAGGGTTTTTTATGCTGAGAATTCATGCACATGCTCCATTGTGAAAACGCTGATAAGAAACTGATCTCTTTCTCTCTTTCTTTTTGTTTGGTCATCTTAGGTTCTACCAGTTATTATTATTCTAAAAAACTTTTTAGATCTTTTTCAAATTATTCCGAAGTTATTTATACAAATGTTTGCGTTTTTTAATGATGTAATAAACTACTCGTGTTGTTCCTATTCCCTCCCGTGGATTTACGAGTGGAAGAGCATGGTCTCTCTGCCCTGTAGATCCTCTTTCCCTACCTTTAACTACAATGTTATTGCTTTACTGCCCTGAGCGCTTACTAAAGAATTAAATATCAATATTGCCAAAAAGATCTGTTGTGTTCTTGAGTCCTTGTATGAATAGTAGGGTGAGCTCTTTACCTTGTGGCGAATCAGTTTTCGAAGGTGTATTTGCAGATTATAGTCAGCAGAGGGCAGCATAATAGGACAATAAACGTGTAGTTAAAGTTTAATAAGAGTAGAGTAAATATATTAAGTACATTTTGATTTTAAATATCTTTTCATGCTAATATGGAATACACTGCTTTAAAAAAACTGACTCAGAGGTTGTAACTCATAATACACTCACAGTAAAGACCTTTAAAGACTAACACAGAAACTCGAACGCACTACCCACGCTATTGAGAGACACAAACACGGGTACATCACTGTAACAGACAATAGAACCAATACACCACAAAGAGACCAGTACAAGTTCTGTAATCAATACTTGAACTGATAACACAATCACAAAGACACCAGAACCGGTGCTATAACAAATACTGGAACCAGTACACAAGTAGCAGTGCTCTAACTGATACTGGAATCAATACACCATCACACAGATCAGAACCAGTGCTGTAACAAATACTAATAAAAAACACCTGTCATAATGAAACTGTAAGACACACACACAACCTATAGCACGGAGCACTTTAGAGAGTGGATCAAAACTGTAGGACACCAGAATGCACTGCAGACCCAAAGCAGGTGAACCGGAGGACACACCGCTGCAGAGACAAGCTCAGGAAGAGGGTCACTGGATCACAGGATGTGGAACTACTACTGAGAGAGGTACCACCTGCAGGGTCCGGGTTCGATTCCCGTCTCTGTGTGCATGGAGTTTGCATGCTCTCCCCGTGTTTGGTGGGTTTCTGCCGGGTACTCCGGTTTCCTCCCACAGTCCAAAGACATGTAGATTAGGTTAATTGCCATTCCCAAAGTGTGTGAATGAGTGTGTGTATGTGGTTGCTCTGTGATGGATTGGCACCATGTCCAGGGTGTACCCCGCCTTGTGCCCTAAGTCACCTGGGATAGGCTCCAGGACCCCTGTGACCCTGAATACAGGATTAAGTGGTATAGATGATGAGTGAGTGAGGGAAGTGTTACATTGTTGTGTTGACTTTTGTAATAATATCTAGTATTTTTACTTTTGTTGTCAGGGAAGTCTAAATGACGGACAATATGGAATTCTATCAATCTAAGTCTTAGGAGTTAAATTATCATCAAGATAGTAATTCTCAGCTTTCAATCTTAATTCAATCTCACTTGTTTCAATCTTATTCGAGCTTCACTATGGCATCCATCATTAAAACATTGAATAACATCATAATCTCAATTTTATTGCCACATAACGTTGCTGAGTCTAGACCTGAGCAAGTGAAGCAACCCCAGATATTAACACTGCCTCCAGAGACTTGTACAGTGGACACTATGCATGATGCCATTTTATAGTTTATTAAATTTTCCAAGATTTGTATTGTTTAACAGGGAATAAATTAATCAAACTGTCTTCAGGTTTATTATCTATTTTTACACCCTTTAGTCAGCCAACACCAACAAGGTCTCTATTATTAATCTGTCATTTTATTTCTATAAACATGTTTCTGTATCTGAGAAATAACTGGAAATCTCCATGTCTTCTTTTCCCACCTCTCAGTTCTGGGCTAACTGCCAATCTGCACCATGGCTGGCATTGCAGCTCGCACCACAGCCAGTCAGAGACGCCCACTCCACCCATGTGTCACTCAAACCTAAGCCTCGGTAACCATGGAGATCCTGCCCACCATGCCAAGTGTCCATTCAGCGTCATCCCAGCGGCACAGAGGTGGGCGGGGAAGCGGGCAGGACAGCTGCAGGCACGGTGCTTCCTCACAGAGTTACAGATTCAGACTCAGTTTTTTCATTTACCGAATACTTAATTTGGTACCTTTTCATGTGCAGAGATTAAGCAATTACAAAGATGAAGTAATCTCCATAAGTGTACGTTGTGAGATTTCATCATGGGGTTTGAACTTCATGAGTTTCACCATTTAAAAGTAAACATTTTATCTCAGTCCTGGACAAGGCACCGTTCACACACGCATTTACACCTAGAAGCAATTTAGCCTAGCTAATCCCTCTTCCTGCCTGTTTTTGGGTGGTGGGAGGAATCCAGAGAGATCAGGAAACCCATGCGAGCAGGGGGAGAACATGCAAAACTCCACACAGACAATAAGCTAAGCTTAGGATCCGACTGGGAACCCTGGATCTGAGAGACGGCAACGCAATTCCTGCTACTTCATTCTACCAACAGCCTTTTCTGAGCCGAATAGCTTCGTTGTGATCATCTACATAACCTAGATAAAAGAATTTTAGATTGGTTACAGGTTAGCAGTGATTTGATGATCAAATTCATCAAATAATTGTATATACAGTATGTAGTGATGTTGTTCATCATGGTAATGTTGATGCTCTCACATTCTACTTAAATTGTGTTATAATCATTGCACTATTTTCCTTTCTACAAGTCTTTGTGCTAAAAGACGTTTTTCAAATTGTTTAGTACAATTACATTTTATTTATGTAGCGCTTTTAACAATGGACACTGTCACAATAAAAAAAATATGAAAATAAATTCAGTGAAAGTCCAACAACACACAAACACACACAGGTAAGTTGGACGAAATATATCCAGATTAGTAATAATGATCAGATTGTCCCTGATGAGCAAGCCGGGGTGCAACGGTGGCAAGGAAAAACTCCCCGAGATGGCAATAGGAAGATGGCAATTGAGAGGAACCAAATTCAGCAGGGATCCCATCCAACCTAAACGATTCATACTTTGAAGTTTTTTTTTTCTTTCTCATTTTAAAGTATTTTTTAAATAGCATGACTGTGCCTGTACTGTATGTGTTATTTCTTAATAGGATATGTTGGAAAAAATGGAAATGATTCCCTTCATGCCTTGAATAATGACATTTAGAAATTAACCTAATTGGTTAAATGTTTTATGTAAAAATGGTCAATTGTCATTTTCAAAGAGCTTTGAATAAAACAACAATACATAAATAAGTTATCCAATGACTAAAAATGTTTAGAAGCGAGTCATTTATCGAGATCTGCGACTGTAAAGTAAATCACTTTCACATATCAGTCCCCCAAAACAGTCTCCGTCATACACTCCTTGTTCAAAGTCCAGTATATCTTGATCTCAGACAGTCATGCCAGAAATATGCCTTGTAGGCTTCACATGTTTTATCAGATGCCATCACAGAGAACTTTTTCACTCTTCTTTTGATAAATTGCCAACAAAGATAGCAGGACGCATCTGTGCAATGCTTGCAGCTTCATGATGCCATCTTTGATCAATTCTGATAGGTCTATGTCAGGGATATTCAACTCCAGTCCTGTAGGGCCAGTGTCTGTCCAGCTCATTTTATACTTCACCAACACCTAAACACACCCACTGAACCTAGTAATTAGCAGATTAGTTCAATCAGCTGTGTTTGAGCAGAAGACTCACTAAATTGTACTGGAGCTGAAGATCCCTGGTCAATGTGTTCACAGCGGGAATTAAACAGACGGGGTGAGTAGTGAGACCCGGTGTATACTGTATATTACTATGAAATGTTCGAGAAATTTCTTGCAGGTTTTACAACATTCTGGATCATTCTTGTAAGCTCTGTTGTTGGCTGAGTGCTGAATCTACCACATAGAAATGCATATATTTTTACATTTTACATCCATTACTGAGGTCACAAAAGAAAAGTTTGAAGAGAAATATATGTCTGTTTCTTTCCATTGCCCTTTAGAAAATAACAATTTTCTCACACTTTTCTATGTCTACATTTTGTGTTATAGAGAAACTGCTAAATACATTTTTGGTGGTATTGCAGTTTAAACAAACATTTTCTCCACAATGCATAGATTCAATCTTTGTCTTAATATACTTTTTGTAAGCATCTAAAATATAGTACTACACTCACTCACATATGCAGCTTAAAAGGATGTATAAAAACTCACAAGATATGGACAAGTAACTACTTGGTGTACTTTCTGTGCATGCAATTTGATTACTTTATGCCAGATATATGAAAGAATGTTTAGAGTTATTCATTACTGGGCTCTTCTATTGGTCTCACTGATCAGTTTATCCACATGTATCCTTATTTCAACTAGTTCCTAAATGTCATTAATTTAACCTTAAAAGGTCACATTAATGTCCTTCGTGTCATGGCACATATTCTTAGAAATGCAGCAAAGATGAGTCCACAGGAAATTGGTGTTGATCTTTAGATTTTGATTCAATGATAACTTCAGAACATTTTATGTTCAGAGAATGATGAAGAGATGAAGGGACCTATTTCGCCGCCGCCCTCGCTGTGGTTTGAGATCGTTGTCACGACTCTGAGACCATACTAAAACACAAATAAACAAGAAATATGATATAATGTTTGTGCTCTTTAAGTCTTTAGAAAAATGACCTTTTTCATGTCTATGTAAATCAAACATGTTCCGAACACTGACCATACAGTATATGGTGAAAATTTCACATTGATAGCGAGATAACGAGTGAACAATTCGCCCTCCTTACACCTCTACTACTGTTAGCACCTATAAAATCTGTAAAATAACTCACAATAGACACATTTAGACTTGAATAGACATTTAGAATGAAAGATTTGAGAAAAATCGTGTTTGCCCTGTTGTATGAACGAAGCCTATTGATATATAATATATGAGCACTATGCTTTGATCTCTGTTTCCTCGGGCTCTGTTTGACCCTTACAGCTTTTTCTTTCTTCTCATCGTTTGTGTGTGGAAGATGGCCAACACGTGGGTCAGGGTCAGTGTGTGTCTAAGACCCCCTGAAATGGGCCCCCTAAGTGCACAGCACTGTCTGGCCATGCATGTATATGAAGCAGTCAGTCAGAGGGCTGTCGATGTGTGTGTGTGTGTGTGTGTGTGCAAGAGACAGAGAAAGAGAGAGAGAGATCCCATCTGTGGGCCTCAACAGCTCCACATCACTGGAGGAGCACATCCTTTGATAAAGACAGAGAATGGCGGATGGATAGAGGGCTGGATTTCAGGGGGAGTGGGGGCAAATTCTTATTGAGCGCCTCTGAAGGTCAAATAGAGCGTTTTATGAAATGAACTTACCTGTGTGTTGTTGGTGTTTCACAGGGGAATGATACATTAATTTGAAGCCTTACACATTAGCCAAGTGTCAATTATATATATATATATATATATATATATATATATATATATATATATATATATATATACATACATATTATGGCATGCCGTTTAGGAAAATATTCTTGAGAGAACTTAATGAAAACTCTGAATATATTGAATGAAACGTGAGAATATTGAATGGATTCCGAATATATTGATTGAAAAATATATATATTGAATGAATTCTGAATATATGGATTGAAAACTGATATATTGAATGAAAAGTCTGAATATATTGAATGAAACATGACGTCATCGAAACACAGCGCCATCTTTAGAAAGGATGAGTGAGTCGGCGAGAAACTTGGTTGCTGCAATTGTGAGAAATGAAGAGATGGTGAACACATTGATGAGTGTGTGTCCGGCCCAAAGTGGTGGCACAAGCCGCACTCAGTATCAGACTACGGATGAAGACATTTATTCGCTATTTCACCGCGGAAGACCGGTGTTATGCGCTAAAATGCGCCCCTGCCACGGATTGCACCCCTACATAATCTCTATCAAATATTATATTACAACATAAATTCATAGGTTTATTGTTATCAAATATGATATAACTATTATAATTAACCCTTGGCACGTGACAGGTGTCGAGACCATGAATACAAATTCTCATAGAATGTTTATTTTGTGGCACGTTTATTTTACAGGGATTTGTCATGTAATACAAAAATGCTTGCACTAAATAAATATTTATGATGAAAAATTTAACGAAATGATTTTCATTATTAAATAAGCAATATCAAAAATACATCTTGTATATAAAAAATAATAATTTATATTTTTTCCCTATACTACATGCAATTTTTATAATGCTTATTTTATAATCAAATCCATTTGGTCTAATTTGTCATTTCTAAATCATAAACCTAGAAATGTCTGTTCTAATATAATATTCGACGGAGATTAAATAGGAGGTGCAATCTGTAGCAGGGGGGCATTTTAGCACATAACACCGGTCTTCCGCGGTGAAATAGCGAATAAATGTTTTCATCCGTAGTCTGATACTGAGTGCGGCTTGTGCCACCACTTTGGGCCGGACACGCACTCATCAAAGAGTTCACCATCTCTTCATTTCTCACAATTGCAGCAACCAAGTTTCTCGCCGACTCACTCGTCCTTTCTAAAGATGGCGCTGTGTTTCGATGACGTCATGTTTCATTCCATATATTCAGACTTTTCATTCAATATATTCAGAGTTTTCAATCCATATATTCAGAATTCATTCAATATATATATTTTTCAATCAATATATTCGGAATCCATTCAATATTCTCACGTTTCATTCAATATATTCAGAGTTTTCATTAAGTTCTCTCATGAATATTTTCCTAAACGGCATGCCATGTTGAGTTTTAATGTCAGGAAACGAGGCATGAAAACAATGATGAAAAGTTATTTCTTTACAAACTATTTTAACAGTGATAGATAGATAGGTAGGTAGATTTCCTTAATAGACTTTTATAAAATTTTAATATATTCCTAATTGATGTGTTGCTGTGTGTATAGTACCTCAGAACCCACAGGAACTCCACACTGATAGTAGCCTTAGCTCAGAATCGAATCAATGAGTCTAGAACAGTTCCACAGATGAACAGGAGAAATAGTATAAGACTTATGTGACAAAAAAAAAGCAGTTATGAACAAGGTCTCTTCGATTCGCTCAGACATTCTCCAGACTGCAAGCTTACACTTGCTCATATCGATTACCACTAGTATCACTAAACAAGGAAAAAAACAAACCTGACTAAAGAAAGAATTAAATTGAAGGTCTCTGTAAACACACAATGTAAGAGGAAAGAGAAGCCTATCGTGCATTTATTTTTAACCCAAACAAGCATTTTACAGCCAATAAAATCATGACAATAAATCATACTGCCAATACAGTTCAAACGTATATAGTGCATGTATTGCAGTTTTTAGTTGCTAAACATCCATACTAAATGTTTTTTTTTTTTTTTTGCTCAATACATTTCTTATTGTTGACAGAAGCTCTCAAGCTGAGAGGTTAAATTGTCTACTTGACGTGAATGCATGAGCAGATTTACCTGGTTTCTTTAGAGCCACTCACATAAAGGATGTTCAAATAAACTTTGCATGGTTTACAAAGTAAAAGCATTGATGACATAAGCAGGCATTATGCCCCTGTGTAAAAATGTTGTCTTCACTATTTCTTTAGAGGCATGAAATCCTAAATATGTTAGTATGTGTTCCAACAACTTGTGCCTTCTGTGTGAGTATACCTGTTGTGTGCTCTCTGTTGTGTTTACTGAATTCAATCATATAGTGTATTGAGAAGCAATGCAATTCTTCAAATATTACTGAGTTTAGAAGAGTTTGGCCTTGCAGGTACATGTGAACGTTCCCATGTACAGTAACTAAGAGAACTAAAGGGTTTATGGTTATATTTAGGGGTGAAGCAAAAGCTTATACTGTAATGACATGGTGAGGTTAGGTTCAATGACAAAATACTTATCCACATTCATAATATACTGATAAATACATATACTTTTATTTGTTCTGTAAACTGTATACAGTAACTTGTACTTATGAACAGTTTGCCATGAAATCCATTACACTTAAAATATTGGGTTAAATACACTGTTTCTTAGTTACCCATTAATGGACTACTTTGTAACATGCATTAAAAAGCTTCAGGAGAACATTGTGGAAGAAAAAACGTCAGTGTGTAACTTTGTATTTGGCTTAAATTTTTGTCCTACTACCCTAGTGACAAATTTTCCAACTCATAAATCTGATTAAAGTGCTAGTGGTGCATCAAAGAAAAGGAAAACACACAAACACACACAGTGGCATGCTCATTCACACAAAATGGGCAATTTGGGAATGCCAATTAGCCTAATCTGCATATCTTTGCACTGTGTGAGGAAAACCACCAAGCACGAGGAGAACATGCAAACTCCATGCAAACAGACCCGAGGCGGGAATCGAACCCAGACACTGGAGGTGGAAGGGTGCTACACCACTGTGCTGCCTATATATTTTTTTATTTGTATCTCTATATTAACACTATATTATTTATAACTTTTGTAAATCTTTTGTATTTTTTTATTTTATTTGCACATTTCATCCAAATTTTCTTTTTTTCTTTTATATTAACTAAATATTGTACGGATTTTTTTTTTTTTTTTTTTTTACAATTTGCTTGGTGTGTGAAATTACTACATGGTGTTCATCTGAGATTCATTATCCAACTTTACTAAACTAAGTGATAATAATAATAATAATAATAATAATGTTATGATTGAGTGACTACTTTGCTTCATGCTTTTAGTTGGAAGGTCCTCACAAAGACAAACGTGTGTGTGTGTGTGTGTGTGTTTAATGCAAGGAACAGGGGACTTGACTGTGTGTGTTTGTGTTTGGTGAAAGGGAAAGGGGACTTGACTGCACGTGTGTGTGTGAGAGAGAGAGAGGGAGAGAGCAGTAGCAGCTCGCACGCGTTTAACACTCGCTCACAACATGGCGATGAGGAGGCGCGCGCAGACACGACGGCTCTCCCCCGACTGAAAAGCGGGGACCGAGTTTCTATGCCGCGTAACGGGGACCTCCTGCGTTTGCCGGGACACTGCGCGAGCGAGGACTGTATTACGAAGACGCTATTACGGATCGTGTTGATTTGAACGCATGTAGATTTGATTTTTTTTTCTTCTTTCTTAAAAATCCCTCTCGGGTGGGGAAAAAAAATCAAAAGGAGGATGCCCATGGCGCTGAATACCTGGCTCCTCTGTCTGCTTTCCATATCCTGCTCTGGACTGGCTACTCAAGGTAAAGAAAAACAAAGCATAATAGTGATAATTGCATTATTATTATTATTATTATTATTATTATTATTATAATTATTTTTTCATAAAACTTATTTATGGCTTAATGCAGGCTGGTGCTTATTATTGGTGCATTTCTATCTGTAAAGGGAGTCTGGTGTAAACTGCTGGGAATCGTTTGGCATTTGTTGCAATGGGATATTTAGTGTTACTGAAACGTGGTCCATCCTTGAAGGGCAGTTCAACCAGTCCAAGGATGCACTTGTGATACATTTGTATACGCATGATGATGGTTAATAACTTATTCCATGCACTTTACACACATTCCTTGCTTATGTAGACTTCATAGCTGCGCCGTGTTTAATTTGAATGATGGAAAAGTAAAAAGCATTGCATGCATGCATACAAATGATATTTTATGAGGCATGAGACTGTGACTGTCCTGACACGGATTTGCCTATCAGACTTTTTCCTCTGACCTCTTTTGGCGGCTTGGTGTTGAAGTTTGGATTGTCGCAAGCACAAGGGCAAAGTAAAATGTAGCAACCGTTCTGGGCACATTATTAAATGTCTAAAGATCTGCAGCTCTGTGTTTCTAATTGTTGAAATGTAATCAAATTAGACACCAGATCCATTCCAGTCATGTCTGCACTGTTGTGTTTTTTTTTTGTGTGTGTGTGTGTGTGTGTGTGTGTGTGCGTGCACTTCGTATTCCTCAGGGCAACACATTGAGACACATTGCACATGGCCTGTGCATTGATAGACTTGAATCCAGGCAGTCATTTAACTGTCACCTGCCAGAAAGAAGGACTCTTATTGGCTGAATTATGCAGATTAGGGAAGAAAAGATGGTATTGGCTGAGAAATACAGATTAGGCACCTCATTTGCATGACAAAGAGTCGGGTTAAAATCTGTCCTCTATTCTCTTCTCACCTTTTACCCGTCAAACACAAAACACTTCTGGCAGAGCGTTTCTGATTAACTTTGGCTATATAGTCCTGCTACTGTTTTTTGAGAACACTCTATATAATCTATATATAAAGCCTTAATTGCCATAAGTATTACATAATACGCTTAAGTATTTGCAATGGCTACAAGTTATTTATTTTGTTTGCTGAATGTTTTTGAATATCCAAATTATTTTGAGAATAAGAAAAAAATATCATAGACTTTTTAGCATTTTTAGCATAGAATGCCAATTATATAGACTAAAGAGCTTAAAGCTCACTCACTCACTCTCACTCATCCTCTATACTGCTTTATCCTGTATACAGGGTCGCAGGGAGGCCTGGAGCCTTAGGGCACCAGGCGGGGTACAGCCTGGACATCTCGGGGCACACACACACACACACACACACACACACACACACACACACACATTCAAACACTGTGGGCAATTTGGGAATGCTGTTTAGACTAATGTTCATATTTTTGGACAGTGGGAGACAGTTGTAACAGAGAACTAGAGAACAGGGAGGAAAGCATGGGGAGAACATGCAAACTCTATGCACACAGATCCAAGTTGACCCTGGTGGTGCAAAACAGTGCTAAGAGGGTTAATTCCAACTTCATTTGGGTGTACATGCATGACCATCAAATATGTACACTCTAGAGCAGGGTTAAAGTAACTCTTTTGTTGAGTTGATTTTTCAACACTTGGCATTAGTTAAAACTAAACTTTCACAGAGTTCACAAATCTAATATCACATAGAGGTAAAGTCCTACCTAAAGTTTATTTTAATAATAACTTTTGCATGATGTTAAAACTCAACACACTAAAAAAATGAATGTGAAAAATTGTCACAAAAAACACCATACTGATTTCTACATTGTTTCTACATTCTACATTTCTGTCATTATGTTATTAAACCATTATTTGTCAAAAAATATACGTACAAAAATCCAGTGTAAAACATCAGCTATAATAGCAGCTATACATTGGTGAAAATTTAGAGACAAAGGGCATTGAAGGGGATTTAAAAATTAAAAAAGATACGAAATACTTGTAAACATAAAAGAAATTAGATATTTCACCCGAACTAAAGCAGTGTCAATGCAACATCACAATGCGTTAGCTTGCCTAAAATCTACAGAGTAACAACCTTGTTCATTGTCCAAAAAATGATGCGCGGTTGTGTTAACATGAGGCAGAATGCTGACTTTGAAATATTTGAACAAACATAAACATGTACATAAAAGTAGGGAGCAATTCAAAATATGCTCCATTAAGCCAACAATATCAGCAATAATACTATTTAATACTAACTCTCTGACAAAACATAAAATTGCAAATTATACCCGTATGTCAACTGGGCATCAAACCATTTGATATAAATTAAGCTCTTATTATATTCTAGAAACAGTATTTTCTCATGGATGTTATCACTTCAGACATTTGGTGTCGAAATGCACACCAATTAACACAGGAGTAGATGAATCAGGCTCAGGTGGTCTCCGAGAATGAACCAGCGTACAGCTTTACAGGTCAAAGCCTGAGCTGATTCGGGCATGGGTCTCGATCACAGAACGATCGTGTTCTCACTAATCAAAGTGAACCAGACTTTGGGGTCAAGTGGTCTCAGAAACAATCCCGGGGCCCTAATATGAAAACACCCTTAGAGTACCCGTAACCAGAGGATTTAAGTGATTAGGATTTGTCTAACAGACGTGAAGAAAATACACTCCCAAAATCTAACTCTTTCATGCTTTTATGTCTAACGCTAGAACATTCAACTCCAGAAATTTGCTGTGTATACCTTATTAATGTTCATCAACTATACATTCTTTTAAGGCTCTCACACAGAGTAACACAGGGCAACCCATGGTGAGGCCTAGACAGCGCAAATCAAATTTATATACAGTAGATAACAAAACAGACTCATTGAGACATTTATGACATTTTCTGGCTTTTCATCTTTAAAGCATGAAGTAGCTCATAGTGGATTGTTGGCAGCCTGCTGCTGAATTGTAATCTGAATTGTCTTTTTTTTTTCTTGCTGGAGAAATCAATGCAGCTTTGTTGCGGAGAAAATAAACGATCTTAAATGGCCACCATTGCTAATTGAAAGACATTTGTTAAATAATCATGTGATATTGTTCTTGTTGCTTTCTGTCAAATTGAAAAGTACCAAGAAATGCTGTGCCAAGAAATGAGGAGGTGATGGCAGTTATTGAGAAAATTCCCTTTGTACATTTTGGAAAGAAATTCACCTCATTGTGTAGAGTTATCTATGAATGATGCAGCGGTAAGAGGTATAAGTACCTAACTCTTGAGTACGTCTTAGCTAAGCAGGATCTAGTGCCAGAAGTTGTACACACAGAGGAAAACCATAAAACCTGAAATATAGAGCTCTTGTTGAAAATATTTGCTTTTGCTCAGCTGAAAACTTATATAAATTATAAAATTAAATGTTGTAGGAAGATGAAAAAAAAATGCAAGGTTAGGTTGTTTTCTTCAGTGCACTTGAAATTAAAAACTGATTAAACAGAAACAACTGCATTAAAGGGAACTATAAAGCCTTTCCTAACATCGATGCCAAAGCTCACATTTAGATCTGGATTGCAAGTAGAACATTCGGAGTAATACACAAGCATAATGAAAATGGACACATACTTCAATTCTAAAATTGCCAACGGTTAAATTTTTGTGATTAGATCAAAAAAAGAGAAAATGTAGTGTAAGATTAAGGAGCTTTTGACCATCATATTAAATGGGAATAAATGTATGAACGATACGATTACGATTGAACAGTAACATGTACAACATGTACAACTACCTGTGTTGTTTCCTGTAATGCTGAACTCCACATCATAAGGCGCATTCAAGAGGGGTGTACTAATTTAAAACATTATGTATTTTACACCCCAAAAAAACTGCAGGTATCATCAGGGAGAATTTTATTTAACATTTATAGCAGATACATAATTTAACTGGGGACGGGTAGGAAAGATGTAATAATTGGTATAAAAAAAACAGATTTTTGATGTTTAATCTGATGATTAAACTGATATCATATCCTTGTATGTTGTGAACTAGAAGGCAGGGTATTGCCTAGGCTTGTTAACCTGGTTTGAATAGGAAAATTATTCTGAGGGTAGTCATCCATAACAGAGATAACAGTATGACTCAGGCCAGATCTGCCTATTATCTAAATATTTAAATGTCATTGGTGCCACAACGTGTTAAAACTTTTGAGCAGATTGTCTTCCAGTTTAATGGTAGCAGGAAAAGTGATGATAATTTGAATAGTTTTATCATCAACTTCATTTTATTATTGAATTTGCCTTAAATTAATCATTGCTTTATGATTACTTAATACTGTAGTTTATGCTTCTAGTGTTTCTTTAGAATGAATGAACTGACGAGTCTGAAGTAATCTGTAGCTCCGTTTCAGAAGAATGCGGACCTTTTGTCAAGCCTACAACAAATTACTTATTACTAATGAAACCTTCTGTCAGTGAAAGGATTCTGAACATGCTAAATGAACCTTCTTTGTTAGGCAAAGGATCATATTTGGCAACTAAACATTAAAAATATGTTTCAGAATTGTTCTAGATACTGTAGTTAATAGGGTTAATTCCAAAAGTCTTTCGGGTTTCTGGGTTGCCAAAGTGACTGGTTTGAATTGGACTTGACTTTGATATGTGTGAATGCCTATTTGTTGCAAGTTCCAGTATCAGTACCCAAAAAAACCAAAACAACAACAACACATATTTATTTTTTTAATTTTTGAAATTTTTTGTTAAATTTTTTGTTTGTTAATAAATGTTCCTTTAAACTTTATGCTTTAACATTTTTATCTATTTTTTTATTTACACTTACCTAGACAGGTGAGGAATCATATATTGTAACTTCACTGCCCTTGATTCGCAACATAAAAATTTGGAAATGTAAAATTTATACGTATTTTCAATTAGTGTTCTATAAAGTGTTAAACTGGTTAAAGCTTATATTTAAAGCTTAAATATAAAGCGTAAACATCTCTTGTTTCTGTGCAATTTCTACTGGTACAGTGATAAAAACAAACCATAGTTAATGTTTAAGTTAATAATATTATTATTATCATTTTAAGTTGAAGAATATATATCTATTTTGGCTGAGAGAAAAACAACAATCAAAAACTCTAACAATATATATATATATATATATATATATATATATATATATAATTTTTTTTTTTTTTTTTGATTGTATGCAATTTTTTTCATCATGCTGTAGCACAAACTTTGGATGTTGGATTTACAAGTATAAGAGCTTAAAGTGGAGGATCTTCTATGGAAAATACCAGGCTTAGTTTAGTGCTTAATGCTAAGTCGATATTACTAGTCATATCACTACACATATGTATCACTAGTAATGTGCTAAGGGCAAGTAACTACTGTACATGACTAAATACATGCATACTGTATCTTTACCGAACAATTTTATTGTAGAAAAATAACCCATGCTTACATACAATACTAATTATAGTGTATTTGGTTGTAATCTAATTAATATCACGTATTTTTGTTTAAGTCAGAATTATTGTCTGAATTATTATTATTCTGCTTTTACAGCTGAAAGTAAATTGTTATTGATGGATGTTGAGTCTGTGTATACATATTTCTTTACATTCGTTCCTATGTACTTCGAGTTTATAAGAACCACATATTTACCCATTGCACAATCACAGTAGTACAGTAACCATTGCACCAAGTGTTGCATAGTAGTAGCATCAGTATAAATGTCTTAGCATTTACTGTTTAATCCCAGGCGTCTTATCTGACTTCATCACCGGACTCACATATTGTGTTCTCTTGCTTTGTTCTAGTTTTCTACCTGTCCTGGCTTTTACAGTTCATTATATTTCAGAGTAGAAAAAAAAGGTCATCGCCGCTGTGTCACTGAAAGCTGAAAGTAAACAAAGAGTCCATGCCAGATGTGAAGCCAAACACAGCACACTTGCTGATGTAGCATATAGCACAGCTCGTTAAACTAAGATTGGGGTTAAATTTGGTAGGAACATGGGGATGTTTGCTATATTTCTTTTCAGTGAAAATGTTCGGAATAGAAATTGTTACAGTATGTTTATCGTCCTGTTGTGTTTGAGAAACGAGAAGGTAAAGAAAAAGACATGCTAGCCGTTACTTAGCCAAGGCAAAGTCCAAACTGGTCTAACTGTTTTAACTGGCTGATCAAAAATCTTAGCACAGGTAAATGACGTCAAGTGCAGCTAAACAAATCTCAATAAAAATTTTATTAAGCAAAGAGCATCAGTTACCGTCTATAAGTACAGCCCAGTCAATGTAAATCTGTGGGGATGGGGTTTTCTGTCTGGTTTTAACTTTAGTCTTGGTTACGTAGACTAGGGCTGGGGTATATACAGTAATTATTATACACCCTTCTGATAAATTATGTGATTCTACACAATCATCACAAAATGTCAGGAATACAAGCATAAATGACTATGTTTTAATTACAAACCCATGGGAAAAACAGATTTGATGTTGAAATAAAAAATTTTTTTTTAAAAATTAAAAAAACACTGCATTCTTCCTCGAGAAGTTGTGAATACAGATTTTGTCACAATCTGGCGATGAACAACTTCATTACGAACTTTAACGCATCCATAAAGAGCCATTCACCTCGCTTTTTTCTGTCACATGATCAGTGAAGCAAAAGTCCTGGCGGAGCGAAACCATGGCTACTGTAATAAAGTAGATTTAGTTATTTTGGAATTTGGAGAATGTTGAAACCAAGAATATGTGCATTTTCTGCGACTGTTACTGTTATTGCAGTTTCCCCAGCAGTCACGGCCTATAATAAGGTGCTGTTGTCAATTATAAAGCGAAACTGAAACTATTAGAGGAGGAAACTGATGATGATGTAAACGTTTGGTATTGTTTTTAGTGTTTCTCTTGAACCTCAACATTCTTTGTAATGTAAAAGAGTTTGTCAGCACCAACTCTTACTACTTTTTTCCTTTCATCAAATTGCTGCCAGTAAAGTCAAGGCACGAGTTTGCTATATATATATATATATATATATATATATATATATATATATATATATATTATATATATATATATTTTTTTTTATTAAATCTTAACCAACATACTGTTAATGCTAAATTGTGCATTCATATTGCCATAAAGACAACTGTGGGCTATTATTGATTGTGACAAAACTGTAACAGGTGGACATCACCTGTAACAACTGTAACATTTTGCTAAATCATACAAAATTCAGACTTAGATGACCAAAGCAATTTTGCCAAAATGTACAAATAGTGATTTTTAAGACCTTAGAAAAACCATACACAACCTAGTTTTATTAGATTTAATATGTCTTCCGTTCCGTCTTTTGAGAATTTCTTTTTACCAAAACTGCTTAAATGGCTTTATCTCATTTTCCAGTCAAACCTTTAATACCTACATGTTTGATATGATACGACCATATGGTGGACTTGAAAAAAATGAAGGGGAAAAAATGAACAGGCGGTAAATGGGTTCACAGAAGGGGAAAAACATAGTATGTGCCATATGCATTTGTCACGTTATTGTTGTTTGTGGACTTCATCTAGGACGATCTTTGACATATGAATTCACAAGCTAGTAGAAAAGAAGTAGGTGGGACAATGGTCTATTTGTTCTATAATGGTATTGATGTCAGTACATAGCATTATTGTGTACTTTACCAAATAATATAAGGTTCTAACTAAAAACCATTTATCCTCTGGGGTAATCCTACTGTATGTAAAGAACTGTTTTGGCACACTGTATGTGTTTCATATAGAACATCTATAATGATGACGTTTTACAAACCTTTTAAACTAGACAGATGTACGTGTTTGTGTCAGTGAGGTTTGAATATCTTCATGTGTTTCATTGATTCATCCTGTCATAGATGATAGCCATCAAGAACTACTTTTTTAAGGAACATTCCTGATTTTTTAAATGATGCACGTTGGCTATGCACAACACCCTTTACATATTTCAGACCAGTTCAAGTGGAAATTATTCAAACCACAACTATAATCCGTTCAAAGGAACTCTTTTGAGGAATGAGGAACATTCCTCAACTTCATATTTATTTCGGTTCTTAAGGTTCTTGTTTACGCAGCACGCTCTCAAAATGCTGTTAATGGATTATTTATAAATCTCATTGCATCTTTAATGAGGAGTGAGCTGGTTTGTAAACGTTTTAAGCACACTAATTCAATCAGCCATGGCTTTTGGGAAAATTACCTCTGTCCGAATTGGTTAACGTCAGGAAACTAAAATCTGGTCCGTCTTAAATGTGCAGTCTGCATGTGAATTCCGTTAATTTTATGCTATTTCATGTAGTCTGTTATGTTTATGACAGTCAAATGTCATCTAGCCCAGTTTGTTATGACAGTACATACAGTTTGATGTTTAACGTTTATGTCAAAATTGGTTAATTGGATTTAAAATTCACTAATGTTGATTTTCATGTTGATATACTAATTTTCTATTACAGCAGCTAAGCCTCTAATATGTTTCTATAATGTTTCTGTAATAACCAACGACCAAGACTTCAAAGTTGCACACTTCACATAACATAAGGCTAGTAATAATAAAAACTCTTGTGTTGAAATGTGAAAATTAGTAAAAGGGATTTTACTAATTTTCAGGAAAACACAGGAAAGTCATGATTACATTTTCCGGTTTCTTGGTAACTTAGCAAACTAGTTATATTGTTTTCTTTTTTTTCTGTTGATCTGCTTTTTTTGTGAGATTGTCTTGTTAAATTCTGTAAATGACATAAAATGCTCCTATGGATATTATACATTACACTACATTTCACAGTTAAAGCTTCAGAGTACTTTAGGTTGAAAAAAAGGGTTAGTTTAGCAGGTGGTATATTCTAGGCTGAGTAAGCAGGTTAATCAAAATTAAGTAGAGATTTACATTTCAGCATTTAGCAGACACCCTTATCCAGAGCAGCTTACATTTTTATCTCATTATACATCTGAGCAGTTGAGGTTTAAGGGCCTTGCTCAAGAGCCCAACCGGAAGAACTTGGTGGTTGTGGGATTTGAACCTGGGACCTTCTGAACCGTAGTACAATGCCTTAATCAGTGATTTTTCACACTATCTTTTAGAGTCAGTTCTAGATAATTCTAAAAAATACAAATTGCTTCTACTATTAAAATCTTGCCATACTGACATAATCATGTTAATTAATGTCTTTGTGTGTGTGTGTGTGTGTGTGTGTGTGTGTGTGCGCGCGCGCTTTGGAATCTCTTTCTCTGAGTAAACACTAATATGATCACATTCCTTCCATTCCACATCGTTGTCCGCTTTGTCATGTGATGTAGGAGGAGGAGCCACAGATCCTGGGAATCGGAAAGGGAAGTGTGTGTGTGTGTGTGTGTGTGTATGTGTATGTTTGTGTGTGGGTGTGTGTGTGTACATGCGTGTTTCTCACTGGAACATGGTCTTACTGAGCCAGTCGACCTGTGAGAACAAAATAGACTGGCTGTCAAACAGAATCTTTCATAAGTGCACAAATTGAACATTATTACTGTGTGTGTGTGTGTGTGTGTGTGTGTGTGTGTGTGTGTGTTTGTGTGTAAAACAGAGCAGAAAGAAAGGATGAAAAAGTAAGAAAATATATAATTTAAGAGAAATAACGAAAAAAAAGGACAGGAAAAAAGGGAAAATGAAAGATATTAAAATTGAAATCAATAAATAGGAAACGTAGGATAAGTTGTGGTAATGACGCTGGGATACTGTCATGAGGAAGCGCGTTAATGATAATCATGACGTACTAAGTAAAAACACTAGCCAGACACTTGGAACAAGCAGAGATCAAAACACAAGTGATTATATAAATCACTTAATCATCACGTAATCTGGAATCGCCAGGGAGCACAAGACACAATATTATCATGATACCTCAGTGCTGATTCCGTTTGGAATTCGATTTTATAAATATTCTGAGTCGCCATTATTTTTTTCGGATTTTGTTACAATTCTTAACAAACTCAGCTAATAATTCACTCTGAATCCAATACACTCTGTAACCGAAACAATTTAAAATGCGTTCCTCCTCGTTGAGCCTGACCTCTGGTGTCAGGGAGGGGAAATGTCATAAATGCTCATTACAGTTACTTTCTTCTGAAGGGGCTCATAATGAGCTACATATGTGCATTTGTGAGCGTGTTGAAAGCTGGTTAAAAGTGTGTTAGACATAAGGGTTTTTTACGGATGTCAGAAAGTTCTAGAGCTCTCATGGACAAAGAAGGGAAAATGACAGCAAGTGCTTTTAAGGGCTTAATGAGATTTACCTGAGTTGTTAATGGGATAAATGGGGCACAGGTGAGAAAAGGAGAGAGAGAGACAGAGACAGAGTGAGAATGTGTGTGTGTGTGAATGTTTCCATGTGTGTGTTTGTGCATGTTTGAAGGTCTTGATGTCATTCTCTTTCACCCTTCAGTTGTTCTGATTTAGCCAGCCTACATGCTCTTACTGACAATGTTACACTTACACACACACACACACACACACACACATACACACACACACACACACACACACACACACACACAAAGACATGTCTTTAGATGTGGTACACATTTTTTTTCATATATTCTTCTTAATTTTCTTCCGTTTTGTCTTAAAGCTCTTTATAAAATGGATATTGTTTAAAACACTGCATATACTTATAGACAATTTTATAATCCCAAGATTTAATACCTATTTATAACTGAAATTTCTATATTTGAGATCTGATCATGCTGTGATATAAAGATTTTGTGCCATAACATTGTTTATCATCAGTATAGCCAAAGCTACTGGAGGGTCATATTATATGCTTTTTTAAACATTTATTTTACAAAAATGTCCGCATGATTAAATAAAACAAGTAAACAAATAAACTGGTGTGTTTGGCCAAGCTTTAGGTAACATATTGGCTTTGTTTCATCGCAGTCGGTCCATGGGAAGAGAGCTACTTTAAAATTTAAATGGAAAACACCTCTCCTTGACATTTTGTATATCATAAAAAAATCGACCTGGAAAAAATCATTATATTATCTTAAAATTCAACAGATGGCGCTGTAAATTTTTAATACGCATTTGACTGTGAAACTGGAATCTTCTTAATAAACGTGATCTCACACCTTCATTCCTCTCACTTCACCATAACGCCTAAAAACAAATTGTAGTTCATTCCAAAATTCAATAGATGAAGTTGTAAATTTTTGTAAACGCGCTGATGAGTGTGCAATTACATTACACACGAACGAGGTCATGGGCGCAACTAGTTTATTAATAATTTTAATAATAATAATAATAATAATAATAATTCACAAGCAAAGACGAGCAATTTTTTAAAAACATTGCAACTTGATAAACAAGCAAGTCTTGATATATGAGTACCAAGTATCACTGGGTATCATGTGGCACGCATACGCTTCTTATTTTGATGCCGAGCATCACGTGATCACAACTAAGCCAATGGTTCCTCTCTCACTCACGCTGCGGAATTGTGGGTAATCAAGTAGTATACATTCGTGCTAGTGTATACTGTTTGCCATAGCATTGTGACCACGTGATCACATGAAGCATTTTTTTATTTCGTTTTAAGGTGTTTTATTTATTTACTTTACTTTAGCGCAGTGGTTCTCAAACTGGGGGTCGCGATCCCTCTGTGGGTCGCTGAATAATTCCAAGGGGTCGCGAGAGGGATTAAAAAATTATGTCTTTTTTTGTGATTATACTGCACACTTTTCAGTATTACAAGTAAATGCTATAAATAAATATTTTCTGATTTGTAAAGATATTACTGATTGAGTGTGAGTGTTTAAAAAAAAATTAATTCGCGACTCAACCATATGACATCACTGTGCAAAGACTGGCTCACTCATTATTGCTTCAGCGCACAACTGCACGTGAAAACCGAAACTGCCGAGATGGCTAAATTTGTTATTCGTGAATAGGGCTGAAACGATTCCTCGAGTAACTCGAGTAATTCGATTACAAAAAATTATCGAGGCGAAATCTTCTGCCTTCTTGAATAATTTAAGCTATTCCTTGTATTGTGAATAATGACAATGTTTATTTTTGATAAAATGTTGTATGCATTTAAAACCAATGAATCTTTGTTTCTTTTATATATTTTACATTGCTGTTTGATTAAGCAAAAGTACCTTTCAGCCGATTACCCGATTAATCCTTTACATTTTTGGTAGAATACTCGATTACTAAAATATTCGATAGCTACAGCCCTATTCGCAAATCTAAAAATGTTGAGGAAATTGTGGACAGTTTGCCTGAGTCATCGGTACCATGTAAATCAACCAAGCATAAGAGCAAGACCCCGTCAGACCAAAGTAGGAAACGTCGGAAATATCAGGAGGAATTCATAAAGTATAGATTCGCTTGCTCTTCTGTCGACTGTCGAAGCTTTTGTGCTGACATAAACGAGTACACGCTTCCCATTGAAAGCTGAGCCAAACTTACTTTGATGTATCGTAAATGTAGTCAAAATACCCTGAACAGCTTGTTATGTTTATTGCTTGTTTTTGATAGTGGGGGTCGCGAGATCTTGTCGATCTTCAATTAGCGCTCGCTGGCTTGAAAGTTTGAGAACCACTGCTTTAGTGTACTGCAACAATGGCTCAAGTTACAAAAGGAAGGCGGTAAGAAGAAGGAGATGATTACGCAGCAAGTTTTGAGATGAGACAGGAAAAAGATGTAGATGTACCGTACAGTACAGTAGAAGAGAAGGCATTTTAAAGACAGGTCACTTTGTTCTATTTTTATTCTATATTTTGGATGATTTTGGAAGCATGCTTCCAGAACGAATTATGCTTGTAAAGCAAGGTTTGACCTTATGTATTAAAGAACCTAATGGAAGCTTTTGAATTATGTAAACAAGAAGTTTAGTTTAAAATGTAGATGTTGTTTGATCCTGAATATATAAATCATATCAGTTCACAAAGATTTAGATCATGATTTGAAAATTAAAACAAGGCACCTGTTGGTTGATGTCTGGAAGTCTGTGCACTACAGTGTATATTAGTGAGATGGTGAACACGCTGACTTTAAAAGCTGTGCAGATGAAGATGTACATGAGGAACACGCATGTAGGAAAAGACAGAGAGCAAAACAAATTTGACGGCGCGCGGTTGGAGCAGGTCGGCTGTCGTTTTAATCTTCGGAAATAAATCCGATTTCCATTAGCCTAATTAACTGTGAGCTGTAGTGCAGTGTGTCTAAGAGGGATACCGGCTACTGTACGTGTGTGTGTGTGTGTGTGTGTGTGTGTGTGTGTGCACATACTGTAATCCTCTGATGGCTAGGCATCTCTGTGTATGATTTAATCATCGTAGCTTTATGTTACTTTTGCTAATCAGTTCAATGAAGTATGACGTGACCGGGCCAACCGTACAAAAGATCAGCCATGACAACAAACATTGTTTATTAGGATTAAGATTTAGGATTTAGGATTTTTAAGAACTCAATTGTGAATGACAAATATTTTTTGGTTGTTTCTACAAATGGATGCTGTAATGTTTGTATGCATGAAGCGATGTTTCTAAATCTTTCCCAGTAGTTTCCAGGGTATTTCTTCCTAATTATGTTACATTTGGAATATAATTTCCTTCAGTGAGACACAAATAATATTCATGCCTGGTCAATTTAAATGTAAATTGTTCAACAAGTGAACTACATCCTTATTTATTTCTTATCTATTTTTCTTTTGTTGTTGTTGTGATAAATCTCAATCATTTTTGACCTGTTGCTGCTTGTGATTTCAGTAATTTCCTCCTGACTGGAGAATAGGCTCGTAAGGTTGGAGTAAAGTCATCTTTTTCTATGCATAAAAGTTTAATCTTGCCATAACAACTAATTTTTCTCCTTGACATACGACTGTAGCTAACCCTTGCTATTTGTTAATGGCGGGTGTCCACTTAGTTCATTTTAATTTAAATGGGATTTATACATTTTACAGCTCTGACTGATTGTGAACATGAATTTCATAGCAGTATTGGGCTTTCAGTGTTTTATTCTGTACAACATTCAGCTTTAATGGAAGAAAGCCCAAGAATTTGGATGCACAAGATGCAGTTTTCTAAAATCAATACAGGGTCAAAAACATACAGAAAAACACTCCTAATATTTCATGGAATGCCGCTGAATGGTTTTGTTTCCAAACAGCAAGCTTTTGGTAGAATATTTGACCCATCATATTTGCAGAAGAGTTGTTAGTGTTCTATTAAAATTGTTCGTTTACTGACATACTTGTAGCCTTGAATTTAAAGCACAGTCCACAAATTTGTTATGACGTTAAGGCTCCAAAAACTTAAAGTTAGGCTGCTTGATCCATTCCACAACCAGCGTTTATGCGTGTTCGGGTCATTGTCCTGTTGGAACACTACATTTTGTCAGCTTTTATCAGTCTAGCTAATGATTTGAGGTTTTTGCTGAAGAATTCAAAGGTAGTTCTTCGCCTTCTTCATCATTCTATTAACTAGACCAGCCAGAGCATGATGGAACTACCGTAACTATGCTTAACACCTGCTCCAGTTATCTTAGAGTTCTACATTGAACCTTCACTCCTTCAAACAAACCTCCGGTCAAAACAAAAACAAGAAGGATTGTTTTTTTTTTTTAACCAGAAACACCCAGAAAAAACCATAATGCACCACAACAGCACCTGAACCATGAATGAAAAGTGATTGTAGTAGAAGTGAAGTTATGAGCAGTTATGTGAGTTATGTGCCAGATTATAAACCGCAAGTTTTGACAGCGTACTGTGCATGTGCCAAACTGTGGGCGTGTCTTTAAATTAACCGCTGGACAGAATTTTATTGAACTTTTGCAGTACTTAGATCTCTGCCTGAAGATTAACCTGCACCATAAGTGAAATCAAAATGTTGAGTAAAAGCGATGTTATGAACAGTTATGTGGGGGATTTAATAATACCTACTCCAAAAGCTCAGAAAAGACTGGCAAACATGTACGTGGGCTTCAACCTGAAATAATAATAATACAGAGGAACCTCGGATTGCGAGTAACGTGGTTTAGTGTGGAGTGTTCCGCAAACCGAGCAAAGATTAGTTTACGAGCGCCGAGTATCATGTATCACACATGCGACTCTTATTTTGACACCGAGCGTCACTCTCTCAACTTCCCCCCCCCGACGAGCCCACTTCCGGAACGAATTATGCTCGTAATCCAAGGTTCCACTGTATCACTAATTACATTAAAGCTGATCAGCTTATTTTTAGCTTTAACCCTTTAACTTTTTCTCCAAAAACTCTTTACACATCTAGTGAAATCTGTAGTTGTTTAGAAAAGTTCAAAGAGACAGTCCTGCCTTCTGTAAATCTACCATCCTCTTTATCAGAGCTCTATCAGAGCAATGAACTCCTTGGACTTTCCGATTGTACTGTATGTTTGTCAATGCAACGAGTACTGTCACACACACACATGCTCACACACACAGTTTTTCTGTTGCACAGAGATTGACCAGCTGGACTTCATCATCATCATCATCACTAATTTAAAGAGAAGTTGAGCTCGCCAAATGTAAAGATATTTTGGGACTTTAAGCAGCACTTAATTCATGATTTAAGTGTATGTATATAAATTGACTCTGTGTTGGTTCCAGAAAAAAAAACTAAATAAAATAAACCTTGTGCTCCAAATTTTGGGATTTTCTTATATTAAATTTGGATGCTGTATCCTTCCGCTTCAGGTGAATCCTAATGCAAAGAAATCCCTGAAATTAAATCTGTTCTTTAAGTACAAGAAACCTGTGTGTGTGTGTGTGTGTGTGTGTGTGTGTGTGTGTGTGTGTCGTTCAAGTGCTGAAATGACCACCGACATATTAATAGCTGGTTAAATAATTGGTCATGTTTTCTTTTATTTCTGTCAAGAGCAAGCCATAAAACGCTTCCAGATGACAATTAGTTCTGATTTAAAGCGCTATATGTGAAACGGCCCAAAGGTGATTTTTAGAAGTGTAGTTGTTTGTGTGATTAGAAATCGAAATTTTTATATTCCGTACATAGTATTGATTTTTTTTCTTTCTACAAGATCAAGTTTTTATGTAGAGTCAGTACTTGTTTTGTGTGTGTGTGTGTGTGTGTGTGTGTGTGTGTGTGTGTGTGTGTGTGTGTTTGAGGCAATGAGGATCGCTGTCTGTGCTTGTTGGACAGTAAGGATGATTTACTGTCTGGTTTTAAGCAAAGGGTGCAGGATTGACACTGTTCTTCAACCAAATTGTAAAAAGATTATTTTAAATCAATTATTTGTGCAGTAACACAAGCTGCTTAATATTGCAAACTACTTTACACTTTTACATTGTTCTTTCTCTGTATTTGAAGACATTGAACCATGAAAGCAGTTGTCCAAACTCGAAATTTTCATACCTTAGCTTTATTCAACAGCTTCACTAAATTAAATTAAATATGAGTAACTAAGTGTCGTCTTACAAAGCAAGAGCAGCATTTAAACAATACAAACTAAGCACAAGAGTTTAACATTTAACCTCAAATTAAATGAAACAAAAAGCTACATTGTTACTGAGCAGTGCGTGTCTCTGAAAATATATAGAGAAAATAATTCACTGCTACGGCACAGGATGCCAATGTGTGAATAATTTAGAGCGCCATCTGTAGGATTATAAAGAAACTACAACGTTTTATCGGCTTAAAGTCTTGTTGCGTTGTGAGCACGCATGTTTTGAGACTAATTTGTGCTCGCAGTGTTGTGAGACTGGTGTAAGTTTCTGTAATGAGTGGGTTTGAGACCAATCTGAGACTCACAAAGTTTGGAGAAACAGGCAGATCAGAGGCTTTTTAACGTGCGCTACGTTTGATGAAAGTGCCTTTCCATTGCGCCCCTCAGAGGCTCCTGCGCTCGGTACAGAATCGGTTATATCCCAGGCTGAACGGTCATGGCTGATCAAGCTGAAACCCAAACAGTGGTCGGAATATTTTTTGATCGACCGGTGCATCTCTTTTATAAATGTAATAAATAATGTACCTATAATTATTTATCTATTTTATAAATCGATTTTGGAGTCAGTGTGGAGAAATGAATGGCGATTCATAACTAAGAGGATTTAACTGTACTGTGGTATAATTCTGTATACCCACATGGTCCACGGTGTTATTTTTTACGTGAACTTTTTATCATGAAGATAATGTGACATGGCTAAGCAAAATATTGCTCCTCTATGTCTCTACAGGAAACCCCATGTCTGTGGAGCTGAGCTGCGGTGCTGGTCCCATCCATGTGGTTCTGGAACCTCCTCGTCCTCTGCTGCTGGACTGCCATCTCGGGAGCGCCGAGACCCCGCTCAACATCACCTGGCTCCAGGACGGGGTGGTGCTGAGCGAGAGCGAGGCCGTCCGGCTGCTTCCCAACAGCTCGCTGCTCCTCCTACCATCGGCTCATGACAGGAAAGTCTCGGCAGGAATGGAGGGAGCCTACAGCTGTCTGAGCGGGAGCTCGTTCGGGACGCTCACCAGTCGCAGTGTCACTCTGCAGCTGGCCAGTACGTACCTACTTTCCGTTTATCTCACTGGAGTCAGGTAGAGTAGTGTTCTAGCCAGGCAATTATGGTGTTACTATATTCTCTGTTACTATAGAAACAATAACGATAAACAGTTTATTGTTTAGACCAATCCGAATCGAGCAAGCGCATCGTTGTCCCGTGGCTCTAGACCTTTCCGTTCGGCCGCTAGACCCGTTTAACTGCCGTGGCGTTCATCATGGCGTTTAAACGCCATTTTTCAATATGGCGTATCTCCGCAACCGTTGGGGCTAGAGCGGCGAGCCTGATACCGTTGCATACGACTCCTCCAGCAGAAGAAGCGGATCTTTGTGCCGTGGCGCTAGGCCTTTCGCTTCGGCCGCTAGACGCGATTAAACGCAGCCGTGTTCAACGCGGCGTATCTCCGCAACCGTTGGGGCTACCGCGGCGGGCCTGGTGTCATTGGATGCGTCTCGTCCAGCAGAAAAAGCGCATCTTTGTCCCGTGGCACTAGGCCTTTCCGTTCGGCCGCCAGACGCGTTTAACCTGGTATACTGTGGTGTATAGTACTACAATAACTTGAGCGCGGCGATGTGACATAAAACTACCTATGAAACTCGTGACTATGACATGAACCTCACTCACACATTCGTCGTCTGTACCGCTTTATCCTGTATACAGGATCCCGGGTACCTGGAGTCTCTTCTAGGAGACATGATGTGGGGTACACCCCGAACAGGTGCCAATCCATCGCAGGGCACACACACATATACACACACACACACACACACCATTGAGCCTAATCTGCATGCCTTTGGAATGTGGGAGGAAACCGGAGTACCCGGAAGAAACCCACCAAGCATGGGGAGAACATGAACAGCTCCACGCACACAGACCCAAGGTGGGAATTGACCCTGGAACCCTTGACCCTGAAGGTGTACGGGAACAGTGCTAACACACACTACACCCCTGTGAGATCTAACTTATACATGATACAGTAAGTACAAGGCCCATTTTTGGATCGCCCACTTTTGCGTGTATTCACTGTTGTACTCATTCTTGATTTGAAGTAATAAGGCATGACACATAATGATCTTCCTAAATACTCCCAAAGCCAGTGACAGTGTAATTAGTGGTTGATACTAATTACAGTGTGATTTCTTCAGCCTGGTCTTTTTTAGTTATTTACCATTACATCAGGGGCCATTTTTTTTTTTTTTTTGCTCTTTTTTAATTTCAGTTCTGCTTGTGTGACTGGTGGTGATTGACACGCCAAAAATTACAACTTTCACTATCCTGTTTAAATCAGCCAGCTATGATGTAATGCTGCTTTGCTAGCAGTCTCTCTCTCTCTCTCTCTCTCTTTTTTTAAAGTGATGATGAAATGTTCCCATTACCTGCAATCCAAACAGAAAAACCGATATTTCAGAACAGAACGCTCTTTGCCCCGTCACTTCCTGCACTGTACTTACACTCTTCTCTATTTGCCTTGACAAAGAAAACTACAGGGCTGCAAAATCCCCATCATCTAATTCCCCAGTGAGAACCTGATTTATACAGCTTCTCTGTGGAATACTGGAACGCTGAATCACTGGGGCGAGGGGGGGGAAGCAAGAAAAATCAATTCTCTCACGCATGCCTTCATACAAAGCTCCGCCCCCGGGTCAC
Source organism: Clarias magur (assembly GCA_013621035.1). NCBI lineage: Eukaryota > Metazoa > Chordata > Actinopteri > Siluriformes > Clariidae > Clarias > Clarias magur. Next base: position 68,777 of record QNUK01000142.1, on the reverse strand, counting down.
TTTATCCAGTAGCATTCACCAGAAGATCACGTTTAAAAGAAAAAAAGAAAGATTTGAACCAAAATTAGCACGTGTAATCAGAATGAGCCATAACTGCGTAAAAAGTTCAGGCTTAGAAATAAAACCCTGCAGTGAACATGAAAAGAAAAGCAATATCAGCAAAAAAAACACAAAAAACATTTGTGACGTCTACATCAGCAGGGCTCGAGTTTACAGTGCTGTGCGTGTGTGTGTGTGTGTGTGTGTGTGTGTGTGTGTGTGTGTGTGTGTGTGTTTATTTAGCCAGCGAGTGATGAAACACTCTGAAATATCCTGAGCTAATGTTTAACGAGTCTTTATCTCTCACTCTTTGCGTATCATCCACGATTTCTGTGTGCTCATTGAGAAACTTTGCTCAGGAGCAGGACGCCGTTTCCCAAACGCAACAAAGCACAAAGATCAGAATGCACTACAGCAAAGATGCCTTCTTCCTAATCGCAAAATTTGAATATCATGTAATTGAATTTTAAACGTGAAACTCTACATGTAGAGTGTTTCAATTCTTTTTTTGCTTAATTTCTTTCCAACTTAGAATATTTGAAAGGATTAAAAGTACACACATTTTGAAAAAAGAAATATGTTCATTCATGCTCTCAATAGGTCAGGGCTTTTATAGCATTAATTACTGCGTCAGTGTGGAATGCGGAAAAACCAGGCTGCTTTAATAGCAGCCTTCATCTCATCTGTATTGTTGGGTCAAGTGTTTCTCATCCTCCTCTTGATTCTCTATAGGGTTGAGATCATGTGGCCGGCCAATTAAGCTCAGTACTATCCTGGCCCCTTCACTGGTAGTTTTGGCACTGTGGGCAGGTGATAAGTATATACAGTAGCAACATATTACTATATACCAGGTCTCATTCTGACCACGTCCCCCTGTGATGCTATACTACTCGTAAACACAACCCCGTACACATAAAGCCGTAGATTCCTTCCTGTAAAATCATTAAGCCAACCGAAGTATTTCTGCAGGTTTATTCAGTGGGTATTGTTTAATAATGAATAAAAAATACATCTGTCTGCTAAATGACGCTGAAACAGAAGTAGAACTCAACTCCATATCACACGTTACCTCATAGTGGCAAGTTCTATTTTTTGTCACTTTTTTGCAACTAAAGCAAAAAAAAAAAAGAAGAAGCAGGCAAACTAGTCTGCTTGGTCATATGTGATGCTCTGACTTTATGTTATGCCCCTGGGATGGGAATCACCAATGGTGGCTCAAATGTTATTGATCAGAAGGTTGGGGGTTCAAGCCCCATCAATTTGGAAATAGCCTAATCTGCATGTTTTTTGGATTGTGGGAGGAAACCCACCACGCACAGGGAGAACATACAAATTCCATGCACCTAGAGATGGGAATCGAACCCGGACCCTGGAGGTGCAAGGCGACGGTGCTAACCACGAAGCCACCGTGTAGTCGCAATAGTGTCTACACGGTCTGACAATTTCATAAACAGCTTGATTCAATATCCGATAAAATTTGAAAACCTTGAGTCTATTAAAAAAGAAGTAGAGCTGGAGCTCTAAAGCTTTATTTAACAGCTTTACCACTGAATCGAGCATAAGTACTGTAATTAAATGTAGCCCGTTCCTTATAAAATTAGCTTTCACAAACCAAGGGCAGTATTTACACAATACAAAATCAATTCAAATACAAGATTACAAAAATTGACATTACATTAAATAATAAACATTTAATGAAACGATTGAAGTAAAGTACAGATACGTGATAAGTACATGAACTCAGTTACCTCTCACCTCCACTTCTAGATTCTCTGGAAAGCTCAGAAAATCGTATCGGTTCATTTTCTTATTAAAACTTCCCAAAGTGAACCTAAGACAACTGACCTATTTTTAAACAGCAAAGCCCTGTTACACTTAATATTGACTATGTTTAGTTTTATACCGCTAATTGTTTTTAATAGTGATTTTTTATTCTTATTTAAATAATGTACGTGTTTTTAAAGGCATTTCTTTGCATGTGCCTAAGATGTTTGCTCTTTACTGTCTCTTTACTAAAAAGCTATTTTTTCCCGTAGCTAAAATGTAAATGTATTTATGACACCACAGGAAGACAAATTATTTTATTTAGGGATGTGGAAATAACTTTAGATTAAAAAGAGTCATTTTCATTTTTCTTTCGTCAGATTCCAAACTCCATAAGAGACATTCTAAGAAGAAAAGCAGCTGTAACTCTGCAAATAATTAATCAGATAATTAAACATTAAATTTGATGATTAAACAATTATATTATTAGTTACGATAAAACCCAACAAAAAACTTATCATCTGCGATGGATTGGCACCCCGTCCAGGGTGTACCCCGCCTCCTGGGATAGGCTCCAGGCCCCCCTGTAACCCTGAATAAAAAAGGGTAACGTGGTATATGAGCGAGTGAGTGAGTAAAACTTATCATAATCCGTGTTTGATGTGAGTACTCGACCCCTGCAGCTCTAACCTAAAAAAAAAAATAGAAGATCAGTATTTAAGGCTAGCATCCATCAAGGCCGAAAAAAATTCTGCCACTTATGTGCTGAAGAATAGAGTGAATATGACGTACAGAAAATATTTACCATACACAAAGAATATAAAGAAAATATATGAATTCATTAAACGAGATTAAGCAGCATGTAGAAATAAACTAAATCGCATTAATATTCTGTCTGACCCGTTGCTCTTGAGTTCTCTCAGGGACATTGACAAACAGTTTGATTAAAGAAAGCAAGTTTTTTAAAGCATGTCAGAAATCCTGAAGTGGAATCTCTTATTTTTTCGTACTTTCAAAATATCTATATACACATGAAACGTGCACATTTCTTTAACGTCATACAAATATTTAACTTTTTTCAAAATGTACTTTTAGAAATCTTATTTTAAGTGATGCACTTATGGTAAAGGCAGTGAATGAAATAAAGGTCAATTGGATGGAAGAGAAAACATACTTCAAAAATTATTTACGCTTGTGTCTTTAAAGAAAAGAGTATAATATGACGAGCAGTATTAACCGAAGCTCAAGGTTTCCAAATCACTTTCGGACAGAAAACATGGTATTGCGTCATGTCTAAGGCTTTTGTTGGATGTTTTTTTCCCCCCCATTTATAATAAAGGTCTCATATTTACACGTGAACAATTTTGCAGTGAACAATTTTGAATGTGTTCAAAGTTTTTTTGAGGAACTGTCATGCACACTCATAACACGACCGGCACTAGGACCCGGAAGTAATACGGTCGGGTTTCAGGAAGCATAAAAGGAAACAAGATGACGCATCACATCGCTCAGTCATTGAGTTATGCCCGTGCTTTCGCCGTCGCCTCGCTCGTCCAAACGTGAGTACTCACTTTCTTGGGTTATCGCTTCTGATTGGGTGTGTGTACTTAGAACGCGGGTTTATTTGTGTAAACTCTTGCTCTCGCTTCGGGAGAGTTCTAAGAATAACTTGCGTGGTTATCCTGCCTACTCGCGCTACTTCCGCGTTTGGGTTTACCATCCACGCTACAGGGCTAACTGCTAAGTCTTCTGCTTCATCTCCGGTTAGTCCGTGACAGAATGACTGAGCCACCGGCAGTAAACCCAGCGGAGTTTGCTCACCTCTGCGATGTGGTTGGCCAGCATGCTAAGCTGATCGATCAGCTCCGTGGTGAGGTTGCATCGCTCCGCACGGAGCTCCAGGGCGTCGCGGCCTTGCGCCGCGAGGTGGCGGAGCTGCGACAGGAGAATGCGGTCCTCCGCGGGGCGGCCGCTCAGCCGGCTGTGGCCACGCCCATCGCAGCGGCTGCTGCGCCGCCAACTCCCTCTCCACCTTCTGATGTTTTCTTATCTTTACCGGATAAATGGAATGGCACGGATGGGAAGTGCAGTGTTTTTCTAACTGCGTTGGATCTTGTGTTTGAGTTTAATTCCACCAGATACTCCACAGACCGACTGCGCATTGCTCTTCTCGTCTCGTTGCTATCCGGGCAGGCAGCTGAGTGGGCCACGGCGGTTCTTCGTTCGGATTCAGATGTCGCCTACTCCTACACCGAGTTCACCCGCCAGCTCAAGCTCACTTTTGAACATCCAGCTGCTGAGGTGGAGACCGACTCCAAGTTATATCATCTAAAGCAGGGAGGGTCGTCCGTGAGCCGTTACACCGCGGAGTTTCGTACTCTCGCCGTACAGACCGACTGGGGAGACTCCGCATTCCGGACGGCCTACTACGAGGGACTGGCTGCGCGGATAAAAGACGAGCTCGCCGGACGAGAGCTTCCAGCTACCTTGGAGGGTTTAATTCAGCTCGCCCTCCGGATCGACCAACGGCTGCTCGTTCGCCCCAAGCCAGCTCCTCGAACCCTGCCACCCACCATGACTGCACTACCACACACCACGCCCTTCCTCTCCCGCTCACCAGTTCCAGAAGTTCACGCCCCATTCACTGCAGCATCCACCAGGACCGTCGGTACTCCACCTCCCGCCGTGGTTGACACAGGAGTCGGGGAACCCATGCAATTAGGGCGCGCCTCCTTGACCGCTGCAGAACGGGAACGCCGATTCAGAGAGGGGCTCTGCGCGTACTGTGGTTCTTCAGCACATCATCGGGCCCTCTGTCCTCTGCGGCCGGGAAACGCGCAGCCCCGGTGAGAAATGGGAGGAACTCACCGGGTCCCATGTCCCTCTCCACCACCATGACCAATGATTCCCGTCTCACGGTTAAAGTATATCTCCAGTTTGGCCACAAACGGGTCGAAAGTACCGCGTTCGTCGACTCCGGGGCAGCAGGTAACTTCATTGACTCTTCCTATGCCAAAAAATTGGGGATAAAGATTGAGGCGTTATCCCAGCCTGTAACCATTACATCAGTCGATGGTCGACCTCTCTCCTCCAGCCCCATATCCTCTCAAACCCAACCTATCACCCTCATCATTAACCAACATCAAGAACAGATCCAGTTTTACACCACCACTATCTCCTCACCACCTATCATCCTCGGACACCCTTGGCTGCTGCAGCACGACCCGCTCATATCCTGGACCCAAAGCCGGATCCTCCAATGGGGGCCGACCTGCACTGAGCTTTGTCTACGGGCCGAGGCTGGGACGTGCTCTAGGGAGTCCGAGGCCCCCGATGTCGACACAGATAAAATCCCGCTAGACTACCGGGACCTGGCTGAAGTCTTTTGTAAGAGACGTGCGACTCATCTACCCCCTCATCGCTCATACGACCTGGCGATCGATCTTCAGCCAGGTGCGACACCACCCCGCGGCCATCTCTATTCATTGTCCAACACCGAGACGAAGGCGATGGAGGAGTATGTTTCCAGTGGACTTCGCCATGGTACCATCCGGCCCTCCTCCTCACCTGCCGCTGCGGGGTTCTTTTTCGTGAAGAAACGCTATGGTAGTCTACGTCCCTGTGTCGATTATCGAGGGCTCAACAATATTACCATAAAAAACCGACATCCATTGCCTCTTACCAACTCTGCCCTGGACGCCCTCTCTGGTGCCACCATCTTCACTAAGGTGGACCTCCGGAGCGCCTACAACTTGGTGCGCATCAGAGAGGGCGATGAGTGGAAGACGGCCTTCATCACCCCCACAGGACATTACGAAAGCCTGGTCATCCCGTTTTGTCTCTGCAACGCACCTGCCGCTTTCCAACAGTTCATAAATGACGTTCTCAGAGACATGTTAGGCCGTTGGGTGTTCGTCTACCTGGACGACATCCTCATCTACTTCCGAACACTCAACGAGCACATCCAGCATGTCAGAGCGGTTCTAAAGAGATTGCTCGCCCACCAGCTGTACTGTAAGTTGGAGAAGTGCGCTTTCCACGAGCGCTCCACCACGTTTCTGGGTTTTGTCATCTCGCCCCAGGGTGTGGCCATGGACCCGCAGAAACTGGAAGTTGTGAGTCATTGGCCCCTACCCAAGACTCTTAAACAGCTCCAGAGATTTCTCGGGTTTGCCAATTTTTATCGCCGCTTTATCCGGGACTACAGTACCGTTGCAGCGCCACTACCCGCTCTGACCCGCCCATCATCTCCCCCTTTCAATCTCACCCCAACTGCTGTCTCCGCCTTCCATGAGCTCTGTCGCCGCTTCACCACTGCTCCCATCCTCCTTCACCCGGATGCTGATAAACCATTCGTTGTGGGGGTGGACGCTTCGGATGTGGGCGCCGGGGCTGTTCTCTCCCAGCGAGGTCCAGACCAAAAACTGCATCCCTGCAGTTTTTTCTCCAAGAAATTTGACGCCACTCAGCAGCGATACGGAGTAGGGGACCGCGAGCTGCTGGCCATAAAGTGGCCCTTGGAGGAATGGCGACACTGGCTCCAGGGCGCCAGAGAGCCGTTCATCGTCTGGACCGACCCCCAAAACCTCATTACAATCCGCACGTTAAAACAGTTGAACCCCAGACAGGCGCGATGGGCACTATTCTTTGAAAATTACAATTTCCACCTGTCATACCGCCCGGGGTCCAAAAACACCAAAGCCGACGCCCTCTCCCGACAACACGAGGAAGACGTCCCCCGGGCGGACCCCGCGCCTGTACTACCAGCCACCAAGATCCTCGCACCGCTCAGGTGGGACTTGGAGACGAGGGTTCGCCAGGCACAAGCTACGGAGACCGCACCAGCAGGTGTGCCGCCTGGCCGAATCTACGTCCCCAACGCCATCAGGGCCGAAGTGCTTCAGTGGGGACACTCCTCTCCCCTTTCAGGACACCCCGGGAGACGGCGGACCCTACTGTTTGTACAACGTGCTTTCTGGTGGCCCAGTATGAAGAAGGACCTAGATGAGTTCGTCCAGGCGTGCCCAGTGTGTGCCAGGTCCAAGGACAGCAACAGACCATCACCCGGGGAACTTCAACCACTTCCGGTTCCCCGCCGACCCCGGACACACATTGCCGTTGACTTCATCACGGGCCTGCCGGTTTCGGAAGGAAAGGACACCCTCCTCACCATCGTCGACCGGTTCTCCAAGGCTGTTCACCTGTTGGCCCTCTCCGGACTCCCGTCAGCTAAAAGGACCGCCGAGCTGATATTAGAGCACGTAGTCCGCCTGCATGGGTTCCCAAAGGACATCGTCTCGGACAGGGGGCCCCAGTTCACGTCCCGGTTCTGGAAGGCCTTCTGCCGTCTGATCAATTCCACCTGCAGTCTGTCCTCCGGTTACCACCCACAGACTAACGGTCAGACGGAGCGAACCAAACAACAACTGGAGCGCTACCTGAGATGCTTTATTGCTGATCGCCAGTGCTCCTGGGCCCGCTACCTCATTTGGGCTGAGCTGTCACACAACCTCCACCTATCTTCTGCCCCCAACCTAAGCCCATTTGAGGTATGCTACGGCTTCCAACCTCCGATGTTCGATCATCAGGAGCCGGAGGTGGAAGTGCCGTCGGCCCAACAGTTGGTTGGTCGGTGTCGACGGCTTTGGAGACAAGCCAACCAAGCCATTCAAAAGGCCAATCGCCGCTACACCCTGCAACATCGCCGTCGACACCCACCGGGACGAATGTAACAAGTAGGTGATAAGGTATGGCTCTCAACAAAAAACCTACACCTGCAGACTGAGTCAAGGAAACTATCACCCAGATTCATCGGACCATACCGCATCAATCTCCGGATTAACCCTGTCACCTACCGGCTCCAGCTGCCTGCGGCGCTCCGGATCCATCCGGTATTCCACACCTCCCAGCTCAAACCCTTCATCACCTCAACTATGGTTCCACCCCCCCACCCTGCTCCTCCTCCCCGTATGATTGAGGGTGGTCCCGCCTACACCGTTTGCCGGATCCTTGACTCACGTCCTCGGGGCAGAGGGCTCCAGTACCTGGTGGATTGGGAAGGTTACGGTCCCGAGGAGAGATCTTGGATTCCGGCTCGGTTCGTCTTAGACCCCGAACTCATCCGGGACTACCGTCGTCGGGTATCCTCCACCCCAGGACTGTCGAGAGTCGGTCCTGGACGGGGGGGTACTGTCATGCACACTCATAACACGACCGGCACTAGGACCCGGAAGTAATACGGTCGGGTTTCAGGAAGCATAAAAGGAAACAAGATGACGCATCACATCGCTCAGTCATTGAGTTATGCCCGTGCTTTCGCCGTCGCCTCGCTCGTCCAAACGTGAGTACTCACTTTCTTGGGTTATCGCTTCTGATTGGGTGTGTGTACTTAGAACGCGGGTTTATTTGTGTAAACTCTTGCTCTCGCTTCGGGAGAGTTCTAAGAATAACTTGCGTGGTTATCCTGCCTACTCGCGCTACTTCCGCGTTTGGGTTTACCATCCACGCTACAGGGCTAACTGCTAAGTCTTCTGCTTCATCTCCGGTTAGTCCGTGACAGGAACATTGAAGGCAAGAAAGGGATGTTTACACTCTGCTACTGATAGATGTTGCAGTCACTCAAGCAGTAATAAATAGCAGGAACGCGTTGCTTAATGTCGGCGGTATGTTCTGTAGAATCGGACATTATGTGATTTGTGATATACGTGTCAAAGCTGTGCGGGATACTGTAGTACAAGCACTGTAATGAAGTAGAGAAATAATGGAACAAAACCTACGAGCCATAAGCCCTAATCTCCAAAAAATAAAAGAGAAGGCTTGAAATATTTCACTTGTCATGTAATTTGATTGAAAACATCACAATTAAACGTATTATTATTTTTTTTTTTTACATAATTGCATTGTAGAATTGGTAGGTTTCTCGTCTGCCATATGAAAGGTTCGGGTTCAATTCCTACCCAATAATCAAACTTCTGCCGCTTGGATGCAGTTCTGGTTTCAAGTCCAGATAAAATGGGAGTGTTGCATCAGGAAGAGCATCTGGCGTAAAAACCCTTTGTTTGTGGACCGGATAGTCTGCTGTGGCGACTCCTCAATGGGAGCAGCTGAAAGACCAAAAACAACAAAAATTCTTCACAGCTCAGAGCAGGACTCACCCAGCAGGGACTTTTTTGTTTGACCTATCATCTGAGATTGATTCTGTATTTGGATTCTGTATTCTGTATTCTGTATCTATTACTCTACAGTAGTATAGACACACACACACGTGGACAAAATTGTTGGTACCCTTCGGTCAATGAAAGAAAAACTCATAATGGTCACAGAAATAACTTTAATCTGACAAAAGTAATAATAAATAAGAATTCTATGAATGTTAACCAATGAAAGTCAGACATTGCTTTTCAACCATGCTTCAACAGAATTATTTTAAAAAATGAACTCATGGAACAGGCCTGGACAAAAATGATGGTCCCTAGAAAATACTAAAATAATGACCAAAGGACATAAGACCAAGGCAGGTCTACCAATTAGCATCACAGGTGTCTACAATCTTGTAATCAGTCAGTGGGCCTATATACTAGGTCACTGTTGTTTGGTGACATGGTATGTAACACTCAACATGGACCAGAGGAAGCGAAGGAAAGAGTTGTCTCAGGAGATTCGAAAGAAAATTATAGACAAGCATGTTAAAGGTAAAGGCTATAAGACCATTTCCAAGCAGCTAGATGTTCCTGTGACTACAGTTGCACATATTATTCAGAAATTTAAGATCCATGGGACTGTAGCCAACCTCCCTGGACGTGGCCGCAAGGAAATTCATGACAAATCAAAGAGACGATAATCCCAATGGTAACAAAAGAGCCCAGAAAGACTTCTAAAGAGATCCAAGGTCAACTTCATGCTCAAGGAACATCAGTGTCAGATCGCACCATCCGTCGTTGTTTCAGCCAAAGTGGACTACATGGGAGACGACCAAGGAGGACACCATTGTTGAAAACAAATCAGAAAAAATCCAGACTGGAATATGCCAAACTACATGTTGACAAGCCACAAAGCTTCTGTGAGAATGTCCTATGGACAAATGAGACAAAAATGGAATTTTTTGCTAAGGCACATCAGCTCTATGTTCACAGATGGAAAAATGAAGCATATGAAGAAAAGAACACTGTCCCTACTGTGAAACATGGAGGAGGCTCTGTTATGTTCTGGGGCTGCTTTGCTGCATCTGGCACAGGGTGTCTTGAATCTGTGCAGGGTACAATGAAATCTCAAGACTATCAAGGGATTCTAGAGAGAAATGTGCTGGCCAGTGTCAGAAAGCTGGGTCTCAGTCACAGGTCATGGGTCTTGCAACAGGACAATGACCCAAAACACACAGCTAAAAACACCCAAGAATGGCATAGAGGAAAACATTGGACTATTCTAAAGTGGCCTTCTATGAGCCCTGACCTCAATCCTATTGAGCATCTTTGGAAGGAGCTGAAACATGCTGTGTGGAAAAGGCACCCTTCAAACCGGAAACAACTGGAGCAGCTTGCTCATGAGGAGTGGGCCAAAATACCTGCAGAGAGGCGCAGAAGTCTCAGTGACAGTTACAGGAATCGTTTGATTGCAGTGATTGCCTCAAAAGGTTGTGCAACAAAATATTAAGTTAGGGGTACCATCATTTTTGTCCAGGCCTGTTCCATGAGTTTATTTATTTTAATAATTAGGTTGAAGCATGGTTGTAAAGCAATGTCTGGCTTTCATTGGTTAACATTCATAGCATTCTTATTTATTATTACTTTGTCAGATTAAAGTTATTTCTGTGACTATTGTGAGTTTTTCTTTCATTAACCGAAGGGTACCAACAATTTTGTCCACGTGTGTATGTGATCAATATGTGACACTGCAGTGTAGCTGCAATCTATGTGTTTCACTCAGTCACTGCTTTTCCACATTTGAGTTGTTTAATTCACTTTTGTTTTACTTCCATATACATACTTATACTTGCCTTTGTTTACTGGTGAGAGATATGATGCACCAGGTGAGTATAACCTGGACAGTCCAGTCACTGAGGTCTGCTCGGGATCTCCCTAGATTTCTCACTCAGGGAAATAAATGGTATGTGAAAAATAATCCAAATCCAAAGAGATAATCAGAGATCAACTCTTTTTTTATTTTTTACCCCCGATTTTCTCCCTAATTTAGTCGTGTCCAATTCCTCCCTGTCACTAGGGGGCTCCCACATTAAGGCTACTACTACCACTCAGCCAGGAGGGCCAAAGACTATCACGTGTTTCCTCCGAACCACGTGACGCCAGCCGGCCGAATCTTTTCGAACTGCTCGCTCGCGCACCGTTGGGAGCGTCGTAACACACTGTCGGCTCCTTCCTCTTGCACGAGCTCACAGACGCCGCTGACTGGCTGTAGAGCCGTGATTAATGTGGGAGCACTAAGTACCTCTCATCCCTCCCCTCCGAAAGAGCTCGACTAGTCAGCTCTCTCTAGACCTCCGGCTGCGAGAGGTTACAGCACCAGCCGGGAATCGAACTGGCCATCTCCGGATAATAGGGCGAGCGCTTTACCACTGCTCTTCTTTGTCCTCATGCTGGACAGACGTATATAAGTCATCAACATGTGTAACAGAAAAACCCATTGATGTGAAAACCATGATGTCTGTGTGGGGTGTAATTCCCAGATCAGCACCTCTTCTCCCATGTTCGCAGGGTGATTTTGTGACTTTTGTCACTTTGCTTGCATAGACATTTCTATTAATTAGAAATAAATCTACTTCTTGTCCCCTTTCACACAGTAGTAAATGCCAAGTGTCATAAAACACACAATAAATAATATTTCTGAAGTCTGGAAAGTCTTTTTTTTTAATTTTTTTTTTTTAATTAAGACATCTGTTTGAATATGATTATAAACATTGCACAAGCTGTTCTTTTTCTTTGTTTGTGTATTTTATTCATTTTTTTTCTTCTCCAGGTCTAAGACATAATCCTTTTACTGTATGTAGTTGTAGTTTTTACTTACAACTCATATAATAAAATTGACCTTAGATTATAGTTTAAAACAATGTCTCAATGAGGTGTAGGTCATTTTTTTGTGTTTTTCTTAACTGTAAATTTAACAATGCGGGTCTCACGAAGGGCATCATCTGTGTCTGCGTGTTTTCAGTTTCCTTTTTAGTTGCTAATTAATAATCCCATTCTATCTCCAAACGGGAAGGTCTTCCTGTGTGTGTCTCACTAACTCCTATTTCACTGACCCCCTCAGAAGCCCAGGGTCCATTATAAATACTCGTGGTGCGGCTCGTGGTGTAAATTTCTACTTCATTTATTTAGATGAGAAAAAGCTATTTTTACACTTTTTCTTCTAACTTAGATCACAGGTTTCATTTACTTTTCATTTAGCAAACAATATCATTCATGCGGTAAAGTGAATATGAGGATGTAGCTTTAGCAAAGGAAAAAGTGCTAATGCAGCTTATTTATAGCTAATTATAGTGAAAGTATGTGAAGCACGAGTTATGAGTTACTAAAATGCTTCTTGTTTCACAGGAACGAAAATTCCATCTTCACACCCCCCATAAGCTACCTGCAGAGTTTACTGCACTAATTACATTTCTCACCTCATTTCCTTTCATCTTCAGGACTTTCCGCTTTCCTCCGAGACCCTGAGGCTCAGGCTGTACCGGTCGGGGGTACTGCACGCTTTGAGTGCCACATAGACGGTGTACCCGCTCCCAGCATCACCTGGGAGAAGAACCAAATGCCGCTTCCTGTATCTGCTGAATCAGTCAGTACACCGAGGTGAGACTCATCTGTTTGACTCGTGTATTCTGCACACTGCTGAAAGATTCCACTATACTGTATGCTTGTCTTCCCCTGCCTTTTTCTGCCTCCTGAATTGTGCTAAGAATTATTTGTATTTTTTTCTATTGAACCAGACAGAAAAAGTTGCTTTATTTTAGAGCTTCTTTGTTGTTTCATGGAGCTGTTGTGGTTTATCATTTAAATAAGAAAGCGGACACAGATACCTTATTATTCATGTCGCATATGACAGTTTTGTGTTGTTCGTCTTCCTTTGTTTCTCACATGGTCTCGTTTTGATATATTTAGCATATAGAGCAGGTTAGAGTGCACATCATGTGGTGAGTCTTTCCTGCATTTGCAATTTAGATGAAGATTAATTTATTCCTTATATACCATCATCATCCCTGCTTTTGAATTAAACAACCAAATATATTCCATTTAACACTGAACTGTCGAATACGTGAAACAGCAGAAGGGCAACGTGAACTGAATCACAGAACAGTACAGAGGTAAAACCACGAGTTACCGGTACCTTTTAAAAAAGTAAAAAAGTATAAATTTGTTTTTAAATAAATCAAAGAATTCTTTCATTAAATAACTGCCAACACTATATCATCCCATGACACAATCATAAAACACAGGCACACACACAAGAATAAACTTAATCTATACATCATCCCACATATTTAGGCTGCTTTCACAATAGGGACACGATGCGTCGATATGAGTACATGTGACCCAAGTATATTTGCATAATTTTTTTTTTCAAGCATACTGTGCTTGAATTGACTTGAGAAGGTTGTTACGAGCATAGTAACCACCTACTGTACTCATGTATGATACAAAAGCCAAACAAACCTAAACACGGAAGTTTAGAATCATCAACATCTCCTTTGAAATCTTATGCCTTGATGATATGCAAGCGCTAGGGACTGCTGGGATAGGTGCATTAGTGTAGATGTTGATACAGGGGATTATATAGAGAAATAAAGGGAGTTTTTATTCTCATACTGTAACTGTGTTCTGTTATTCTGCGCAATCAAAAGTCCCACTTTGACTTGAACGCTCCTCATACATTACTCGCAGCTTCGAGTGGGACCTTATAGTGTTGCTGTATGTGTATTTAGTATTTGTTTTATCACATTGCCATTTAAAAATGAAAACAAAAAGAAATGTGTATTTACTTTAAATGTAATACCCTTGATACCTAACCCTTGATTCTCGCCTTTGGTCTGTGTACATGGAGTTTGCATATTCTAACCCAGGCGTGGTGGGTGTCCTCTTCGTGCGCTTTTTTTCCCACAATCCAAAGACACACAGATTGCCTGTAGTGTGTGAATGAGCATGTGTGTGTGTATATGCTCTGTGATGGATTGGTGCCCTGTCAGTGTACCTCGCTTCATGCCTTAAGTCTTCTGGCATAAGCTCCAGGGGAGCGGCGACCCTATATACAGGATAAGGCGGTATACATGATAAGTAAGTGCGTGATTTGTCACAGACAAATGTTTCCTAACATGCCAAGTAGTGTATTTTTTTCTTATTACCTTCCAGAGAATATTCTGGGAAGGATTATTTATAGCTACTGTAACATAAATAATAACTGAAACCTGTTTCATGGACAATCCATGTCAGAAATGTCACCATAAATGGGTAAAAAGTATGGAATTGTTGGCAAATTGACAAGGTGTACGATAAATAAAACACTTTGGGGTTGAACTGTAGGTCCACATTATTGTAAATGAATCAACCATGAGTCGGTCAGTCCTCACTGTTCCTTATGCCATGATGCATCCTTAGGCACTGATTATTTTCCTGTAAGAGCACATCTCCAGGTGTTTTATTTCTTGCTTAAAACAAAACAAAAAAATTGAGAGTACACGCCCACATGCGACAAACTGCAAGCAAGACAAGTGACCTGTCGCATGCTAATGTGAACTCTGTGAAAAAAGCAAGACCTTTAACCCTTAATTTGCGCGCCTATGTTAGGAGAATAAGAGTGTTTCCTGAATGCATAAATGCACAGTGGAAAATTCTTCTGTCGCCTCGGTCACCTCTCTATCTTTGCTGCTAATAAGAACAAACGAGTTTCCCCCACCTCACACACTCCTCCTGCACTGCAGTATCAACACATGGCTCGCTTTAAATTCACAGCTTCAGCTCTTGCGGGTCAGCGCCGTGCCGCTGAGCTCTTTGCTCTGATGTTGTGTTGTCCTGACTCAACCCCTGCTGGAAAAATTCTCTACCCCTGAACTAATAATTCATGCAGTCCATTTTCTCTCTATCTCTCACACATACTCACTCTCTCTCTCTCTCTCTCTCTCTCTCTCTCTCTCTCTCTCTCACACACACACACTCACACAGATACTGCAGGCTCTCAAGCTGTGTGTTTCCCACAGACGGCAATCTGTCTGCTGGATTAATAGTCTATAATACTGTGGTGGAGTGGGGGAGAGAAAACGGCGGTCTCTGGAGGGTTGTGGTGGATCAGTCAAGGCCTTGTGCAACATGAGCTCTCCTCCACAGCAGCCATGATGCCATGCGGGAAAAGACAGGAGGAGGGAGATGACTATTGACAAGCAAAACGGTCTGTTCGCGGTTGTAAAGCTCTGACGCACAGCCGCCGCTGACCTATATTCAGATTCTCAGATGTTCTGGTCACATTTTTTTCAGCTGGAGTTTAAGCACACTTTTCCTCTTTGCTTCATTTTACTGAAGATGCACGGCCCTATGTACTATATTAATGTTTGAAAAACTTAAAACAAAACATAATATTTTATTTTAATTTTAAATATCTGCTGAGACTAAAGCTGTTGCTAGGCAACTGAGAAACTGAGAGATACCACACATAAATTATGATAATTAAGCCTAATGATTTAGCTAGCTAAGACAGCAGTCAAAGAAAAATTTTGAAAGACAGTGAAAATGGGGTAAATTCGCCCAGAAGGTCAACATTTTCCTCAGATGTGTTGACAAATGACTAAAAGAATAGACACATAAGGACTAAAATGACATTTTATAATATTTACAATAATTTAAGAGGTTTGCTTTAGGTCTTGCTGGTCTTAATTGTGGAAACCCTGTTGCTAAGCAATTAAGAAGCTAAGAGACACCGAGCATAAACTAGCGAATGACTAAAGGCATAGATTTAGCTAGCTAACACATAGAAGTCTTTTATACAAACAATGTAAAGGCAGAATGTTGCTAAAAACACAACAAATTTGTATGGAATAACAACATTTCCCTCAGATGTGTTGACAAACTACTTAAAAAAAGACTGTGCTAAAACCTCACTTTTTGTCTCTTAGCATTGTCTGCTAGAATGAGAAGTGAAATATGTGAAATTATAAGAAGAGAGTTACTTTGATTCTTGCTGTTCGAGTGGTATAAATAGTGAAAAACTTGTTGCTAGGCAACTGAGAAACTGAGAGACACAGAGCATAAACTAGCTAATGACTGAAGTCAATGATTTAGCTAGCTAACAGTAGGGGTACTTTATACGGCAGAATGTTGCTATATTTGTTCGGAATAAGAATATTTTCCTCAACGTGTTGACAAATGACTTTTGAAAAGAGAGACTGGACGTCTAAAATGACACATTAATGGCGTTTAACGTCGACTGCTATAACGGTAATGTAAGAAGTTATAAGAATAAGCTGAACATGAAAGCAGAATGCCATTAAAAATCAGATTTTCCTCAGATTTGTTGTCAGATTAGTTAGGAAAGACTAATACAGTAAATGTACGAATAAAATTAATATTTAATGATTTATAACATTAGCCGCTAGAATGATAAGTATCATGCTATGTCATAAGTAGATAAATGTAAGATAGGAAATTATTAGAATAAGCTTCGAGGGTCGTTTTAACCTTATTAAAACTGGCAAAAACATAATAAATCTAAATATAATATTTCTCAAATTTCTTAAGAGATTACTAAAAAATAATAATGTACGGTAAAATTATACTGAAAATTATACTTAGTGCCATCCTCTACCATGTTAAATGCAATATACAGTAGGAAGTGAAGAAGGCAGACGTAAACTAAGACTAACACTAATAAGTTCTTTAGCTACCAAACCCACATTGGCTTTTATACAGACGGTGTAAAGTCATAATGAATGGTGCAGTAATGTAATACATTTGCCTGGAATATCAAATGATGTATTGTAATGAAATTACTAATAAAAAAGCTTTTTAATAAAGCTCAGTGTGGGTGAATTTGCAAACGCTTTCAGAGCTGCATTTTCTGTATGAAAGAAGCTATTTAAACAATTAAGACATTACTTCATGTCAGTGTGCTGTTACCCAGCTGTGCATTTGTGTGCTAATTCATACAATACAGCGAGCCAGACTGTTCTCACACCTACAATGTTCTGAGAGGATAAAAACACATTTTGAACACATGTGAAGGAAGGAATTAGAAATATAGACTGTCACGTGGTAACCATGTAGTTTGTTTTTGACTGTACTTCAAATATAGAGCACACTTACTGTACATCATGTATAAATATTAAGAAATGTTATAATTTTTCTTTAAAGTTGTGAAAAATTTCTTTGTTTATATCTTACATATTGCAAAATAAAATGTTTCAATAATTACAGTATATTTTCATACATACAGGATTATGCAAAAGTTTAGGCACCCCTTGATAAATAATAGATTTTTTTCATTGAAAAGATGATAAGACAGTCTCCCATGGAAATGGAAAAAAATTAACAATATTTTCAAGAAAACACTGATGCATAGTTACTTCTGATGCCATAAATTGAAAAAAAAAAAATTAAATAAATAAAAACATTATTATGGCTCTGTCCAAACGTTTGGGCACTCTAAGAGTTCCAGAGTCTCAGATTCTTTTTACAAGGTTTCAGACCTTAATCACCTCATTAGATCTGATGCATGGCAACAGCTGTCATTAGTAAATGCCAATTTCAAAGCTTTACAAATACGTTGACTCTTCAAACCTTGTGTACACACTTGCGGACCATCAACAACCATGAGTTCCTCTAAGCAGCTGTGTAAGACTCTGAAAATGATAATTATTGATGCCCACAATGCAGGAGAAGACTACAAGAAGATAGCAAAGCGTTGTCAGCTTGCAGTTTCCACAGTGAAAAATGTACTTAAGAGATGGCAGTTCAGGGGAACTGTGGAGGTCAAGATAAGATCTGGAAGACCAAGAAAGTTCTCGGAGAGAACTGCTCGTATGCTGGTCAGAAAGACAAATCAAAACGCCCATTTGGTGGAAAAACCTGCAGGAAGATTTAGCAGACTCAGGAGTGGTGGTGGACCGTTCCACAAGACCTTCATGGAAGAGTCAGCAGACGAAAACCTTACCTGCTTCCCCATCATAAAATCCAACGTCAGAAGTCTGCAACAGAACATCTACAGAAGCCTGATGCGTTTTGGAAACAAGTGCTGTGGGCTGATGAAGTTAAAATAGACTGTTTGGAGAAAAAAAGGAGCAGCGTTTCATGAAAAGAACTAGGGCTGCAACAACTAATCGATAAAAATCGATAATGAAATTCGTTGTCAACGAATGCCGTTATCGATTAGTTGGACTGCTCACGTTACTGAGGAGCGCGACCACAAGATGCACAAATACACAAAGATACACACAGATGCACAGCCGCTCGCGCAATGGAGGTCACAAAAGCGTCTGCAGGGAAAAGCGCGCGCCTATGGCATTATATTCCTGCCACAATTCTGAGCGCGCGTTTGACATTTTGCGAGCAGACAAAGCACTCTATGCGCGTGCAGTGTCTCAACTACGCGCGACTTCTCGATTCTGTGCGCGCTCCCCTGCTCGTTCAACATGTTCTCCGCGCACGCGCCACTTCTCGAGTCTGTGCGCGCTCGACTCTACCTTCACGCGCAAGCAACATTTATTTTCTGCGCGCTCGACTTTGTCCAGGGTTAAAAAACTGCCACAAAACCAGCCAATCACAAACTTCCACACACTACTTCTGATTGGCTGTTTCGTCTCTATCAGCTGGCAATATCTGCAATTATTGTTAAAATACTGTATTTTGCATACTCAAATTAATGCTATTTATTTATTTCATTATTTATTTTTAGAAAGAGACAAGTCAGCATAAGTGAGTTCATAAAAAAAGCCCCATGCACTCCACAACAAGCTGCCACTATAACAGATGCCATCCAATATAATTAGTGTGCAACAATTGTTTTGCTTTTTTATTTATTTATTTATTTATTTATTAATTAATATTTTGGATATTTAGATGAGTTTTACTGTTCAAAAACAAACTTTATCTTTAATTTAAGGTTTGAAATGATCATTAAACTCTATATGTGGCGTTTGCATTTTTTAAAGTTAATGGTTTTATATAGTTATAAGCAAAACATCAAATTAAAGAAGCGTTTAGTTTTTATCCGATTAATCGGAAAAATAATCGTTAGTTGCAGCCCTAAAAAGAACACCTTGACCACTATTAAGCATGGGGATGGATCTATCATGTTTTTTATTTTATTATTTTTTTACGCTAAACATTCATTTTTTAATTCAATGTACAAATTACACAAAATACATATTTTATGAAAACTCACTAGGCCATGACAGACCCCACTGAAACACTTTTTAAATGAACCAATCCAGCTTTGCACCTTCAGGATCGGGGTTGGATTGGGAGAGTTCTCCAACAATATTTTTATTGATTTTAAACAGGGATATAACAGGGTAAACATGCAACGCTCCAATACACATTTTATAGCCCCCTTATAAAACCCTGTATCTCCCACCCCACCCCTCTCCAAGCCAGCTATACATGTATGGGAAAGGTTAGACACCAGGCATATTTTTAAAAAAAAGGAGAAAAATGAAAATAAATAAATAAATAAATGAGCTGGAGGTTTTTGCTTCTGCATGCAAAAAAGATTAAATAAATAAATATTAAATAGGAAAGGGATCAAACTATAAATGTATATGAAAAAAGTGAAGGAAGGGCCCCACACCTGTTGAAATTTCAAGTCCGAATGGCGGATTGAGTAGTGAATCTTCTCCAGGGATAAACAGGACATAATATCTCTGAGCCACTGAGCGTGAGTGGGTGAGGTGGCATCCTTCCACTTGAATAAAAGAGAACGCCTGGCCAGGAGTGTCGCAAAAGACAACAAACGCTGTGTAGCAGAAATTAGACACTTATCTTCCTCCAGTGATACCAAAAAGAGCAATCAGAGGGTCTGGGTCAGGATTGCATTTCAATATGTACGACAAGGTTTTAAAGACATCCCTCCAGAATTTTTCCAAATTCGGGCATGTCCAGTACATATGAATAAGAGACGCCTCTCCGCTTTTACATTTATCACAACAAGGATCAACGTCTGGGTAGAAACGGGAAAGCTGGAGTTTGGAGAAATGAGCCCTGTGTACAACCTTAAACTGTAATAAAGAGTGCCGGGCACATAAAGAGGTTGAGTTGACAAGCTTGAGAATTTAATTCCAAGTATCATCTGACAGTGTCAGATTTAGGTCTTTCTCTCAAGCAGTTTTGATTTTACTTAAAGAGGTGTGACTCAAACCCATCAGTCCACCATAAATAGTGGATATTAGGCCTTTACCAGTGGGGACAAACAGAGGAGATTATCAATAATATTTGCATCAGGAGCCTCAACAATTTGATATTGATGAGCTAATGAAGTGTCTTGCAGATATCTGAAAAAATGAGAATTGGCTAAGTTAAACCTCTCAGAAAGCTGTTCAAATTATGCAAACCTATGATCAACAAACAAATCTTTGCAAAACTTAATGCCCTTACTGAACCATTCCTGAAACACTGAATCATGTAAAGAAGGTTGGAAGAGATGGTTAGAGACGATAGGACTAGAGAGAGAAAAGCCCAGAAGACCACTGTGCTTTCTGAACTGAGACCATATTCTCAAGGTATGCCTAATAACTGAATTATTGATTGATTTAATTGAGGGGATGGGGAGTGCAGATCCAAGTAGTGCAGAGACAGAGAGGTCTTTGACAGAGTTTGGTTCCATTTCCACCCAAACAGGGCGATTAGGTTGGTTATGAAAATATGCCCAAAAGATGACACATCGAATGTTTGCTGTCCAGGATCTATCATGTTTTGGGGTTGTGTTGCAGCCAGTGGCACAGGAAACATTGCACGGGTGGAGGGAAGAATGGATTCCACTAAATACCAGCAAATTCTGGAAGCAAACATCACACGATCTGTAAAAAAAAAAAAAAAAAAAAGCTGAAGCTAAAAATAGAATGGCTTCTACAACAGGACAATGATCCTAAACATACCTTGAAATCCACTATGGAAAACCTCAAGAGACGCAAGCTGAAGGTTTTGGAACGGCCATCACAGTCCCCTGATTTAAACATCATTGAACATTTGTGTGTAGATCTTAAAAGAGCCGTGCATGCAAGACGACCAAAGAATACTAGAATAACTAGAAGCCTTTTGCAAGAAAGAAAGGGAGAAAATCCCACGTACAAGAATTGAAAGACTTTGAGCTGGCTATAAAAAGCGTTTGCAAGCTGTGATATCTGGCAGAGGAGGTGTTACTAAGTACTGATTATGTAGGGTGCCCAAACTTTTGCACAGTGCCACAATAATGTTTTTTAAAAAAATTTTTATCTTTGTTCAATTTATGACATAAAAGGTAACGATGCACCAATGTTTGCTGAAAATATTGTGCATTTGTTCCATTTCCAAGAGAGACTGTGTTAACATCTTTGCAATTAAAAAACCACCAAAATCTGTTAATCAAGGGGTGCCCAAACTTTTGCACAAGACCTTATAGGGAGATGGTGGATCCAGAGTGTGTACTGGAAACACTGGACGTAGGAAGACAAAATTACCAAACAATAAAAAATTCTTCATTAGGTCTTGTTGGGCGGCACAGACGTTTAGTTAGCGTGGAGTCCCTGGTTTGAGACATTCCTGCTTGAGTTTGCTTCCAAAACATGACTACACTAAAAGAACCTCTTCTGTACAGTAGGTGGCTAACCCTGGGTAGGTGGGTGCTTTGTACCCCATGTCTAGGATAATCTCATGATTGACTACAACCCTAACCCTGACAAACGCTAACTGATGATAAATGCATGAACTATTTGTATGTTAATATGACTGAGGTGTGATATTATGGAACATAACTTAAAATCTAATATATTTCACTCTCTTGTTTCTCTCTAACAGGTTTGTAACACTTCCAAATGGCATTCTGCAGATTTTGGACGTCACAGCAGACGATGGAGGTTTGTACCGCTGCGTAGCATCAAACTCCGCTCACAAGCTCTACAGCCAAAATGCTTCGCTAACAGTTACATCAGGTATCAACTTGCAACTCACATACCTATAGCTACCACAAAGCCCCACTATTATCAAGCTCATCTCCTGTTTCAGGATCCATCAAGCGTATACAGACTGTTTTCAAGAGGGTTCTTGTTAGAGCGACTCTAATAAGCTTCACTCATCAACCTGATCTGCTTTCCGAGGGAAAAAGAATGCTAATCGCTGCTTTCAGACCACTCAACGTGAACGAGTGCATCTGTACATGAGCCGGTTTGCGTCATGGCCCGTCTCGTATTATTTATGTGGAACGAGAATATGAACACAGTTAAACGTAGAACGTCTGAGCCTGTGCTTTGAGTGTGTTGTATATGCAGAGTAGATCATTAATGCATTAGTGGATGGAGTTTACGTGGTCAGTAGTGCAGTGTGGGTACAAATCACTTTTAGATTTGTATTAATGCGCTTGTTCTAAAATGTCATTTTCATCGTTTCTATAGTAACAGCTCATTCAGAGGGGCTCTGATGGCAGATGCTCTACATAAATGGAGGTGACGTTATAGTTGATATGGTGAGGTGTTCTGTAAGGAGGTGTTTGCCTCACAGGTGTGAGTCAGAGGTAAAGCGCTAACTTTGTAACTGTAAAAGTTGCATTATAACTTCAAGCGAGACAAACGTGTGACTATTAGTGTAATGTAAAAGACAACCAGACAATCCTAAGCATTATATTATACAGCTGTTGAATAAAAATATGATCATCTTCATTTAATCGATTAAAATATAGGAGAGAAAAAACACTTTGTGATGTACAGGTGTAATAAAATAATCATCGCTCCCATGAAGGGAAAAAATCGGAATGGGAGTTTTTTTCTCTTTTGAATGTCTTTGGGAGATTTTTTGAAAGTGGACAAAGTGTGCAGTGAAAAAGGGGTAGAGAAATAATGGTGTGAAGGATTTTGTATTTATCAAATGTGTGTCCTTGAGTCTAGTTCTGATTTTAGCACAAGCTCAAGATTTTTGTCTCATGCTCTCTCATTTTCTGTCAGCTTCGGAAAAAAAAAAAATCACTGCTGGCCTTTCCTTTCCTTTGGAGTGGCGTCTGTGTCATAAATGGGTTTTGTGTGTGTGAGAGAGAAAGAGAAAGGACTTTCACACAGAAAGAAATCGGGCTATAAAGTCGATAAGAGAACCTCTTCAGATAAATGTGAATATTTTTACATTTATCTGATCTATCCTATATAATATATCGGCGTTCTGATCTGAATATATCTGCGGCCCTAATCAACATAAGATATCAGTTGTCCTACCTGCTATATAAAATATGTGACCTTGTATTCTGTATAATATATCTGCAGTCTGATTGCAGTCTGTATTTGAGATATTGGTGGTCTAATATATTCTATATACGGTATCTGTGGCCTGATCTACTATATACAGTATAAGATATCTATGGTCTGATGTACTATATAGAGGATATCTTTATTTTAAACATCTCTACCTGAGCCACCAAGCCTTAACTAACTCATGACTGAAATCAATGATTTAGCTGCCTAACACGCAGCAGTTTATACAAACAATGTAATGGTAGAATATCGCAGAACAATTTCTGTACTATCAAGGGTTTCCCAGATGTTTTGCAAAAAAACATACAGTTTTTTATATACATACAGTACGTACATACAGTAGGCCAAAATGAGACTTGTTTAATGACTGGTGAGGATTCAGTTATCGCAGCTGCAGTTTTCGATTTTCAGCTCGCGGTCTGTGAGTTTCTCACGTTCTCACCATGGTTTCATCTGGGTTCTCGCTTCCTTTCACCTCACAAATCCATGGCAGGAAATGAATCAGTAACTCTATTCAGACCAATGCCTGAGTAACGATATGTCTGAGTGTGTGGATAATTTCCACAGATAAACCAGAGGTAAATTTAGGGCTTGTCCATGCGTGATGCCCAGTGTTCCTGCGACTTACACTTTATATTGTGAGTGAACTTCAAGGACAAGAATGCAATATGATTTTAGGTGATCAGTTAACCTCAGACAGGAGCCTTTCTTCTCAATTTATAACATCAAGAATGAAAAAAAAAAAAAAACAGACAATAATGACAAATGAACATAAACTCAAATCTATCGAAAAGCCGTCACAAGGGTGTGAAAAAGCATAAATTATCATATGATGGGTTTGAATTGTGTGTGATTTAGAAAAAAGCTTTTTTTTTTTTTTTTTGGGGGGGATTTTTCCCCGATTTTCTCCCTAATTTAGTCGTGTCCAATTCCTCCCCGTCACTAGGGGGCTCCACATTAAGGCTACTACTACCACTCAGCCGGGAGGGCCGAAGACTATCACGTGTTTCCTCCGAACCACGTGACGCCAGCCGACCGCATCTTTTCGAACTGCTCGCTCGCGCACCGTTGGGGGTGGCGTAACACACTCGGAGGACGGCGCTATCCGCTCCCTCCGCTGCGCGAGCTCACAGACGCCCCTGACTGGCTGTAGAGCCGTGATTAATGGGGGAGCACTATGTACCTCTCATCCCTCCCCTCTGAGAGAGCTCGGCCAATCAGCTCTCTCTAGACCTCCGGTTGCGAGAGGTTACAGCACCACCCGGGATTCGAACTAGCGATCTCCGGATGATAGGGCGAGCGCTTTAACCACTGCGCCACTCGGAGGCCCGAAAAAAGCTTTTCTAAAAAAAAACTTCACTTTTTACAGTTGTCTCACATTTTTTGGCAAAATATGTTGGTTGAGTTTCATTTAAAAATACACTCAAGGTGTGATCATGACTCAGTGTCATTATCACTCACTCTCACTTATTGTCTTTACCGTGGTAGCCTGTATACAGTGTCGTTGGGGCTTGGAGCCTATCCCAGGAGACATGGTGCCAATCCATCACAGGGTGGTTACACTATGGTATTCCGTCTATTTTTGTTAAGTATATAACATGGTGTTCGAACAACATCCAAATACTAATGTTCTATTTCACAGAGCGGATGTTAAGCGATGCACACCCTTAGTTCATTAATGCAGGACTAACAGTGAAGGCAGTATCAGTGTATATATGTTCTTTTTCTTGGCTTTAACAATCTCCAAAAATCCCCTGAAAACATTGAGTTTACTTGCCGCAGCCGCTGTTTTGCCCAGCACAAATCTCACTTTGCTGATCACGTGAAAGAAAGAAGGAATGCGATCTGCGTTTTAGGATGTGTCGTGTTTTGCTATGAAATATTGCTGTACCGTGTCGTGGTTTGACAAAAATGTGGAAGTTCAAATGTTCTAAATGAAGGATTGGTACAAAAACCAACAAATAAATAGAATTTTTTTTGTTATAGACATCTTTGTGTCTAAAGGAAACAATTGAGCCAGAATGAATAAAAGCCCAAAAATGTTTTGTCAAACGGTTCGTTTATCGCTGCTGTAAAGTATAACCTAATGTTCTGTCGATGCTCCACAACTTGTATGCGATTTTGTAGTTTTTATTAAATAAAACTTGTCCTCCGTTGTAAACTGTTGTGGAATAAGAGGATTAAAGGACGTTCTAGGAAAAGTAACATCTTAGGGTTGGTACAGTGAGACTGAATCACTTCATCACACCACCCGATTGTTTTCCTGTGACACCATGACATGGAGACTTTTCATTCCTTACCTATACGTTTTTTGTTTTGTTCATGCGGCATTTCAAAGTCTGGACTGTCAGCAGCTCCTTCTTTCTCTTGATTTTCAAATTAAATCTTAAAATAAGATTTTGTAATGGTCTCCCTATGGTGGTGTCTACAACTCTCTGTGGAGCTCCATGCACATCTGGAAATTGTGAAGGTACTGTAGGTTATCTTAATAGAGGCAATTCACTTTAGAGGAGGTTCTTTTTATTAGAATCATCACGGAAAGCATTAAGTATTCAGAGGCAAAGGATTTTTTTTCCTCATAGATGTATCAGCTGTTCTTAAAGTTAGCAGAGTGACCCACTTACTGTACATGATTGTGTTTTCTTTGTTTTTCTCTCTCGCGCTCTCTCTCTTTCTCTCTTTCACTCACTCACTCACACACACACACACACACTTACTTTCTCTCAAGCCTCTTTGCGGAGTGTTTCGGACAGCTGTGTGTTGACAGGATGCTTGTTTGACCCTGAGTCACGTTCCCATTGACTGAATGTTTTGTCTGGTTATCACACGCTGCTGCCCTCTTGTGCTCTTCGGTAGATGCACACACACGTGTAAAAAGAGAACTCTAAACCATGCTGTGTGTATACAATATATGTATGTGTGTGTGTGTATATTGTCAGGTCCTTCGGAGGAGAGCGAGGTGACGATTGTAGCTCCTCCGCGAGACTTGACGGTGGTTCTGGGGCGGCCAGCAGTGCTCGAGTGTATGGCTCATGGCCAACCCAAACCTTTCGTGTCCTGGAGTAGACAAGGTAAGAGCTACATACTGCTCTAAATGCGGAGATATACAGCATGAAAAATTTAAAGACACTGCCCCTCTTTGAGGGGAAACAGCGTGGATAAGTGTAAAACCACTGAACTGGTTTCCCCATGTGCATTAGTGACCCTTGGCCGCCCATGATCCTGTTGCCAGTTCACCACTTTCTCTTCCCTGGATCACTTTCGGTATGTCCTGAAAGTAAAAGTGCCGCGGCAGCTCATGACGTCCTTTACGCGATGTCTCTCGTGCTCTCAATCCACCTGGGGCGCATGGCATCGCAACTCTCACATGCCGTGTACATCCGCCATGCTCTCTTCTCTCTCCTGAACTCCAGACCCCGAGCTGGAGAAAGCCAGAGACCCATCAACAATCAACCTTTACCAACCATTCCTGATCTAACGGCCCGATCTTCACACACCTGCAGAAAGGGAGGCTGCCTACATAGTGAGCCATTAGAGTGAGTAAGGGGAGAATAAAGGTTTAGGAGCATACTTGTCACTAATGCATCCGAGAGGATGCATCTGAATGCATACAAGATATTGTAACTGTAGCTACTGTAACGCGGCCAATTTGTGATGGTAGAGGATTGTGTCAGCTCTTGTGGGATGCTCCTGGTCTGCAGTGGTCAGGACCGACAAAAAGTGATCCAAGGAAGGAAAACCTGTGAAGCAGTGACGGTCATGGGTGGCGAAGGTTCACTAGCACACGCGGGGACAAAGGACGGTTTTAGTGGCAAAAGGTGGACCTACTCAATATTATGCAGGTGGTCATAATATACTGTACATTCTTGTTTGAAATGCATGTCATATCAGTTTACACTGTGTTACATGTTTATGTTTTTTTTTTTTTTTTTATGTTAATCTCTATGTTGTTGTGAAACTAACATGTTAACACACACGTAGGTTAACACACACTGCTCCGTGTTCAGCAGTTAATGTTATGGAATGCGTACCCCAGGTTTCACCACTGAGGTGGCCAGTTGTTCCGGAACTTACTGGTGATTGTAGTTCAAGACGGTAGTTCTTGTATGGGTCGCTGGTGTGTCTGAGCTACCTTAGTGTGACAGAATTGGACAAATTCACACTGGCTCAATCTACAATCTACAGTTACAACATTTGGCAGACGCGTTTTTCCAGCAAATTTTACATTTGAGCAGGCGAGGTTTAAGGGCCTTGTTTAAGGGCCCAACTGTGGCAACTTGTTGGTGCTGGGGTTTGAACCTGGGACTTTGCAGTCAGTAGTCTAATGCCTATTTGAGTAAAATATTTTTTTCTTTTTCCTTTGGTTTTTAAACAACATCATTTAAACAGTAAGGATGGGAAATTAAAGTGTGACCGTGGCCTGATAGCTAGAAATCACAATATGCATAAGTAGGACATTTATACAACTTTAATTAAAATGGAAAGGTGCATGATTTATAACAATATAGTGTATTGAAATCCACCATGTTTGCCTGCTGTGGCCCAGTTTAGCTCTACTAACATCTCAGGACACTCATTATATCCTTTGCTACTGAAACGATGCGACAGACACCACCTTTTATGCGACAGTATCTGGTCAGGAAGCTGCACGACTCTCATGAGAGAGACATATTCTACAAAGCACACAGTGGACCGGGTCTTTCTGCCGAGTGCTTGACAATGGAGCGGACATCCAGACGTCGAGGCATTGTTCTCAGTGAGCTGCAATCAAATTCTTCTCACACGTCTCATCAGAGATCCTGCACCAGTGACATTTGCATGATAAATGCTGTGCAGCTGAAGGCGTTCTGGCAAACACGACCGTGTCTAGTCTTTTCTTAGGCTGTTTCCTTTGTCTGCTGGAAAACATGGCAGATGCTGCTGGTCAGTCCGTCCCTACAGAATTAATTACAGCAGCACCATGTGGTCTCCGTTGTTCTCTACTGCCTCCTGCTGATTAATAGTACGCATCAGACTCGGCTAGTTTTCTGCGCACAGGACGCTGCTGTTATATGAGGAAAGGATTTGATTTCTTTGCTTTTAATCTGTGTGCACTCTGAGAAATAACCGCACCGAAGTCCTGTTTTAATTTTAACTGTACATGTGTAGTATGTGCTGCTGTGGTACCATTGAAGTGGTATATTTTGTAATATCAGTCTACATATATCTATTTTTTAAGCTTTAGTTTAGTGTCAGAGAGTGCATAGTATATCAATAATAAAAAAAAAATACACTATTCACAGTCAGAGATGGATTGTCCCCTCGTCCACGGTGTATCCCACCTTGTGCCCTAAGTTTCCTGGGATAGGCGGATAAAGCGGATACACTGGATAAAGCGGTATAGACAATGAAGGAATGAACTATATTCACAGCACCAACGAAGAGTACAGTTTGTTACAGCACCGCAACATTTAAAAAAAATGATTTTATGGTCCAGTATTTTTACCACAGTAAGTCTGCGACTTGTTCGTAAGTTGAATTCGTTTGTAAGTCCAACACAGTGAGTCTTCTAGACCTTTGACACAAACACACAGGTTTGTTGTTTTGGTTTCTGCATTATACTCCCGTGAGACTGCGGGGCGGGAATCCTGGTGATCCAGAAGGGCCAGCAGACCATTCGTTTACTTCACTCCTCTTACAAACGTGCCATTTCATTGTCTATGTAAATGAGCCACGCCCACCAGGGACACAGAGCGGAGCAGCAAGCCAGGAAGGGGCTCTGCTTAGATGAGGTCACATTTTTCTCACGTTTTTGGTTTACACACATACTGTACACCTGAACGTCTGAAATGACTAGAAAGTGGATTTTGTGTAACAGGTGCTCTTTAATGCCACTGAGAATCTGTGTATATGC
This sequence comes from Clarias magur, assembly GCA_013621035.1. NCBI lineage: Eukaryota > Metazoa > Chordata > Actinopteri > Siluriformes > Clariidae > Clarias > Clarias magur. The sequence continues at coordinate 39,672 of QNUK01000142.1, read as the reverse complement.
ATTGCTCGAATGTTTTCTAATCTTTCTCCATTCATCTTCTAATAAGCAACTCTCTGTGCTACAGATGGGAAACCCATTGCTTCAGACGTTCTCGTCCTCGCCACCAACCTCGTCATACCTCACGCACTTAGTCACCATGCCGGGGTGTATGTGTGTCGTGCTAACAAGCCCAAAACGCGAGAGTTCGTCTCTGCGACCGCTGAGATCCGCATGCTGGGTAACACCGCCTCAGCTGTAGAGCTATAATAATACATTTATTACTATATTATATATGATATTTATAGTATTGCATTACATTTCATTCTCTCTCTCTCTAAATGTATTTCTCCTACTTTTTTTTAAATTGTCCATTCTCTTCACATTTCTTCTAGTTCGTATAGTTAATTATTTTTGTCTTCTCAAATACCCATCCATCCATGCATCTATTTAACTAGTTGTTCTTGATCTTCTCCCTCTGTTATTTTTTCCCCCTCAGCCCCTCCGGTGATTGTGAAGCCCCCAGAGTCAGTGTCGCTCTCTCGGGGGAACACCGCGAGGTTTGTGTGTAACAGTTCGGGTTCTCCGGCTGCGTCTCTGCTCTGGCTGAAGGACGGCGAGCGTCTGCACTGGACAGCCCGGGTGAAGACTCAGAGTCCTGGCGTTCTCCTCATCAACCAGCTGCGGCCTGATGACGCCGGATATTACCAGTGCCTCGCCTCGAACGTCCTTGGCACCGCCTGCGCCACCGCCAAACTGTCCGTCATTGTGAGGGCGGGACTTCCCAGTCCGCCGCTTCACCTCCAGGCCACGCCCCTCTCTAGCACCTCCGTCCGCCTCATGTGGGAACCTCCTGAACATAACTGCGAGCAGGTCATCGGTTTCTCCATCCACTACCAACGTGCCACAGGTACGACACCGTCACAGTCAGAGGGTTGGGTTTAGCAGTACTTTGAATAGAAAGCAAGGTGAGCAGCAGATTTAATATCACACTCCTCGTCATTTTATCGGTTTAAATGAACATCACAGACTTGTGCTTAAGTTTTAGGAAGATAAATACACAATATGCTCACTGTTCGGCTAGTTAGTAGGAACACTTCTTGTTTAGAAAAGGGCAATAAGTGCTTTCAACTAGCTTCAGCTGCTCTCAGCTTTTATCAGTGTCAGATGGATTTGGTTCAGTTCGGGGCCAACACATAAACAGGATAAACACATGATCACGATCAAAGTGAAAAGTTGCAGATGATGACCCACAGTAATGATATGCTGTAAACAACTCTGTTTTCCAGCAGGGTTTGATAACATGGAGTATCAGTTCGCGGTGAACAACGATACGACAGAGTTCCACGTGAAGGAGCTGCAGCCTCACACGGCCTACACCTTTTACATGGTGGCTTATTCACCCATGGGAGCCAGCCGTCCATCTCAGTCTATCACCGTGGAGACGGTGGAGGACGGTGAGTGGTAGAGGAATCGGATTTCTCGCAGTTGTATGTGAATACTGTAATATGAAAAATGTAAGTCTTGAATGGGCGTGATCTCTGGGTGGGCGTGGCATCTCCAGCGTCAATCACAGTAACACAGGCCAGACTATAAATGATTTATCAGGAACGGCATGTATAGTGATTTAGAATATCTTGCAATAAATGGCTTTTCTGTGTGTGTGTGTGTGTGTGTGTGTGTGTGTGTGGCTGCAGAGGAGCTGGAAGGTAACGAGACCCAGGTGACCCTGAGAGAGCCACAGCCCAGTACAGCCCATACAAACCAGTTCGAGATGGCTGCAGGAACCCGTTCAGGTTTTTCTGAACTTTCAGAGTGGACACCTAACCTTACTCAGGGTGAGAACACACACACACACACACACACACACACACACACACACACACACACACACACACACACACACAAAACACCTAAAACCTTTGCATAAAAACCTCATCTTTTTTCTTTCTCTCGAAATGTGGCAATAGTATTTACACCCCCTTATATATCAAATAAATACAAACAAATTGGCATTGTCATGTAAAACATTTACGTCACTTTTTTTGTTTTGAATTACAATATTGAGTCAGAATAAAACAGTGCAGTGTTATACAGGTTACTGTATGTTTAAGCTCAGAACATCACAAATTTTAGTTGTTGTTTGTTTTGCTTTTTATAAAAGAGGGCAAAAAAAATGATTTACCCCGATTTACAGTATTGTTGGGGTGTTGGGGTGTTGTTTCTGCACTGTTGCTTGACTTGACAGAAGTGTAGCAAGAAAAAAAAACTAAGTGTATGGTTTTGATCATGTACAGTATGTTTAATGCTTGCATTCTGTCTGTCATCTAGTGCTCCTTCCTCCCACTGAGATCAGAGTGACAGCTAAGATGAATTCCCTCCATGTCACATGGCAACCGCCGCCCAATCACACGCAGATCACCAGCTACAAACTAGCCTATCGGGAAGCAGATGGCATGGAGGCGACCAATCAGGAGAGTTTTGTGGCTGGTGCTCCGCACATCAGGCTGCGCAAGCGAGTAAAGCATTACGAAATCACAGGTCTTGGTGAGACAAAATTTACCCTGCCTTCATATGACAGGCCATTTGTCTTCACACACACACTATGACATTTGCTTTGTGTGTGTGTTTCAGCTCCTGATCGCCTATATGAAGTGAAAGTGTGGGCGTGTAATAAGCAGGCTGAAAGCTATCCTGCCACATGGATGGGCCGGACTGAGAAATTCACTGATCGAGGTCGAATAGGAATGAACTACATTACACTTGCTGTCCAAAAAAACAACTGTTACAGATTATTAGCCTGTGTCAAGCAAGTAAATGACTAGAATTACTGTAGAAATGAATGTAAAGAAGTGAATGACAGTAGAAATCTGAGCTGTTTAATAGTGAAAATAAGTGCATTTCTACACACACACACACACACACACACACACACACACACACACACACTGTGCTGAGAACTCAATGGATTGGGACTAAACAGCTGTGTGTCCATAAGAAAACCACTCGTTAGTGAAACTTGTCAGATTGAGTTTGCTAGGGAGCATAAAGATCAGACTTTAGTGCGATGGAAAAAGGTCACGAGTCCAGATTGAGTCTATTCCAGAGTGATGGGCGTGTCAGGGTGAGAAGGGAAGCGCATGAAGCGATGCTCCCATCATGCATAGTGTCCACTGTACAAGCCTCTGGAGACAGTGTTATGATCTGGGGTCGCTTCAGTCGCTCAGGTCGAGACTCAGCAACGTTATGTGGCGATAAAATCAAGTCAGCTGACCACCTGAATGTCCCGGATCACCAGCACATCACGTCTATGGAGTTTCTCTTCACTGATGGCACACGCCATATTCCAGCACTCAGATTGTGAACCTCTCTAGAGCAAAGATTTCTGGCCTGTAGTCAGCGGTTAATTCTCAGGTTTATGGATTATGATTAAGGTTAGGATTAAAAGACATGTAGTTATTGTGTTAGTTTGTGTTTTGCAGTTCGACCTCTGGACCACCCTCCCCCACTGCCCCCCAGCATCGTTAAAGCTCAGGCTAACAGCTCCACGTCCATCTGGCTGCGCTGGGAGAAACCGCCCTTCAGCAACGTACGCATCATTAACTACACGATACGGTGCAGCCCCGCGGGCAACCGCAACGCCTCACTCGTCTCCTACTACACCAGGTGGGTTACAAAGTACATTACACACACACTCACCCGCAGCATACAATATACACACACACATTCAGAATTCTGCAAAAGAGCTGATAGTGTATGGAAAGAATACTATCATCACAGTTACACTTCACCTTAACTTAAAAAAAATAAAATCAAATTGTGTCACTTGTACAGCAACAGTGAGCATGCCAAAAAGACACATTTTTATAGAAAAGTCCCTCTCCAAGTCCCACCCAGAGTGTGTGATTTATACATGTGCCGCATTCCCCAAACCATGCTCATCAGAATAAATGAATCAATAAACAAACAAACAAACAAACAAATAAATCCCCATCAGAATAAGCAAACAAGCTTAGTACATTAATAAATGAATGAATAAATCCCATCAGAATAAATAATTCAATATATAATTAAATAAATAAACCCTAGTAAGAACAAACAAACAAACAAACACATACCTACAAACATATGTAGATAAGTAAATAAATAAACACCAGTTAAAATAAATAAATAAATGAATCAATGATTGGATGAACAAATAAATAAATTCCCATCAGAATAAATAAATACGTTAAAAACAATCCCAGTTAGAATAAACTAACAAACGAATAAATAAATATGTAAGCAAATAAATAAAGAATTAATGGATAAACAAACAAACAAATAAATAAATATCCATCTTGGCAATAAAAAGCATCTTGGCATCACTAGATGATAGTTTGTTATTTTGAGAAAACCTTTTAGGATTACAATAATTATATACATATAATTACAAAATACAGTATTGTTTTTTTACAAGATAAATATATCATGTTGTATTTTTTACAAAGCCCTTTATTGTTTTAAAGTTACCTTGTGGTGTTTTCTCATACTGTAATAGCAACATGTTATTCTTGTAATAATAAGATGATTTCAAATCAGCAATAAATATACACGCCAGTTATGCTCTTCTCATAATAAACAGATGTGAGCCTTTCTAGTAATAACAAGACGTTTTTAAGAAAGGAATGCTTTCCTCTTATTTGTGCGAGGTTATTCTTGTAATAAAGGGTGCATTTGCAAATCTGTGTTTCATTTAGGATTTTAAAATAAACCATGCTCATGTTTTCCAGGCTGGAGAGAAATAACTGTGTGTTTATTGCTTTCTGTTTTTCAGCACGTCTCAGGAGATCCTGTTAGGTGCACTTAAACCCTTCACCCGCTATGAGCTCGCCATCCAGTCCAACGGCATCAGCACCGGCGGGCCCTTCGGCGGCACGGTGGAGGAGTCCACACTCGCTGACAGTGAGCACTAAACACACTCACGGGGACGTAATGGGATTTAATTGGTCATGAGACTCTCAACCTGTCGTTCACACCAGCCAAATGTGTGTGTTTTACAGACATTACATGAATGGTGTCATGCGTGAGAGTGTGAGTATGTATGCGTGTGGTAATCGTCCATGATAGCTGTGCTAACCTGTGCAACTCTCTAAGAGATTTCCATTAGAGTCTCACTAAAACACACACAATCATAATTGTGTATCAAGTGGATTAAAACACAGGCATGCAATGAAAAACCGTTTCTGCTAAACTGAATTAAAATCCTTGCACAAGCTTGTTACGTGGTTGGAAGTAGATGTGCATGCATGCAGGCAAAATACATAACTGGACCAGTTCATCTTTCTGAGACTTTCTCAATACTTTAGTTCTAAAGGCATAATTTAGATATACCTTCTCAATTTCCTAAAACTTATAAATAGCAGAAAAGAACTTTGGTTGTGACAGTTTACAGGAAAACAAAGATTTATTGTCAGTCCTGAATATATTAATATTCTTACATCCCATATCAAGCACTGAAGTGGTGTAAGTAAAGTCGAGTGGCCATAGTGGTCACTGCATGAGCCCTGGAGTGAAGTGGCGAGTTTGTTAAGACGCAGCTTTATCCAGTTGATCTACTTTTCAATTTCTCATCTGTGAGATTCACTCACCCCAAGTTGGCACATTCATTAAGTCAAACATGCTTATGTGAATGAATTGTTACCTCGTAGACATCTTACCATGTTTAAGTGGGTCTTAATAGTCTTAATAGTTCTTATTCTAAGGTCACGGGCAGTCGCCTAAGCATTTCACTGCATATCGTACTCTGTATGACTGTGTATGTGACAAATAAAATTTGAATTTGATTTGAATTTGATTTTTTTGGGTGGGGCTTGGGCTGGTTAGCTCCTCGTCTAATACTCACTGCTTTGTATGCTGTGCCTATTGGCATATGTTTATTGCAGGACCTTCATCTCCACCTACAGACCTACAGCTGAGTGCCATAGACTCGTCCTCTGTGTTGGTGAGCTGGCGCCCCCCTCTGGAGCCTAATGGCATAATCGTAAGCTATCAAATGCTCTATAGCGGCAACCTGAGTCAGCCGGACGACCTGTGGACCAACCAGAGTCATAATGGTGAGCACATCTTGTAAACAATTTGACCAGGGTTGCCAGGTGTGCAACATCAAAGATAAGCCTTGTAATAACACTTGAACTAGTTTTATTTGAAACATTCAATGGGTTCTATTTGTAATGTGTTCTTACATGTATAAATGGAAGCATGAAAAAAAAAAAAAAAAATTTAAGCATGATCATAAGAGATATGAGACATGAAGTTATTTGGGGTGAAAACTACATACCTGGCAACACCAACCTCACAGGCAGTACTGAATTATTTTACGCCTCTATATGCAGTACCTTGTTTTTTTTCACACAGGGTCTGTAATTAGCACAGAGGTTCTGGGTCTTATGAGTGGGACACGGTACTACTTTAAGATGGGGGCATGCACGGAGGTTGGAGTGGGGCCGTTCTCTCCCATAAAGGACGTGCACACCCCCCCGAAGAAACATGGTGAGTTTCATGGGAATTTAAGCTGCTAGATGATTGAAACAGTTCTGATAACCGCAACACTCTGCAGCCTGTACACACACACAAACACGCACACACACACTCTTTCTCACTCACACGTACACAGTAATGCACTCAGACTTCCATATACAGTATATTAACATGTCTTTAATATATATCTTTAGTATACAGTATATTTAATATGCTAATAGAGCTTTAAAATTACTGAAACTTTTTTACAGACCAGGAGACTGTCAATTATTATTATTTATTTCACTTGCTTTATTTATTACATGTATTTATAATAAAGCATGTATGCTAGCAATTAATACATTTGATAATTCGAGTTAAAATATTAGCGGCACTGCGGCATAGTCGTTAGCACTGTCGTCTTGCACCTTCAGGGACAGGGTTCGATCCCTGCTTCGGGTCTGTGTGCATGTTCTCCCGGTGCTTGATGAGTTTTCTCTGGGTTCTCCGGTTTCCTCGACAGTCCAAAGACATGCAGATTAGGATAATTGGTGTGAGAGTGTGTATGTGTGTGTCCTGTGACTGATTGGCACCTGGCCTCATGCCCTAAGTCTCCTGGAATAGGCTCGAGGCCCCCTGTGACCCTGCATACAGGATAGATTGGGATAGTCGATGAGTGAGTGAGTTAAAACAGCTTCAGAAAAGAAGAAAAAAGTGTCAAAGTTATAAACAAAGGCGTTTCAGTATTATTTTAATTTAGTTGTATTAAATCAGGCAGCACAGTGGTGTAGTGGTTAAAATCTTCAGGGTCGGGGTTCGGTTCCCACATCAAGTCTGTGTGGAGTTTTTTTGCTCTCCCCGTGCTTGGTGGGTTTCCTCTGGGTAGCCTGGTTTCCTCCCACAGTCCAGAGACATGCAGATTAGGCTAATTGGTATTTCCAAATGGCCTGTTTTGTATGTGTGTGTGTGTGTGTGTGTTTGTGTGCCCTGTCCAAGGTGTAACCTGCCTTGTGCCTAGGCTCCGGACTCCGGATAAGGGCTAAAGAATTTGAGAGGTTGATTGAGTGAGTTGTATTAAATCGTGTATTAATTCTCTATGATTTAAAAGCGTAGTGCGTATGTTGACCAAGGAGGCAATAAGTGCACTGGCTTGTGGTCTCTCTCTCTCTCTCTCTCTCTCTCTCTCTCTCTCTCTCTCTCTCTCCTGCAGAGCTGGACATTCGTGCCGTCACTGGGATCATCGTGGGTGTGTGTCTCGGTCTTCTCTGCATCCTTGTCTGCGTGTGTCTTAGCTTCCGCAACGGAAAAAGCCGGTACTTATCGACTCATATTCATTTGAATGAATACAATTATGATCAGGAGAACATGCATGAGTTTATAAATGTGATCCGGAAAACCAGGACTGTGCTTAGGAGGAAACTTGGGTTTGGCAAAATACAGGGGTGTCTAGAGTTCATCAGAGAAGTCTGCAATCATTTTTGCTGCATGAGCTCTGCTCGTCCAGGATACCTGCTGTTGTGGTGACAATATCATCTGAAACTCCAGTTTTACTGAGCTGTGGTGTAGAAATAGTTTATTGTGTAAAACCATGGTTTCATACATGACCTTTCAGGCATGACCTTTAAAACATAATTGATTTTGCATAACTTTGCATAAACACCCAAGAGAACGTCTCGACGGCGAAGCTCATTGCTCAAGCACGTCTGCAGGAGCTGTTCCACCACGAGCGCCGTATTAGACACTTGGTTGGGGGTTGATGGCGACCGTTCCACAGCTGAGCGATGTGGAGATGGTGCTGACTGACAGTGCTCGTTTGGAATAGGTGCTTGTCTAACATCTGTGTCTTTCTCTTTGCATCTGTTTCTTTCTTGTACAGTGATGCTCCTGGAGGCCTGGAACCCACGCTGGTGAACACACAGTACCGCAGGAGCACCCATCCCGTACCCGCTGTCATTCCTAACTGCACAGATTGCCATGAACTCGAGACGCTAATGCCCCCCGGAGCCCAGGACCCGGCTGTGCCCCTAAATGAACCAAATGAGCAGCAAAGCCTCATGGGTAGTGTAGGAGGAGCTTATGATGCACCGACAGATCTGAAGGTGAGATTTGTCTGTGAGGTCATGTTTGTTTTCGAAGCACTGAGATCTTACAAAAATCTTACAAATAAGTAACTTAAACCTGATTACAGAATGTGTGAGGTGCGTGAGAAGCTGTTCTCGTTCAGGGTGTGTTCAGATGTGCAGTGTTTGAATGGAACCCTGACGCTGTGTTGCTCAGCATCCGACTGAACTCCAGCGGGAATGTGATTAAGCTATGAAGAACGTGTTTTGGCTTCCAGCGTTTTCCTTTTTTTTTTTTTTTTCAAGATGCAAAAGTGAACAGGAAAACAAAGCTGTAGCAATGCAGAAAGAAACGCTGGATGTGATGCACAACGTGATGCTTTAAATGAGTCACTTAGATAATTATGATAAAGAACATGAATTCAGGACCATTTCGCTCTCACAAACAGCCTGGGAATGAGAAAAGGACTTCAGGGTTGCTGAAGGCAGCATTCATTAAACAAAACGTTCTGATTTGGAGAAGACTTTTTTTTGTCATTAAGAAATCCTACCATTATGCAGATATTATGCTAGTTCAATTCTCTTTTATGTTTCGGTCACCTAGCCGAGCTGGAATGGTTCAGTGAGCCGGGAGTGGGCGAGTCGGATCAGCACCTACAAAGAGGCAATAACAGAAAACTCAGCGTGTCTCGTTACCGGACCTCGGGACGCTAAGCAGAGCAAGGTGAAGAGAGTGTGTGCAGTTTTACAAGCGTTTGCACTGCGGCTATGAACGTATGTGGACATTATATGGCATTTGCAGTCTTGTTGCAAGATGGGTTGTTTGTGTGTGTGTGTGTGTGTGTGTGTGAAAGAGGACGTATAAAGGAAAGGGGTTGATGGAGCATGTGGCCTTTAAGCAGGAGAGAAAGTAATTGACATTAAATGTCCAGTGGCAATTAGATATACAGTAAATAAGCGTATGGTCCCAATTAAGTCCTGTATCTTGTGTCCTACCAATTACACACATACACACATTCTCTCTCTCTCTCTCTCTCTCTCTCTCTCTCTCTCTCTCTGACTAAACAGGTCCAGACCCAGACTCTGTTCTGCGCGTTCAGTGTCTCCCCTGCGTACTCAACGTGTTTTCCGCGCAACATCCTTTTGCTGCTGCGCTTGACTCGGCCTGCACGCGCGTACAACATCTCATTTCTCTGCGCGCTCGACCCTGCCTGTACCCGCGCTCACCTTTGTTCAGTGTTACAAAACTGCCACTAAACTAGCCAATCACGGACTTCTCACACTACTTCTGATTACTTCTGAAACTTATATTTAATTAAAGGAAGTTACATGAAGGAAGCCTTATTTATTTATTTATTTATTTATTTATTTATAAATATTACAAAATCTCCTTTTCAAAGTTTGAATTTTCGGCACCAGCTCTACTCCTACCCAGCTTGAGCATTGCCTGCTGAATAAAGCTGAAAGTGTTTTTCATTCACTTGGAGTAGTCCGGGTGCAGCGCATACATCAGTCCAAAAAGGACACAGAAGGCCTGAGGCAGATTGGTATTAGTACTAGTGTACTGAATGCCAGTTTTCAAAATCATTTTTTTCATATAGCTCATTGGTAGACTACGCTAGGTCAAGTAAAATGCAAATTGGACAACTAGGTCGCTTTACTTATAAAACTTTATTTCCAACGCTTCCATTATGCAGCCGATAGTGCCAGCTGAGTGCCAGAGAAGGAAGTAGTGTGGGGAAGTTTGTGAGTGGCTAGTCAATGACAGTTTTGTAACATTGGACAAGTGTGAGCGCGCGTTCAGGCAGAGAAGAAAAGAGATGTTGTGTGCACGCGTGGAAAACACGTTGAGCAGACAGAGGAGACACGGCACGCGCACGGAGTGCTTCGTCTGCCCTCAAAATGTCAAAACTGTGAGCTCAGCAATGTGCCTCGAATATAACGCCATACTACAACCCAGAAAAAATATATACATAAAAGATTCTTTTTCACCTCCACCCCCACCCTCGCGCTTCGCATTCACGTGCAAGATTTAGGTCAACGACTGGAACTTCCAGCAGACCTCACCGTCCTGATGTCTAGAGAATGAAGCTTACTGAACTTGGTCATTTTTAAATGCCTTTACTGGACATAAATAAATAATTAGCTTGAATGGAGAAACAAAATTCCTTAACGACCATTATTGTAATATATATATATGTATATCAGAAATAAAAATACTAATGTTTTAGTTTAATCCAGTGAGCACAAAAAAACGATAAAATGGTCATCTCAAAGCTTTTATTTTTTATTGATCATACGACTTTTTTTTTGTGGCATTAAACTGTAGTTTTTAGCTATTTCAGTGTGTCCATGCTGTAAATGTGTAAATTTAACTAAGGTAAGTTAAGGACGTCTTGAAACATAATGCAGTAATGCAGATCAAATATAATACACCTGTCCATGAATAAAAAGGAATATTTAGACCTTTATGCGAAATATATTTCAGTTAAATACCACAGATTAAAATAAGGAAGAAAGATGTGCTGAGCTTCAGTTCCTTGTGATGCAGACAAAAGGTGGTCATCGACCTATGAAGGTCATCGTTATTTACAGAATAATAATAATACATTTTATTTATAAGCACCTTTCATAACATTCAAGGACACTGTACAAAAAAAAAAAACATTCAACAATACAAATGAATCAAATCTCAATATATTCAGTAAAGTTATGAATTACACTCGAAAAGTATCAAATCCAAGTATGAAGTCTGATTTAATTGGTACCATTAAACATTTTTATTTATTTGATGTTTTGCTGGCGAAATCCATTTTAGGCAGAGACGTCTGCTCTGTCTTGTTAATTCGTTTTTTAGAAAACCCCAATACGACAGCAGCAAAAACGGTTCGAGAAATTCACACCTACCTGTTGAATGAAAGGTGAGAAGAGGGATTACAATAACTGGGGCTTCTGCGGGTGTACACCTCGGCGTGCGCTGTCTCATTGTATTCAGCATATAGCCTATATATGTGTTTGTTGCATCTCTGGGGGAGTATGTCCGTAGTTTAACCGATAAATCAGCTCATATCTGCGCACGCGTTTATCAGCCTTTTGATCAACGGCACTCACTTTCACTTTGCAAATGGCAGTGCTTATTGTTTACTGTATATTTAAAGCGCATACACACATTCATCATGAAAGACTTGATGAATTAAGTTAGATTTACACAATAAATGAATAATATGGTAGTGTAGACATTGAAAAAGCTATTTACACACAACTGCCCAAGTGTAAAACAAACACAATTATTAATTTATTTTGTAAAATATTCATTTATATATTTTATATAAATATATTTATATATCATTTATATTCATTTATGTATTTTGTATGCGCGAGCGTGCAGCAGCTTGGTGCGGTTGCTCCCAGAGTTTTTCATGTGTTTTTACTTTTTATGATACTTTCCTTCTTTTATTTATTTATATCTTTATTTGTATTTTAAAAAGTAGGGTCGCCCTTGCAAACATGCAGTTTGGAAGTGTTATTGTTCTTGGTTACGTAATGGTAATTATGTTTTCTGCACTCCGGGTGATCAGCGCGCAACAACAAGGAGCCGATTCCTTCGTTTACACCTGGGAACAGCTGATCACACTGAAGCCGGCCGGCATTAGAGATCCGATTCTTTATAGGTCTCTAAACATTCCGGATGAGATACGGAAGAGGACAACAAGAGGATGCAGAGGTGGAAGAAAGCGGCGCGGAGGAAGTAAAGATGAAGAGAGACGAGCGGAGCATAAGGAAAGGATGAGAAAGTACAAGCCGCGTGTCCCGTCTATTATCATGGGCAGTGTGAGATCTCTGGACAATAAGATGGACGAGTTGGTCGCTTTGTTGAAGACTGAGAACATCTTCCGTGAGTGCAGTCTGATGTGTTTTACAGAGACTTGGTTACGTAGTGATGTGCCTGACTCTACCATTACACTGGACGGCTTCAGCGCGATACGGAGCGACAGGACGAGGAGAGAGAGCGGTAAGAGGAAAGGAGGGGGACTGGCTGTTTACATCAACAACATGTGGTGTAATCCCGGGCATGTGACTGTTAAGGAGCATGTTTGTTGTCCTGATATTGAACTGCTGGCTATCGGACTTCGCCCATATTATTTACCGAGACAATTCTCTCATGTGATAATAACTGCTGTGTACATTCCTCCATCTGCGAATGCCGCTGCCGCATGTGACGTCATCCACTCTGTAACCGCAAAACTCCAGACTCGTCACCCCGATGCCGTTTTACTGATATCAGGTTATTTCAACCATGCATCACTCACCAAGACTATTCCCACTTTCACTCAATATGTGGATTGTCACACTAGGGAGGATAGAACACTAGACATGCTGTTTGCTAATGTTAAAGGAGCTTACAGTGCGGCAGCTCTTCCCTCCCCTAGGGAGGTCGGATCACAACCTAGTCCAACTCAGGCCAATATACAAACTCCTGGTTCAGAGACAGCCTGCTATAGTGAGGAGTGTGCGAAAGTGGTGTGAAGGAGCAACTGCTACATTACAGGAGTGTTTTGAGGCTACTGACTGGGAGGTTCTCTGTGAACCACATGGAGAGAACATTGATGGAATGACAGACTGCATCATTACATTACATTAACTTCTGTGTTGACACCTGTGTACCGATGAGAAATATCCGTTGCTTCCCTAACAACAAACCTTGGATCACCAAGGACATCAAAGCATGTTTAAATGTAAAAAAAAGTGCTTTTAGGTTTGGTGACAAGGAAGCAGCGAAGAAAGCTCAAAGAGTGCTTAGTGGCAAAATCAAAGAGGGGAAAGAGTCATACAGGAAGAAACTGGAACAAAGGCTGAAACAAGACAACACGAGGGAGGTGTGGAGGGGCATGAGGAGCATCACTGGCTATAAGACAGGCGTTCAGGCTATTCAGGGAAATGTGGAACGTGCAAATGACCTCAACACTTTCTTTAATAGATTTGATGTCCATATGTCTCACACTTCTCCCAGCTCCAGTCTCAATCCATACTTTCCTGCTCCCATGTCCTCTGCTACATAGAAAACAGTCACTACTCCTGCACTCCCCCCAATCAATATCTCAGTTGATCAGGTCAAATATAGCCTGAGCAAGCTCAGTCCTACAAAATCTGTAGGTCCGGACAAGATCAACCCTAGAGTTCTGAAATCTTGTGCTACCCAACTCTGTGGTGGACTCCAGTACCTCTTTAGTCCAAGTCTGTCTCTACAAAAAGTACCTGCATTGTGGAAAACATCATGCATTGTACCGGTCCCCAAAATACCACGCCCTTGTGCCCTGAATGACTACAGGCCTGTTGCTTTGACATCGCACATTATGAAGGTGTTTGAGAGGCTGATCCTGGATACACTTTGTCCCCTGGTGAAGTCATCTCTGGACCCTCTTCAGTTTGCCTATCAGCCTTTCATGGGAGTAGATGATGCCATAATAAACCTGCTCCATCGAACCTATTCTCACCTCGACAAGCCTGGGACCACTGTAAGAATGACGTTCTTTGACTTCTCTAGTACCTTCAACACCATCCAACCTGCAGTACTTGGGGAAAAACTGACGAACATAAACATTGACACCCGCTTGGTTTCCTGGATTATGGACTATCTGACCTGCCGTCCCCAGTATGTCCGTCTACAAAACTGTTTGTCCGAGACTGTGATCTGCAACACCGGAGCTCCCCAGGGGACTGTACTGTCTCCGTTTCTTTTCACCCTCTATACATCTGACTTTAGGTATAACTCAGAGTTATGCCACCTACAGAAGTTCTCTGATGATTCTGTGATTGTTGGATGTATAAAGGATGGTGACACCTCTGAGTACCTGTCTTTAGTAGACGACTTCGTTTCCTGGTGTGAGCGTAATCACCTACAACTCAACATCAAGAAAACAAAGGAGATGGTGGTTGACTTTAGGAGAAGCAAGACCCCTGTGACTCCTATATCTGTCAAGGGGGAGACAGTGGAATACAAATATCTGGGAGTTAATCTGGATAACAAACTTGACTGGTCACTCAACACAACGGCACTCTACAAGAAAGGACATACCCGATTGTACTTTCTTCGAAGGCTCAGGTCTTTCAACGTCTGTAACACCATTCTACGGATGTTTTATGAAACTGTTGTGGCGAATGTCATCTTTTACGCAGTGGTCTGTTGGGGCGGTAATGTAAAGGCATCGGACAGGAACAGAATGGACAAGGTTATTAAAAAGGCTGGATCTGTGCTAGGCATGGAACTCGACTCTGTGGATGTAGTAGCGAAGAGGAGAATTCTGGCCAAAGTACAATCCATTTTGAACAATCCTTCTCACCCGCTATACAGTGTTTTCGCTGACCAGAGGAGCAATTTCAGCCAGAGACTGATCGCTATCAAGTGTACCACAGAGCGTCACAGGAGATCTTTCCTCCCAACGGCAATAAAATTATATAACTCTTCTATGTAACCTACACACTATGTGGGTATTCACTGTCAGTGACAGTAACATAATAGAACAATAATACTTACCTGTATTAATTATATGACAATTGTAGTATCATATACTACATATACTATCATATTGAAATAAATGATGTAATACAATATTACATATTATAATACAAGATTACATATATATATATACACTAGTTTATTGTGCAATATTGTATTAATGCAGTGTGCAATATGGTACTTACTGTTTGAGGACACTTTATATTTTATCGATATGCTGTTTTTTTACTTTACTTTACTTGATAGCAAGGGTGAGCAACTGTAACCGGGAATAAGCTTGGGGATTAATAAAGTTCTTTGAATATATATATTCAAAGAACTTTATTAATATAAATAATTAATTATTTAATATATTTATGTGTGTGTGTGTGTGTGTTTTAATTATTACAGTTTGTAAATTATCAGATACTTTCAAGTAAATTTTAATCACTCTAAACACAACCCATGATTTTTTAATGTGATTTTAAAAATAAATAAATAAAACGAGTTATTGCATTATGTTCCAAGACGTCCTTAATTTACCTTAGTTTACTGGGGGATAATTGATAATCAATGTTACTATTTTGACTCGCCTCAAATATGGTAATCATTTGAAACATGCAACTGAACATGAAGCTGAATAGTAATGCTCGCTCAATGCATTACTACACTGAGGCAAAAAAAGCAAGTAAATGTGTAGGATTTGTTCATGTTTAGTGATTAATTTTTGTGTGTTTTATGGACAGATGAACAATCAATTACAGTTGAAGCAAGCACCAAGTAATAATTAAGAATTAAGAATCACAAAATAGCTAGATGTTAAAATCATCAAATCTAAAGAAAACTAACATTTTAATTGTTAACATTAGAGTATTTGTAAAATATTACCTCTGAAAAATACAGTTTGTGACTGTAATTTGTTCATAAGGGTTCAGGTTTTCATCTGGAATATTTCAAGGGCCTCCATAATTAATCCATAGCATACATTAACAGCTTTTATTTTAGATTAATTACCTCAGAATATTCTTGAAAGTAGGCAAGAGGCGAATTATCAGGGAATCATTCCAGATTTGTACGATTATCTCAGTGTACACAAGTACAGTGGAACCTTGGATTGCGAGTAACTTGGTTTACAAGTGTTCTGCAAGACAAGCAAAGATTTTTAATACATTTTGACTTGATAAACGAGCATGTCTTGGTTTACGATTGCCGAGTTTTTTGACACCGACACACACGCCGACACACACACACTCTCTTGCCTTTACACCCCCCCTCACCGGCTTTACACAGACACACACACTCTGCTCTACACAGAAACTCTGCTCTGTCGCGATTTTTTTCAAAGGTAAGGTGCTGGTTCATTAGTTTTTTTTGTTTTTTTTTACTTTACAGCAGTGATTCCGTTAGTCTGCGGTCACGCGAGTGTGATTAGAGAGATTTCTTTTTTTCCCGTTAAAACAGTGTTTCCGTTGTGTGTCTGTTTGTTGTGAAACTTTAAAAACGAGGCGAGGGAAGGGGCTAATTCCACACACACACACACACACACACACACACAAAAAATACATTGCGCCTGCACGCACAAAGGAAACACTTATCTGTTGGGATTTATTTGAACTTTTTTTTTTAAGGTAAAGTGCTGGTTAATTTGTTTTATTTTTACTTTATATATTGTATTAATTATTTTTCTGTATTTATTTTTTTGGGCTGTGGAATGAATTATTTGAGTTTTCATTATTTCTTATGGGAAGATTTGATTTGGTTTACGAGTGTTTTGGAATACGAGCCTGCTTCCGGAATAAATTATGCTTGTAAACCAAGGTTCCACTGTAGTACCATACATATTTACCACATTCTTTTGATATATTTGGATATTTTTCTATATTGTACATTTTGTTTCTATTAGTATATACAATATTGTATATTTGTTTCTATTAGTCCTTAAGTTGGAGCATAGTTTGACGATCTTGCTAGTGCAACTATAATTTCTTTCTTCTGTAATTTCCTTAAGGATCGATAGAGTATCTGTCTGTCTATCAATCAGTCTATCTATTGATATCTATTTTCTATAGCAAGAAGAAATGATCATGCTCTGAATCAGGATAATGAGGATGATATCTGTGTGTGTGTGTGTGTGTGCGTCTGTGTGCTTTAGAACAGTTGTGTGGAGCATCCTAATTCTCTGGGCTCGAACCAGGTGGAGGCAGACGTGATTGTCCACACAGAACTGTCCGATCCAGTGGAGGTGGTGCAGGAGGTACAGAGCGACACCAACCCCTCTCTGGGAACTCCTTGCAGAAAAGATGCTCCGCCATCACCATCATTCCCCTCAGTCAAACCTGACTTAAACACTGAAATTCCTCACAGCACCTCAAACCACTTTCAGGACATTCTGTCTAATCACAACGGGCCACTGGAAAACGGGCTGGCCAAGCTGACTCTGGAAGGCGTTTTCGAAGACGGGGTATCCCCTGAGCACCTCCTAGAGAATAGAGATCATAGACTGCACCCTTCGAATAAGGCTCTGTCTCAGATAGGACTGTCCACTTCCCCTCCAACCTTCACCAGGTCCGGCCTCGTCCACTCTACCTCAGGTGCGCAGAGCTACCTGTGCTCCTAAGCATTAAAAGAAGAGGAGGAACTGTGATGCCAATAGTCCACGATTGCAACATGTTGTTTTATAAGTGTGTACATACAGAATATTTTTTTAGCTCTAGAAACCATGGGTTTGCTTTTTGTCCCTTTTTTACTGTGTGCATGTATTGTATGTATTTAACTAGTATACATGGATACATGTGATATAAATAGTATATATAAATATTGTAAATTTGGACTTTTCTTACTCTGAAGGTGGAATCAGATATCAGTGTGTGATCAGATCAGAACAGAACAAAGGGTCTAGTCCACACTAATGAAAAGTTTGTAATTTGAAAACGTTTTACAATCTTCTTTTACTTAGTTTTTACCCATATGAAAATGTGATATATGGACATGTATAAATTCCTAATATATGCAATATAGTAACATATAAAAATTTTAAATATATGCAACATATTGTCACAAACAAACGGAGACGGACCAGAAGACTAGCAGTTAGCCCTGTAGCGTGGATGGTAAACCCAAACGCGGAAGTAGCGCGAACAGGCAGGATAACCACGCTGTTTATTTTTAGAACTCTCCCGGCGCGAGAGCAAGAGTTTACACAAATAAACCCGGGTTCTAATAACACACACTCAATCGAAAGCGAAACCACAGGGGAAGTGGTGAAGGGTTTGAGTTGGGATATATGGAATACCGGGTGGATCCGGAGCGCCACAGGCAGCTGGAGCCGGTAGGTGACAGGGTTAATCCGGAGGGTGATGTGGTATGGACCGATGAATCTGGGGGAGAGCTTCCGTGATTCTGTCCGTAGATGTAGGTTCTTGGTAGATAACCATACCTTGTCACCTATCTGGAACAGTCGTCCCGGAGCATCGGATGGCGTTGTTTGCTTGGTTCCAGAGCCGTCGACACCGGCGGACCAACTGTTGGGCCGACGGTACTTCAACCTCTGGTTCTTGATGGTCGAACATCAGAGGCTTTAAACCGTAGCATGCCTCAAATGGGCTTAGATTGGTGGCGGAGGAGACGTGGAGGTTATGTGATAATTCTGCCCAAATGAGGTAGCGGGCCCAGGAGCACTGGCAATCAGCGACAAAGCACCTCAGGTAGCGCTCCAGTTGTTGGTTGGTCCGTTCCGTCTGACTGTTAGTCTGTGGGTGGTATCCAGAAGACAGACTACAGGTGGAATTGATCAGACGGCAGAAGGCCTTCCAGAACCGTGAGGTGAACAGTTCGGCTGTGTTTTTGGCTGATGGGAGTCCGGTGTGGGCCACCAGGTGGACAGCTTTGGAGAACCGGTCGACGATCGTGAGGATGGTGTTCTTTCCTTCGGAAACCGGCAGGCCCGTGATGAAGGCGACAGCAATGTGCGTCCAGGGCCAATGGGGAACTGGGAGTGGTTGAAGTTCTCCTGGAGATGGTCGATTGCTGTCTTTGGCCCGGGTGCACACTGGGCACGCCTGGCCGAACTCATCAATGTCCCTCCTCATGTTGGGCCACCAGAAGGCGCGTTGGATGAATTGTAGAGTGCGACGCCTTCCGGGGTGACCTGAGAGGAGGGAGGAGTGCCCCCACTGAAGAACCTCTGGCTTGACGATGTTGGGCACATAGAGTGGTCCAGGCAGCACACCTGCCGGTTCGGTCTCCGCAGCCTGTGCCTGGCGAACCCTTGTCTCTATGTCCCAATGGAGTGGTGCGATGATCTTGGTAGGTGGTAGGACAGGCGCAGGGTCCGCCCGGGGGATGTCTTCCTCATACTGTCGTGAAAGGGCGTCAGCTTTGGTGTTCTTGGACCCCGGGCGGTATGACAGGTGGAAGTTGTAGTCTTCAAAAAATTGAGCCCACCGCGCCTGTCTGGGGTTCAGCTGTTTCAGTGAACGGATGGTGATGTGGTTCAGGTGATCAGTCCAGACGATGAATGGCTCTCTGGTGCCCTGGAGCTAGTGTCGCCATTCCTCCAAGGCTCACTTTATGGCCAGCAGCTCCGCGGTCCCCAACTCCGTATTGCTGCTGAGTGGGGTCAAATTTCTTGGAGAAGAAGCTGCAGGGATGCAGCTTTTGGTCTGGACCTCATTGGGAAAGAACGGCCCCGGCGCCAACATCCGACGCGTCCACCTCCACAACGAATGGTTTGTTGGCATCTGGATGAAGGAGGATAGGAGCCGTAGTGAAGCGGCGGCAGAGTTCACGGAAGGCGGCGATGGCAGTAGAAGTGAGGTGGAAGGGGTGAGATGATGGGCGCGTCAGAGCAGTTAGCGGAGCTGCAACCGTACTGTAGTCCCGGATAAAGCGACGATAGAAGTTCGCAAACCCGAGGAAACGCTGGAGTTGTTTGAGAGTCCTGGGTAGGGGCCAGTGACTCACAACCTCCAGCTTCTGCGGGGGTATGAGTCGATGAATGCGGTAATTCCGACCCGTTTGTGGCCAAACTGGAGGTGTACTCTTACCGTGAGACGGGAATCATTGGTCAGGGTGGTGGAGAGGGAGATGGAACCCGGTGAGTCACTGTCACTCCTCACCAGGGCTGCGCGTTTCCCGGGCGCAGAGGACAGATGGCTCGGTGGTGCGCTGCTGACCCGCAATACGCGCAGAGACCCTCTCTAAATCGGCGTTCCCCGTTCTGCAGCAGTTAAGGAGGCGCGTCCTAATTGCATGGGTTCCCCGGCTCCGGTGTCAACCACGGCGGGAGTTGGAGAGCTGACGGGTCCGGTAGGTGCAGTAGAAAATGAGGAGCGAGCTTCCGGAACAGGCATGTGAGAGAAGAAGGAGGGGGTTCGGTGCATGAAATGAGGCAGTGATGGCGTGATGAGCGGCAGGGTGCAAGGGGCTGGCTTGGGTCGGGCGAGCAGACGCTGGTCGACCTGGAGGGCGAGTTGGATTAAGCCCTCCAACGTAGCTAGAAGTTCTCGTCCGGCGAGCTCGTCCTTGATGCGCGCAGCCAGTCCCTCGTAGTAGGCAGTCTGGAGGGCGGAGTCTCCCCAGTCGGTCTGAATGGCGAGCGTTCGGAAATCCGCCGTGTAGAGGCTCACGGATGAGCCTCCCTGCCGCAGATGATATAATTTGGAGTCAGTCTCCACCTCAGCAGCAGGATGTTCAAAGGTGAGTTTTAACTGGCGGGTGAACTCTGTGTAGGAATAGGCTACATCTGAATCAGATTGCAGGACCGCCGTGGCCCACTCCGCTGCCTGCCCGGTTAGCAACGAGACGAGAAGAGCAACGTGCAGTCGGTCTGTGGAGTATCTGGTGGAATTAAACCCAAACACAAGATCCAACGCGGTTAAAAAAACATTGCATTTCCCATCCGTGCCATCCCACTTATCGCGTTCTCTTGCCGTAGCTCCGCCACCTCGCGGCTCAGGGCCACAATATCTTGGATGCCTTGGCGGAGAACCGCGACTTCACTACGGAGCTGATCAATCAGCTTAGCTTGTTGATCAACCACATCCCAGAGGTTAGCGTAATCCGCTGGGTTTACTGCTGATGGCTCAGTCGTTCTGTCACAAACAAACAGAGACGGACCAGAAGACTAGCAGTTAGCCCTGTAGCATGGATGGTAAACCCAAACGCGGAAGTAGCACGAACAGGCAGGATAACCACGCTGTTTATTTTTAGAACTCTCCCGGCGCGAGAGCAAGAGTAAGAGTACACAAATAAACCCGGGTTCTAATAACACACACTCAATCGAAAGCGAAACCCAAGAAAGTGAGTACTCACGATTAGACGGACAGAGTGTCGGCGATAGCATGGGCAAACTCAATGACTGAGCACTGTGTGGAGCCATCTTGTCTCCTTTTATGCTTCCTGAATAGCGACCGTACTACTTCCAGGTCCTAGTGCCGGTCGCGTTAGAAGTGCGCATGACGCATATCTGAAATTGGTCCTTGAAATATGGGATGCATATGTACTATATGTATTTAAAAGAGTAATTTGTGTATATATAAGGAGCATTCAAGTTAAACTAGGGCTTGTGATGAAAGTTCTTATGAATGAAGTAGTAAAACTGAGCTGCATAAATAATTTAAATGGGATACATTTTTTAAAGAAGGCCATATGTCTGTGTAAAAGACGTATCCGTCTGTGCGAACTGTACACACAATCATTAACCAACACCACTTGAACATTACAGTAACTCCACACATCCCTCATACAGTCCTAAACTTTCTCCAAGGGTAACATGTAATTTTGGCCTATAGGGGGCACACATACATCACCATATATCCAAACTGGTAATATATGTTTTAAATATATGACTATATAACATATATGACTATATAAAAACCTTTCTGGGATGTATATCCATATATCACATTTCTGTATGGGAAATCACATAGGATGCATCTTTTTAAATTTGTTCTTAAAAGAGGATAAATCTGAAAGCTTTTTTATTAGAGGTTTTGGAAAACACATAATTGTCATGTAATTTCTATAATACATGTGAAACCATTCAAACTTTAAATTATATATTATATTATATATTTATTATATAACTTTATATATATATATATATATATAAAAGTTAGTGTGGACTAGGTCATAGTCAGATGAGCTGAATGAATAGACCGATGAGAGATTAGTACAAACGAAGCAGCCGTAGACTTTAAGCAAGAGAGTCCACAACCCTGCCACGCACTAGAGATTTCTCAGGGTTAGCACACACACACACACACACACACACAGTCCTGGGTGGACAACCCTGAAGTTACCCATTCACCCACTTTCCTTTCAGCTTGAATAAATCATACATAGCACTTGCTTTCATTCCTCTCTCTCTCTCTCTCTCTCTAACACGTACACACAAACACACAAATACAATACGGACGTTTCTATTTGCACCTGGGTGGAAACAGGAAAGTGTATTTGCACCCAGCTGGTGTTAGCAATATACTGTACACTGTTACCTGCCGTTAGCTAGTCCCAAACCAGTCAAATAAAAAGAAATCTATTTTTTCCTTTCTTTTTTCTTTAAACATCCAGCAAACTTTACTACTAGTTATTACTTTACAATATGATAGTTATCTTAATAACTGGATGGCTAATTTTAGTTACCTAGCAACTGCAGACTATATATGTAGTTAGTGTCTTGTTAGCTAGCTTGGTAATGAACTTTGCTGCTAGTTTCATCACTTCACAAGAAAATTGTTTATTTCATGTTAGCTAGCTTGCTATGTAAGCTAAATGACTTAGTTTTGTGTAAATAAAATGTCTTTTATGATAAATACTATATTAGGAGGGGGAGTGACAATTTTGGTTGTGTGTGTTTGTTTATGGGTGCAGTTCTGTGTGGCTAATCCTATTTTCATCCGGGTGCAAACAGACAGTCTGATAAATACATTCCTCGGCTGGAGTTTCTCAGGAGTTTTCTGTATATAACGATGAGGAACTGCTGAGAAAAGAAAAGATGAAGGACATGTCTTCTGTACATGTAATCTGATTTTTTTTCAAGAATAATTTGATTTGTTTAACGGGAGACCCAAAGCATGTTAAAGGGTGCTTCATACATCTGCTCCTCCCAGCCACTACCTCATTTGTTTAAAATGGATCCTATATTTTTCTTTTGTGATTTAATTTTCAGTAATAATTTATAAATCTGAGGCCAATTTTGTGTACATGGGTTTATAACGATTGTAATTCGTAACTTTTAGCACTTGCAGAAGTCTCTGCCTCTTTTGTCTTCTGTCCTTTATGTAATTGTAAAAGTTAATAACCTGACACATTAACACAAGTTTGTTTGGTATAACAGCTGTTCCCCCCCCCCCCCCTCATCCATAAGAGATTAGCGCACAGGGGACTTTAAGACTGATGGGAGACGCATTCATGCTTCATCTCACTCATCTTTTCTCAGGGAGCTCTGAACATACAGTACACACATGCTGGCAGGGAATCCGAAAAGATACAGTATAAGAAGAAAGCAAACGTCTGTTAAACTTTGTTCCTGTGTTCCTTCAGCCATAATTATTGTTTTTTTTTTCTTTCTCACCAGTGATGGATGATTTTTTTCTCCTCAGAACCAAACTTTTTTTTCTTCTTTTTTTTTTTTTCCTTTTTTTTTGTTGTTGTTGGTGTGTTGCTGAAAAGAGCAGACACTTTATTCTTAATATGCATTTTAAACTACTATTTAAGCATTTTATTTTCTTTTGATTAAGAAAAGATGCTTTTAATGTTCAGTACATGCAAATTATCTTTATTAGGAATGATTTTTACTGAAATGCTGACACTTTTGACATACATCAGTCTAAGGGGTTTGACTTTCTGAGTTGGTCTAAGATCACTTCTACTGTTTCTTTCCTTTTATCAATATTACATATTATGCTTAGATTAATATGAGTATTATTCAACTCAAATCAAGTCATTTTATGCTTATATACATACAGTCCTGTGGAAAAAGGCTTGAGCCCCTCTTCAGTTAAATAAAATTAAATGATGTAGATTAACAAATTTAAATTGTAGATTAAATTAACAAGTGTTTTACTATGACAGTCCAAAAAAGTGCCTAAAGATGCTATTTAAAAATTGGTTGTATACATAACCTCAGCAGGAACCTCATTTATCTTCTGATCTGTCCCAACCACTCAGCATTAAGCATCACCAGTATACTAATCACCGGCCTAATAATCTGTCATCATCTACAACTGTTTCTCACTGGTTCATGCCTTAAGTTAGATTTTTTTATGCTTGAATGATTCATAGGTCACTATGTGGCTTAACAAACAAAAAACATCCCCCTGAAATTGGTCAGGCACAGGGACTGGACTGAAAATGAGAGACAAACACTTGCCAAAAATAAGAGCCAAAAAAAGTTCTTCAGGCCGCCTGTAGAACTATTACTTAAGACTACATTAATATACAAGAAACTCTGACAAAAGTATGAAGAAATTAGGGGGTGTCAAGACTTTTGCATGGTACTGTGTATACTATATCAGCCAAAAGCTCAATATTATATCAGGGTGCTAAAAGGATTATCACCACCACCAACCACTCTTACAGGGTCCAGAGCCAAGTTCTGATGTTCTAGCTCTTTTTAGGTACATATGAGTGCAAAAGTTTGTATATCATTACTTTTCTTTTTTTCTTTTTTTTTTATGTCTTTCAATGGTGCTTTCCTGTTGAAACTCTTTTGCGCACTCAAGACTTTGGATCTCAGTCAATTCATTTATATGTTTACTTTGTTAAGTATTTTTCACCCACTAAATTCACTAACTTTTATTTGTCTTAAAGCACAGTATTGATATTCCATTTTGATTTACTCCATGACTAAATTAAACCAAGGTAATTCAGACCTTCAAATTAGTTCTGTGTGCATCACAGTGTTCCTGAATTCTCCATTTTGTTTGGTCAGAAGGTGTTGATTAATTTTCTACAGCATTAATTTTAACAGCAGCTCTAACAGCAGATCTAATTTTAACAGCAGCTCTGCCAGTAGTACGCTTCAAATCGCAGGTTTATATCTAATACACTGTCTTTTTCTAGTAACATTCATGCGCAGGGACTGGTGCAGGCAGATACCTTGATGCAATTCACAATTAAAAAGTGTTGAAATTCAACAAAGTAATCATGTAGTTACTGAAATAGTATGGTTGGTTATATGCTAGATTATTGAACATTTTATGGAAGGAGTCTCCAAAGTTAGCACTTTGTAACAGTGAGAGTTACTGTAACAAGAACAGAAACAGCTGTAAATGTATGTTTTTTGAGACAGGAAACTTAACAACAGAGGTCTTTGTCACACTTTGTGGTTTATATATTGTATTAAAAGGAAAAAAAGAGATACTGGGGAGGGAGCGACAGTTTAATGGTACTGTAACCTGTAAGTGAGAACAAGAAATCACTTTGGACGTTTGTGGACGTTCAATAACATTAAAGTTAACTATAAATGGATGAAAGTACAAGTTGTCCTTCTTTAATAAATTGTAATCGATGGCAAATTGCTGTGAGCAATTAAACATTTTAGGACATGCTGTTATTGGAAAATAATCAAAATGTCCTCAGTACTGTCTTATAATTTTGTATTAATGTTGAAGTTTAAGGTGTTGGTTTATGTTAACTATTCTGTTAAGTAATGTCCCTTAAAGGGAACTGTAATGTAAACGTTACTGTATTACTGAAAAGAAATAAACAACAGCAAATCTGAAGTCCTTAAAGAAAACAAGTGTAGAAGTCCATATTTGTAATAATTTAATAATTATCATATATGAAGGAATTTTTGTAGGACTGACCAAACTTTCTTTGTTTCCCTATACAGTATTTAAAGTAAAGGTGAACAAACTTTTGCAATCAGCTATATGTTTCCACCAATTTTTTTTCTCTCGGTTTTTTTTTTTTCTTTTTTTGGGGGGGTGGTGGTGGTGGTAGAGATAACTTGGCAAAAGGAAAAAAAGCAAACTGTGTTTCTGTAAATGATTGTTCTGTATACTGTATATCATGTAAAGTGTGAAACAAGAACATACCCAACATGTAACATATTTGCTAGATGCCAAACTTATCACCTCAGAGGTCACATGATGAAAGAGCAATTTTTACGTAAAAGGTCCAAATCTCAAAGGATTATTTTGGTGCTACATCTTAGACCAGGTGCTCAGTACAGTGTTTAAACCATTCCTGTTTGTATTTTTCCATCACTCAGGTTTGTCTTATAAGAAATGAAGCAGTTTTCGAAAAATAGAAATCGTCCTTGGATCATTTTATCTTTTCCCCTCCTCTGGATACAGTAAACGTGTTAATATTCCAAATGTATTCCTCACAGATTAAGCTAAAAACCTCTTAATTAAATAAATTCAGCAAATGCTATGGTTAATCCATGTCTAAAATGCAGCTGTGTACTTATTTTGTTACCTGAAACATTTTATTTCACCTTTAAAATTTGAAAAGAGTGTTTTCAACTTTAATATTATACAAACTCTTAGATGCAACTATTGTCTAGTGTATAGTGTATCTTAACGTCTTATGTCTGGGAAATCAACGTGTTTTGTACTTTCTTTTTAACCGTTTTTTAAATTTTATTTGCTCAATACCGTTTATTTTCATTTCGGTTTTAATTTGCCTTTTCACACGTGGATTTCACACGTGGCATAATTGTTTGCTAATAGTATAGAGTTGAGTGAAAGAGATTGCACAATCATTTGGACACAAGGAATAAGCCGTGCAATTTTGTTTGTTTAGCAAACAAAATTATAGCAGTTGAAATTTTGCATTCTCCATCTGGAATGTTAGATAAATATCTATAAATCCATACTTTTGATTCTTTCTTGTGGTGTTGCCAAATTTTTATTGTTATATTTAAATGCTATTCAACATACTTTTCTTTTCACCAAATTTGTTGTTTTGTATGTTTTGTTACAGAAAGCCATTTTAAGAAGTTATTTCCCATTGCATACAATTATACAAACATATTTTACTGTATTTTATTTTTATTGTATAATCTTTCTTTCTACTACTACTACTAATAATAAGTATATGCCCCATTCATTTAGAAAAAGAACAAATGTTGGGAGAAAAGGCCAGTTTAAACTTGACTTTTTTTTTTTTAATTAATTTTTTTTGGATTTTTTCGCCTGATTTTCTCCCTAATTTAGTCGTGTCCAATTCCTCCCACATTAAGGCTACTACTACCACTCAGCCGGGAGGGCCGAAGACACGTGTTTTCCTCTGGTCCACGTGATGCCACGAATCATGTGAAGCCAGCCGACCGCATCCTTTCGAACTGCTTGCTCGCGAACACACTCGGAGGACAGCGCTATCCGTTCCCTCCGTTGCGCGAGCTCACAGACGACCCTGACTGGCTGTAGAGCCGTGATTAATTACCTCTCATCCCTCCCCTCTGAGAGGGCTCGGCCAATCAGCTCTCTCTAGACCTCCGGCTGCGAGAGGTTACAGCACCACCCGGGAATCGAACTAGCGATCTTCGGATGATAGGGCGAGCGCTTTTACCACTGCGCCACTCGGAGGCTTAAACTTGACTTTTAAAGTAAGTGAATAAAGCACAAATCAGTTCATTTGTGCTTTATATTTCCTTTTTACGCCTGATTCATGGGGTATGCTAACTTTTTCACTCAACTCTTCTCTTTTTATGTATCTTTATTAAAACAATATCTCATTTGTTATCTACTAATTAATTTAACACAAACCTCAACATTGACCAACTCTCAAAGCTGTTGTTGAACAGGGGTGGGGAAAGTACGGAGAATAGTATATATAGAATATTTCGGTAATCGTATGGTTACTCCAGCAATGTCACAATATTGTACTGAAATAAAAGTAATGCAGAGCAAAAATAAAAAATATCAAATAAACCCTGATCAAAAGTAAACAAACAAACAAAAAAAAAACGGAAACGTACTCAAGCATTAAAGATAAAAAGAATATAAACAGATGAAAAATTAACAATCCAAATATTCACATCTCTTTCTTCTTTTCCTTTCTTTCCATTTTTTGGAAAATGTTTATAAAAAATTCTAGTAAAACTGAATTTGACTCGCTGGATACCTAATGTTTATTCGTTTTGAATTTAAGTCTGATGACAAAACAAAACTCGAAGTGAAATTTCACAGGCTTAAAGCTGCAATTTCACAGGCTTAAAGCTGCAATTTCACAGGCTTAAAGCTGCAATTTCACAGGCTTAATTGTCATTTTTTTAACGAAATGAAATTTCGTTTAGTTTCGTTCAGTTCAACTAGCAAAAAAAAATTCTTGTAAATTTACTTGAGTAAGATAATTTTATATAAATGATAATAAACTGAATAACAGATAAAAGATTTTAAACTGGACATTAAACTGTTGGCGATGTAGGAGAAAGCCGTGTTGGAGAGATCTCCCGGTTAAACTTGTCATTTATCCCTGTAAACACCGCAATTATTTTAAGAAAGTTACGAATTACGGTGCTATCTTTATCCCGGTTCGGAAATGAGTAGTGTTAAGCCCAAGACAGGTAAAGCGCCGAGCCCTCCGGTTACTCGTGGCGGAGCTGCTACTGTAGACAGTAAACTTGCCAAGATGGCGGCGGATAACCAGGTTGCAAGCAGCTCACCTGGACCCATAAGGGACGTGCCAGACGTCTTGTCACCGAGTCAGCTGGTTGTTGAACTGGAGAAACAGCGAGCCTCACTTCGAAGCGACATGTTGACTTTAATTCAGGAGCTTATCAAGTGTGTGTGTGTGTGTGTTTTTTTTTTTTTCCCTTTTTGTTTGCTCGGAAGCAACGTCAGTCTTGGAAGAGGTGCTACTCCTTATTTCTTTACTAAATGATGACCCGGAGTAAGAGTGTTCGTTTCATTTCCTGGAATCTGAAGGGTGTCAACCATCCCACTAAAGTAATAAATAATGACACATTTAAAACAGATTAGGGGTGATATCCTCTTTTTACAAGAGACTCATCTCTGCTCCACAGACGTTAACCGTATAAGGCGAACATGGATTGGTCATGTATTTCATTCTAAGTTCCCAATAAGGGCGAGAGGCGCAGCCATTCTTATACACAAGAATGTTCCATTTGAGTTGTCCAGTTCTATTGAAGACCGTAATGGTCGATTTGTAATTATTTCGGGCAGATTATGTGGCAAACCTGTGATTATGGCATGTGTTCATGCACCTGCATAGGATGATGATAAATTCTTCACAAGCTTTTTCTCCTCTCTTCCCAGGGTTGACGACCATTACTTAATAGTTGGCGGCGACTTTAACCTAGTTCAAAACCCCTCCCTGGATAGGTCTTCTGCTACCTCCCAGGTGTTATCCAAATCAGCTAAGGCTATTGATGCATACAAGACCAGGTTAGGTTTATTTGGCCCATGGAGGGCCAGGTCCCTCTCAGGCAGTGCCTTTTCCTTTTTTTCGCACGTCCATCATTCATATTCACGGATAGATTTTTTTCTTTTAGATAATCATTTCTTATCAGAAGTCCATCGGTGTGAATATCATAGCATTGTAATCTCAGATCACACCCCAGTATCGGTAGACATTGGCTTTCCTAATCATGTCTTTTCCCCCAGACAGTGGAGGCTTAACTCCTCTTTGTTAGCACAAACTTCTTTCAAAGATTTCCTTCATATACATCCTTATTGTTTTTTGATACTAATGATGCTCCAGAAATATCCAGACATACCCTATGGGAAACATTTAAAGCTTTTATGCGAGGGCAAATTATATCGTATGTCTCAACTTTGAGGAGGGCAGAAAGGGCGGAGTCTGAGGTGCTCACCAAAGCAATATTCAGAATTGATGGTTTATATGCCTTGGAACCAACCCCTGCTCTCTACAAAGAACGGCTTCAGCTTCAGTCTAAATTCTATTTACTTTCCACAAACAAAACACAAAAGCAGTTATTCCTAGCTAAACAACGGTTCTTTGAAACTGGGGAAAAAGCAGGAAGATTACTGGCACAGCAAGCACGTGCTGCTGCATTGTCCAGAATGATTCCCAAGATTAAATCGGCGTCTGGTGAGGCCAGCATGTAGTATGTAGCAGCTTTAGACCCATTTCCCTCTTAAATGTGGACCTAAAGATTTTATCCAAGATTCTAGCCCAGCGCCTACAACGGGTTCTTCCCGGTGTGATATCAACTGATCAAACAGGCTTCATGCTTGGAAGGCACTCATTTCATACTACAAGGCGGCTTCTGAATATCATTAGTACTCCCAGCTCGCGCTCTCCGGAGGTGGTGGTTTCTCTGGACGCGGAGAAGGCCTTTGACAGGGTTTAGTGGAGCTTTCTCTTTTTTGTCTTGCGGAAGTTTGGTTTTAGTCCAGAATTTCTATCCTGGATTAAGCTGCTTTACACCTGCCCAGTTGCTTCAGTTCACACAAATGGACTACAGTCTGCCCCATTCCCCCTTTACCGTGGAACTAGACAGGGCTGCCCCCTTTCCCCCCTCTTATTTGCCTTAGCTATCGAACCCCTAGCCATCTGGCTGCGACAAGAGGAGAGATTTGAGAGATTTGAAGGTATTGTCAGAGCTGGGAGAGTTCATAAATTATCAATGTATGCTGACGACCTCCTTTTGTTTATGTCCAATCCAGCAGCCTCTCTTCCTGTAGTTCTAAGTATCCTGGAGAAATTTGGGTCATACTCAGGCTCTAAACTTAATCTCCGTAAGAGTGACGTCCTTCCTATCAATTCATTGGCCAAAGACAACCCTCCATCTTTTTTCCTTTCAAATATGCTGCGGATAGATTAAGATACTTGGGAGTGATTATTACAAACCCAATTAATCTTCTTTTCTCCAAAAACTTTACCCCTCTTTTGGAGAGGTGTAAACTAGGCTTTGAAAGATGGTCTGGTCTTCCACTGTCTCTGGTGGGTCTTGTTAATTTGGTCAAAATGGTAGTCTTACTCAAGTTCCTATATCTGTTTTCACATATCCCTGTCCTTATAAAAAAGTCCTTCTTTAAGTCGCTCGATCAATTAATAAGTTCTTTCCTTTTGAGTAATAAAAATCCACGCATTAGAAAATCAGTACTACAGCTCCCAAAAGATCGCGGTGGCTTGGCACTGCCTAATTTGTACACTATTACTGGTCTTGTAACGCTCAAAAACGTCTATACTGGGTCAACAATACAACAGAGGGGCGCCCAGTATGGGTGGACATGGAACTTTCATCCTCTAAGTTTTCTCTTTCTTCCCTTGTTTGTGCCCAACTTCCGTTGGCCTTCTTCAACTTTACCTCAAACCCAGTGGTGTCTAACACTCTTAGAATCTGGACTCAAAAAAAAAAAAAGCCTGGGTCTTCATAGGGCCTCAGACCTCTCCCCCATTGTAAACAATTTCCTATTCTTACCCTCTTGCACTGACTTGACTTTTCGCACTTGGTTCGACAAAGGCCTAACAAAAATTAAGGTCCTTTATAGCCAAGGTTCTTTCATGTCTTTTGAGGAACTTTCAAGAAAATTTAAGTTGCCTAAATCCCACCTATTTCGTTTTTTTCAAAAAAAGCGATTAATCTCCAACATTTATAGCCGTATTAATTTATCAACTGCCCAACACTCATTCTCAAAAATTCTTGGGAGCAAGAGCTTGGAATCTCGCTGTCTGATGAATATTGGCACCATGTCTTACAACTGGTTCATTCTTCCTCAATCTGTGCGAGGCGCGGTCTCCTACAATGTAAAGTTGTAAATAAAGGTCACTATACAAATCCGAGGCTTGCACGGATTTTTCCTAATGTGACTGACTCATGTAACAGATGCAAACAGTCTCCAGCCAACCACTCTCACATGTTTTGGTTCTGCCCCAGACTAGCCACATTTTGGACTGAAATCTTTAAAACTATTAGTAAGGCATACAACACAGTTATCCCCCCCGACCC
Source organism: Clarias magur (assembly GCA_013621035.1). Lineage (NCBI taxonomy): Eukaryota > Metazoa > Chordata > Actinopteri > Siluriformes > Clariidae > Clarias > Clarias magur. Next base: position 7,751 of record QNUK01000142.1, on the reverse strand, counting down.
ACTTTTAGCTATGTTCAGCACCGCGCTACAACCTTGTACCTCCAAAATCCTGCAGTCTGTTCTTGCCTTTGCCACCCTTTTGGCCAGGCGATTGATACTCCTCAAGTGGAATCAATCTCAACCTCCAACTCATAATAGATGGGTGAAAGAAATGTTTATGTCCATTAAACTTGAGAAGCTTAGGTTTTCCCTTAATGGCTCATTAAATTTGTTTGGAAGGACTTGGAGGCCTCTCTTAAAACATTTTGATTCTTTGACATCTCTTCCTGACTGTGCTGACTGAGCAACCCCTCCCCCCCCCTTTTTTTTTGTTGTTGTTTGTTTTGTTTTACACTTTCGTTCTTAATTAGTTTGTCTGTCTAATCAGAACTGTGGGATGTGTGAACACAGTGGATTGGAAGAGGGATACAATGGGGTTAACAAAAAGCAAAGTGGAAGTTATGTCTGCTGTATTGAAATATTATGTTACCTGTGAAATAACTTCTAATAAAGAAAGTAAAATTTTTTAATAGGTTTTATAATTTTAATAATTTTTATTATATTTTTTCTGTTTCCTTATGGGGTTCCACAGTCACTTAAGTCTTTGGTAGCTTAATGCTTTTTTCTTTGTGGTGTTTTTGGTAGGTAGTACCAAAGTACTGTACTCATGTACAGTATATAAAGTAGTATAAAAATAGTATATTGTGGACTTTTTTTTTTTTTCAATTTAATTCAAAAAGTGAAACTCGGATCTTCTAAATTACTCAGATATTCTAAATTCATTATCAGCAACTTCAGTAATTGCAGGTAGAATGTAAAAATGTCAGTGCGGAACTTGAAGAGGGTAAGATTTATTAAAGGAATTATTTCAGGCAATTGTAAACGTATTTCCCTTTTTGTCTATCGGATATAATTTGCATAGAAATGAAAAGCAAAAATCTTAATTTAAATGTTGCACTGTTGCTGAAACCTCAGATATGTTTTGCATGTACTGTACAAACTACTGCATTGTCTAGTTGCTAACTGCTACTGATTAAAGCCACATATTCGTGTCTCCATATTCTTTACATTTGTCTTTTTTCAGGTGGAGTGTTTTTTAAAGAATCGGAATAATTTTTTTTAGTATGCACAAAAAATCTTGTTCCATAAAAACAAAGCAGACGTATTGCACAGATAAGTTAATTTCCATAAAACAGTGGTTAAAACCTGCTGTCTCACTGGTGCTCTATAGAAAACTGTCACATCTAGTGACATCAAAGCTTTGTAACTTCCTGAACTGGATCTAATCTGATCTGGCTCAGGAACAAATTTGGTGCTCGTGTGTTTAATATCTTCTTGATAGACACGCTACCTCAGTTACACCATGTCTTCGATCTGCACTGTGTCAACTCATCACTTGCTATTGTAGATCTTTATGTGTATGTCAGAGTTTTGTGGTAACTGTCTTCACGTATACTGTATTAGGTAAGAGAGGAGAGTGAGGATGTGAGGTCTTGATGTGATTTTCTTACCTAAATGTTTGTACATAAGACTGTTATTAGTAATGGATTCGGTGATGTTCAACAAATCAATCTGTTCTTGGGAGCAGAATTTTAAAGGACTGAAATTTGTTTCTGTTTAAAGGTTATTGTTAATAAAATTTTTAATCTCGTGACTGTCCCACTGATATTAAAAAAAAAAAAATGCTCCAGGCTGATTAACATGAGTTTTTTCTCTCCTTCTTTCTTAGTTAAATATGTGATAATTCAGAATGTCCATAAACATGCTAATAAAAAACATCAAGGTGATTCAGCCACAGTGGATTTCTTTGTGTTTCCTTAAATATTTAAAACCAAAAAATGACTCTTAATGAACATCACAAGAACAGAAAAAATTAACCCCGTTTTTTTCCCCCCTGGGTTATTGGCATGGGAATAAATATATACTACATTCATATGTCAATGGATAACATAAAGAATAAAGATTTCTAAAATGTAGTACAGTCTTCTATTATGCTCTAATGAAAGCAGTGCACCATTAGGTGTGTTAGAGCCATTAGGCTGTAGAGAGAATCACACATTAATCAGAAGATAATTAGAACCACAAAGAGTTATCACATCACAGCAGTACAATCTAGCTTTCCATCAAAAAAAAAAAAAAAAAAAAAAATCTGCTATTCAAATAGGCTGTGTGACACACTGGCTTTCTTCATTTATCATTTATCTGACTGCTTATATAGAGTGAACACTTGGATGAAAATATTTCCATTTTAAATATGGAATAAAATCATGTTTTGAATTACTGTAAGCATAACAATAGGGTTTACATTTCAGTGTATTAGTTAAGTAACCATTCAGTAGTTTGATACATTACATATAAAACTACTGAATGTTATACTATACACTACCAGACTAAAGTTTGGACACCCCTTCTAATTCCATTGACTTCCCTGATTTTTATTTCTTTCTACATTGTATGCTGAAGGCGTCCAAAATCTACATTTGTATATATGTGCGCGCGTCTCATAGGTGTGTGTGCGCGCATTTCATATGTAGTTGTGTGAGCAGTTAGTAGTATGTATAGATGTGTGACTGTTTCATATATGTGTATGCAACTGTTTCACATGTGTGTGCATGAATGAAGTTTGATTTAAGCCCTATACGGCGCCTCATAATAATCTCCTCTGAACAGTTGATATTGAGATGCATATCTGCTACTTGTGCTCTGTAAAGCTTTATAACGGCTGTAATCTGAGGTGCTGGTTGTTAATTGGTGATTAACCTCTGCAGCAGAGCTAAGCTCTTGCTTTTCTGGGAAGATCTTCATGAGAGTCAGTTTCATCATGGTGCTTCATGATGATTTTTGCAAACGCACTTGACGATACTGTTCTTGCAAGAACTATTCCAGAACACCTGACCTTCATGTCTTTAAATAACTGACTGCTAGTTGTTGTTGTTGTCAGTTGTCTAATGCCACTTGTCTTATGTCATAGTTTTGAAATCTCCAGTATTATTATAGAATGTAAAAAATATAAAATTAGAAGGTGTATCAAAACATTTGACTGGTATGGTATGTATGAAATTTTTTGAAAAATTATTACCCTAGATGAATGAGGAACTATATGTGCTAACTTCACTGACCTTGATTTGCAACATAAAAATTACAACAATGAAACATTTTGAAATAATCACAAAAAAGATGTGTAAAAATGACTATGAAATGTAAGTCCTATTTATAACCTTTTTTAAATTTAAATTATTCATTCGTCTTCTATACCGCTTATCCTGCACATGAACGCAGGGGCCTGGAGTCGATCCCAGGATACTTAGGGCATAAGGCAGGGTATACCCTGGACAGGGTCCCAATCCATCGCAGGGCACACAAAACAGGGAAATCTGGGAGCACCAATTATCCTAAGCTGCATATCTATGGACTGTGGAAGGAAACCATATCACCCGCCGGAGAAAACCCACCAAAGCACAGGGAGAACACGCAGACACAACCGTGCTAACCACTATGCCACTGTGCCCCATTTATTTTACTTAAAAGAATAAAAAAGTTCTTCCTTTTTTTTGGTCTATTGTGTACCAAGCACAGATTTAGAAAAGAGCAAATCACACTTCCTAATATTTTTATGTAAATGTTCATTTGTTCTCAACATGCCAACAGTTTTTAAAAATGTTGATTTAAAATGGTTTATTTTAATAATGGGTGGTATGGGATGGTATTCCTCCAGGTGATTGCTGCTGTCCCAAATTTCACCCCTAATTAAACAGTTCAGCAAAGTATTTATAACCTGTAATTACCACACCTTCTGACGTTTGACTCGCTGTTTATAGGGCAACAAAGACTGCTTCCGCTAGAGGGCGCTATTACCCAGTTGCAATTACCCAATTTTCCTGCAATGGACCAGCTAGAAGGACGCTACTATATACAGTAGCTTTACACATCAAAATAAAGATGTAAAAGATTGTGTATGGAATTAAATATTGTATTGTCTTTTTTAACGATTGAGGTCGGTAAAAGGGACTTGGGACTTCCATATTCATCCTAAAACAGTCAGTGGCCTAATAGTAAAAAAAAAAAAAAAAAAAGGTTTGTTTGTGTATTTGTTTGTTTATGCTAATTGTGAAAAAGTGTCTGATCAAATAGTCATACATTACAGTATGTACTGCATTGATACAATGAACCATCATGCAGAGTTGTTCACAAAGCTTCTAAGGGTTCTTCTTGATAAACAAACTAAAGAACCCTCAAACAATCCAGATTCAATCACTCACTCAATCATCTTCTAGACTGCTTTATCCTGTACAGGGCTGCGGGGGGCCTGGAGCCTATCCCAGGAGGTGTAGGGCACAAGGCATGGTACACTCTGGATGGAATGCCAATCCATCGCAGGGCACACATTCACACACAATCTACAGGCAATTTGGGAAGACCAATTAGCCTAATCTGCATGTTTTTGGACTGTGGGAGGAAACCGGGGTACCCGGAGTAAACCCGGCAAGCACAGGGAGAACATGTGTGAGGCCACAGTGCTATCCACTACGCCACCATACTGCCCAATTCAGATTCACTTTTTTTTTTATTTTTATTTTTTTTATTCCTAGATGTAAATCCAGAGTCCTTACTGGTTCTGGGGTTGTTCTCACTCACTAAAGGTTTGAGGTTTGTAGAACCCAACAAAAGTTTTTTTTTTTTTTTTTCAAAACTGCTTCCAAATAAGAATGTTCTGGATTAATTAACCATACAAAAACCTCTTAGAAATACTATCTTTTTTTCTTTCTTTAAAAAAAAAAAAAAAAAAATTGGCTCCTTGTTTTGGCCATTTTGGGGTCGAATATGTGTAAAAATCCTGGAATTTTTAGGGAAGTTTCCAAGAAAAGGAGTCAAAGAATTATCAAAGCCTCACCTACTACTGATGGTTCATCATCATCATCATCATCATTATTATTATTGTTGTTGTTGTTGTTTCCCAGTCTCACAATATTGGTACGGCAGAATGAATTGTTTGAGGGGAAGGTGGCAGTCTTGTCGCTGATTTCTCGCACTCGGCCGCGTCTTTTGTTCGTGAAAGAGAGAGAGAGAGAGAGAGAGAGAGAGAGAGTGTGTGTGTGTGTGTGTGAGTGAGAGAGAGAGAGAGAGAGAGAGAGGGAGATATATTAGACCGTCAGTTGCGGTGTGTGCTGTGTGCGTGTGAGGAGATACCGGAGCGCGGTGCTTTACCGGAGATAAGCAGAGAGATAAACGGCGCGATCAGGAGGGAGAGACACGGGGAGGACGGAGAAGCGGAGATTCCCGGTGGATGTGTATTATGGCGCGGAGGCGCGCGGCTGCCGGGGTCCGGAGCCTGTCGTAGGACGCAGGAGATTTGAGAGGAAGCCGTTCTCACTCACTCACTCACTCAGCCTCTCCTCTCCTCTTTCCTCTCCACACGGTGTGGCTTTGTGTTTGCGCACACATTTGGGGAGGTGATGAACATGGCGACGGGAAGGCGCCTCCTGGCTGCTGCGCGTCTGCTCGGCATCTGGCTCGCTGCTGCTGCTGCTGCTGCTCTCGGTAAGTCTTCATCACTCTAACAGCTTTTCTCCAGCGCACAGAACCGAACCGAGTGTGTGTGTGTGTGTGTGCGTGTGTGTGTGTGTGTGCGCGCGCATCACTGGAGGGGTTTTATGCCTGGTCTCGCGCAGTGGAGTGTGTGTGTGTGTGTGTATGTATGTGTGTGTGTGTGTTGGGACGCGGCCCTGAGCGGTTTCTGACCATCAGCTCCGCCGTGCCGCCTTAATCCCGCGTCCCCGGCTCGTCTTTTTGGCGTATTTTCTCTAATCAAAGCCCGTTTAGAAGAAGAACAGAACGAGCTTAGAGCTCGAGCAGAAGCATTATAATGTCTCCTCTGATATTAATAAGATAATCAAAACACCTTAATGAACACATACACATACATAAACACACCTGACTGGAGTTCATTACATTGTATTATAATTGCATTTGCTACACATCCTGATCATTCTGAAAAAAGAAATCTCTTAATAAAATAATTAATTGAATTATTCATTATTTCAATTATTTATTTTTGACTTCTTTATTTTCATCCACCCTCGTCAAGGAACCTCTGTGGTCCGACTAGGGACCGGGGATGCCACTGGTGATCACCATTGTATTTATTCCCTTCTTTATTATTATTATTATTATTATAATTTTTTATTTTTTTATTTTTTACAACTGTTGTAGGACCTCCAGTCAACATTCATCTGCACACTCATTCACACACTACTGCATGCTGTGGGAGGAAACCGGAGAACCCGGAGGAAGCCCACCAAACTCAATAAACACACACACACACACACACACACACACACACACACACCTGAGGTGGGATTCAAACCCAGACCCTGGGGGTGTGTGGTGTCAGTGCTAACCACTACGCAGCCATACCTCTTAATATGTATTTATCATAATTAATAATACTGACACATACTGCTACTGGTTCGGTTTGGATCATTTGCGCTCCCGACCACAATGAGAAGGTTTGTTTTTGCATCGAATATTGCGAATGAGGACAGCCGTTGAGGTTTCAAGCTTAAGGGTAACATCTAAAGACCTTACACTTGCTTAATTTATCACTCCAGTAAAGACTCGGGTTCTACGTAGAACCCTTCAAGAATGTTTTCCACTGATGTTCTACAGGTTTGTGTGGACCAGCTTTCCGTCAAAGCTTTCCCAATAAGGATTCTATATGTGGCCTAAATCTTAAAGGAACCCAGTCAAAAAAACGTGTCTAAACTAGAAACCTGATAGGATAAGAAGCTAAGAACTTTCAGCTGTACAAACATGCTTTTTCAAAAGAGCTTCTAGTTGAATCATCCTACGGTTTGTCTCACTGCAGGAACTTTTAATGGTTTTATGTAGAAATTTACAAGTTTGTCAGAGAGGGTTCCACGGAGAACCCATTATATATATAATTGTGGATTATTTGTCCAATTAATTCATAATTGTGGATATTTAGGAGGATGGAAAGAAAGAAAGAATAAACAGTGATGGATGGATGGACCATGTCTCTGCTCTCTGCCAAGAGATCCTCAGATATACACTGTAATAAAGTGCTGTGAAGAACCTGTAATGGTTCTCCAAGGGCGTAAACTGAAAAAAACACCCTGGTACTTCAGACTTTCTTTAAAAAAACAAAAACAAACAGATGGTTAATGATTCTTTTTGCTGTTTTCCATTGGTTCTGGTTTTGGTCACAGTGAATGGTTTCTTGGGCACCACATTTGCACCAGTCGGCGATACCATCCATTCAAGCGTGAGGGGGCTGTCCTTGTTTGTTTTTTCCCACCCATGTCTGACAGTACTACGTGCTTGATGTATTGCGTGTTCTTCGCATTAAATGTTTTCAGATCCTTATACTGAAAAATAACATACGACAAGGAGAACAAGAGGAAACACAAAACAATAACACAATTCTTTTAAAAAAAACATATTTTGTGATGTCATATCTTGTGTCATGTTTTTTTTTGTTGTTGAGATCTTAAACCATACACGAGACAACTACACAAAAAACCGAAACAGAAGAAATCAGGATGGTGCGAATATGTTTTCATGGCACTTTACAGCTCACACAGAGCATTATCTGAAAGCAACATTGTGTAAACATGTGTAAAAGCAGGGCTTTGAAAGAGTTGTGTGAGACTTTGTGTGAGATAGCATCGATCCTGATGGTGTCAGCGCTTTATGAACGCAAGCGTGTGCGGTTTATTGTAATACTGCCGTGTTGTGGTGTTTATTTCAGCGCG